>CM076413.1:18310940-18731083 GCA_038363315.1 Mugilogobius chulae | reverse complement strand
CATTTTATTGCCATAATGTCTTGTTCCCCATGTGTCTTTTTTGAAGTTTGTTCTCCTGAGTCCTGGACTTTTATTTTTTGTTGTTTTTTCATTAAACATCATTTTGGTGCAGTCCTCCTTTTGTTATTTCTGAAAGAAGTTGTTAAATAAAACAATAAACCTTAGACTTATGACAGATGATCAATTTTACTTAGTTTGGTGTGTTAGTTCTTGTGGTAAATGTGGCAACTAAAATCTGAAAACTACAGGAAGTCATTTGAGTTGTAAAAAGAGTTCCAATCTACACACACCGTAGTTGTAATAAATGTACAGATATGAGTGCAAATGAAGTGTTGAGACATTTCAGAGTAGACGCTCCAGATGCTCTGGTGCTTGTTTAATCTTCTCACATCATTTTGACTCTCTTACGATAATGTGCAATTTCTTGATGACTGAGATGGCTATGTCAGCGCAGGAAAAAGACTTTTTCTCACATTGTTTGTTACACTGTAAAAATCTATCATAATTGTTATTTATTTATTTTATTATTTTTATTTTACAAAACAATAAAAAAATTAATTAATAAACAAACAAACAAATAACTACAACTTAGACTAATGGTTATCGTTTGGAAAATCCTACACTTATCTCAGATCTCAGATCAGACCAGAGGCGCAGTCTAATTTACGTGGCTACATAAAAGCAGGCCTTTGCCTTCGCATTTCCCCAAGTTCATTGCGCATTAGGCCTCTTCAAGTATATTATCAGGGCTAAGAGTCTGTCCTTGGCTTAGGAAAAGCAAAAATGGATCGAAAAGTGGACAAGTCCTCGCCCTAACGCGCACGTTGCGCGATGCGTCGGTGCCATAGCGACAGAAAAGCGCACTATATAAAGCGGCTGAGTTCGGTCAGTTGACACTTGAACACTCGGAGGACAGACACTTGTACGTGACTTTGATCTCCGTTTGTCATTAGCCTCTCGCCTGTTGACCAGCACTTTCACAACACTTTGTAACTCTCTGCTAATACTTTTAAAGGTTTGAAAACTGTACAAACGACATGGCTCGGGCTTTCTACTGGTATTCCCCCGCCGCCCCGAAACCCATCGGACTTCTCTGGAGGTAAAAACAATCAAATCACTAATGATAAGTAGTGATTAAATTGCCTAAACATATCATGACAAGAAAAGTTTTGTCCACCTAAAGCCGTCTGAACGGCGCTAAAGGCTAAGTGAACAACATGTTTAGTGAAAATTGATCAGTTTTAAAGGTTTTGACTTTCAGTCGACCTTTCTAGCATCAATACTTGGTGAAACAGGCCTAAATGTGTCAGTAGGGCGCAAAGTAAAGAGGTATCAACGACTTTTTGGGAAATCGCTTGTACTTTGTTTGCTGGGCGTCGAAAATCATCAGGTTTTGGGTCACATTTTTGAAAAAACATGGCGCTGAGCCGGACCAAGCTAAATACAAGTAGGCCTATGCGTTTTCCATAGAGACAGTGGTGATCATAGACATTAAATTAATTAAACTAATTTATGTCTATGGTGATGACGATGCTGTTCAGACCATAGACATAAATTAGACATTTAATTAAGGGTGTATGGTGCAGACAGACAGAGAAACAAGAGTCTGGTCTAAGTACACTGTAGCCTAACTTAACGACCCCAATGAAAAGGTCTAATAATCTACAATTCATCACTCTTATTTATTACATTTATTATGAATGTTTTTGCCCTGTGTAGAAGGATCAACTAGGCCTTGAAGTAAGACAAAACTTAGTAGTCAGTGAGATTTACACCCAAAGTGTTTGAAATGAAGGTTACACAGAAGAGAAAGTTTTTGCATAACAAATACTTAGTTATTTTGACAACTGCACAAATAAATCAGCCCTGAATAGTGTGTTTGTGAAGTTATGTACATGAATAGTCATAGTCACTTTCACTAGCTCCTGAGACACTCACTCTGCATGAGCACATTTTAACCATGTTGCACCTGTTGCAGGTCTGAGGACCATCTGGAGGAGGACGATCCGACCTTGTCCCCAGATGAGATGGAGCCAAGAGAGCTGGAGGAGCTGAGCTGGACGTAGGTGAGCTGGAGGCAGGTGAGTTGGACATAGGTGAGTTGGAGGTATGTTCTCCTCTTCTTCCTTTGCGTCACTCGCCCGTGTTAACGTCGTCTGATGAAGATTGAGCGACATGATGAGGAAGAGGAAGACAGTGAGGAGGAGTACATCTTTCCTCCTCAGAGCCAAACCGCACAGCTACTTGGACGAGCCTTTACCTCTTGTCCTCGTCGGTCCTGGATCCTCCTCCCTCCTGCTCTGTGACTTCTGATCTGGACGACAGTCCCTCCGCAGAGGCAGGCGCCCCAGGGAAGAAGATGAAGACTCTGAGACTTCTGACCTGGACAACAGTCCCCTCCGCAGAGGCAGGCCCCAGGAAGAAGATGAAGACTCTAGACTTCTGACGAAACATCCTCCGAGAAGCTAGAAAAGAAGATAATAGACAAAGTCCCAGAGGGCCAGGGAAACGATGAAGAGGAAGACGAGGAGGAGGAGCCCAGCTCCAAGCGGCCACGCCTCTCTAATGTAGACAAACCCTCCACCTGGGTCCTCCACTGCCCACCCCCTCCACCTTTACGGTGCAGCCGTCGACGGCCCCTACCTTATGGAGTCTTTAGGAACTACTTCCACTACTACATCTGAGACTCTGGGCTTGGGCCGCTCAAACCAGCTGCATACGCCATCTTCAGCTGGGCCCATTTCATCACATTTATTGATTTATTGGTTCTACTTAAGTAAAAGTAGATAGAACAGTTTTACATTTTACATTTAAATAAAACAAGGAATACTATGCATGATTTCATGAAACATTATTATACAAACATTGATCACAAAAATATCACTTTTTCTTCTTCATTTTAATTGATTTTCCAAATTAAACGAGTTTACAGTTTTACCGAAATTCCTGCATAGTACATCTTGTATTTAGTAGTAACTGTTTGTTTTGTTCTAAAAGGCAAGGAATACTGTTTAGGATTTCAGAAACATAAGAAAAGTTGACCAAATTTATTTTTATTGTAATTTAGCAAATCATTGTTATAAAATGGTTGATTTAACTTTGAATTGATTGTAGAATTGAATGAGTGCTTCAGTTTTGCAGAAACTCCTGCACAGTACACCTTGTGATTACTTGAATTTTTACTATAAAAACCTAAATGTACGAAATATTATGTAGGATTTCATAAAACATTTATAATACAAACATTGATCACAATGTAACCTTTTCTCATTTTTATTCTAATTGATTTTCCAAATTAAATATGAGTTTACAGTTTTACCGAAATTCCTGCACAGTACATCGTACAAAACAAAAACGACCAAAAATACATTTCAGTAAGGAATACTGTTTAGGACTTCAGAAACAGAAGAAATGTGACAAGAATGGTTTTAGTTTAATGTATTATTTATTATAATGATTGATTTAACTTCTTATTGATTGTCTAGTTGATTGAGTACTTTGCTTTAGCAGAAGTTCCTGCACAGTACACCTTGTGATTACTTTGAATTTTATAGTAGTAGCAGTAAAACATAAACGTAAGGAATATTATGTAGGATTTCATAAAACGTAAAGTCATGTTGAAAACACAAAATGTAAATATTTCTCCTACCTTCTTAAGTTTGAATTGATCATTTAAGCCAAACGTGACTTTAACAGAAAGTCCTGCACAGTACACCTTACATTTACTTTGGACTTGTTTTTACAGCACAATCAAAATGTTGTCTGAAAGTATTTTTTGATACTTTATTAATCCTTCGGGAGGAAATTCATTCCCTTCAGTGATTATATTAAATCATATTGATTTGTGTGTAAGTTCGTCTCTGAACAGTGCACTGCCACAGAAGATAGATGTAGGCTTTACAAAAATACTCTGACTCCAGAACAGCCTCCAAAACTTTACAAAGACACTGACCACAGCGCCTCCCTCTGACGGATGTTGTGTTTGCGCTCTGGCTCTAAGAAAATACTATTATTAGTGTTTTATCACATACAGCAGAATGTATTGCAGTAATCCTATAGCGTCCATAATGCTCAAGCAAAGTGTGTTTTTCATTTCAACCAGTCGCCAAGAAACAAGACAAATATCAGCTCATATATGGATCTTTAAGGCCTCAAGTCGCACTCCTAAAAGCTTCAACTTAAGCTGCTCCAATGGCATTAAACTGCTCCAAATGCTTCTCCAACACTTCTCCAAACCTCGCTGACCTGATCCAAGCCGCTCTCACAGACTGTGCTCACGTTGAAGCACTTAAAGGAAACAACAGATTATTCTGAACACGTGGAAACTAGATTGTACGTTAAAAGGAAGATACAACTCAGAATTCACCTCCAGGGATTCAAATGGATAACTCTACCTTACAGTCGGCTTTTTTTCAATTTGTATAAACAGTTATAGAGCCTTTTGTGAACAGTCTGTTTGTAGACTGTACATATTTATTTATTTTTTTATTTTATTGCATCTAGATGTCAAACACTTCGTCTCTTTGTAGACGGAGTAAAAGTTTTTTGGTGTTGTAAAACTCTGTAAACAGTCTGTATGTAGACTGTCCATAAATGTTGTCTTTTTCTGTACTGTTCATGGAGATGGTTCACCGACTCTCCAGTTGGTGGGACAGTCCCTGGTTGCCTCTGTTTAGGTTGCAGTGTTTCCCACAGATTTCAGAGAGACTATGGGGGGACGAGGTCTCAGCCTAGTCGGGGGGTCTGGGGGTCCTCCCCCAGGGAAATTTTGACACAAACACATGTGATTTCCTGCATTTTGGTGAATTTTAGATACTATAATTTATATCCCACAGCTTTGCCTTTTGTTTGAAAGAAATAGTGTAGGTTTTAAAATGTGAAACAATTCCTGTACATATGAGCCCTTATGGAAAAACATATCCTATTTCTTGTGAAGAAGGACTCAAAAGTGCTTGTGTTCATTGAGCAGAAACCTCCTATCAAATTAGAATATTTGATAAACGATTCCTAACCTACAATTATAAACTCATAGCTGTACATCAGTGCCCCCTTGTGATACAATGCTGCATTTACAAACATTTTATTGTTCATATTACTATTAATTTCAACTCAGTTATTACAAAGTAAGTTAGAACCATATGTTACAAAATAGGGGGAATAACAATTGCTTTTTATTTTAATGTGCTATTTTTATATATTTTATTTTATTTTTTGTGTCTTAAAAACATAGATAATACATAATAAATACATTTTCCTTTTATCTGTGATGTTTTAGAACAGTAAATCCATTAATTTCAATTTTTTCCAAATTGCTTTCCAGTGGGCCCCATCTCTCTTCGCCCCTTCAAACTGCCCTCTGCTCCGCCACTGTTCCTTCTCCTGCACTCACTGAACACAGCTCAGCGTAAGCTGCGTCCTCGCGCTACAGTTTGAGGAAATACTATCTGTAACTTTTGTCCGGACAAATAGACTAGATTCATGGTTTGTGTTTCCCTCTGAAAGAATCTAAACACAAATGTGTCAAAATCCGCCGTATTTCGCCGCGGTAATTTACGTGTTCAAATCTGCAGCCGTCTTAAATCATCTGCTTTTTCTGCTCGTAACTGGCTCAATATGTGTCCTATTGACGCAAAATAAAGATTGGCTAAGAGCTTATGAGTTGTAGAACATGTTCCTGATTTCGAAAGGGTTTCCAGGGTCTTTGATTTCGCGCTGTGTGTTAAGAATCATCGGCACATGCGTCTGGACCAGACTTTTCTGTCACTTATGAGTTCAGCAGCTGGACAGAGCAGCTCGGCTTGGTGCCCCCAGAGCAGGTGATGCCCTACGCGCTCTGCGTTATGTGCCTATCCGTGCGCTTTACAAGGCACGGGCTCAGCCAGGCGGGTTGTCCGTACGAATTGGACACAGCTCACTTCGGCGCGAGCACAGCTCACTTTGGGGCTTACGCAGTTGAGGAGACGGTGGAGAGAGAGAGAGGGAGAGAGAGATAGAGATAGAGATAGAGATAGAGATAGAGAGAGTCAGAGAGAGAGACAGAGAGCGAGAGCTGCAGGCACAAGCTCGCGGTGAGCACGCGGCAGAGGGAAGAAAGTCGGAGATTTTGTGAAAAGTTGGTGCGTGTGTTCGTTTGGGTCAAGAGAGGCTGGGCTGGTGCTGGAGCGAGCGGAGAATTTACCGTATTTGCAATACGTTGCCAGGCTGCAAAACATGCTTTTAATAGACCTAACGACAATAATAGGAATTGCAATAATAATTTATAAAAGAAAAATGTCAAAATGAGTCTATGGCGGCTAAAAATAGACTATGGCGGCCCGCCATGAATTAGTCTATGTATGGGAAACACTGGGTTGTATTTTCATGTATTTTATGTCACGCACTTGAAAGAATGACCAGTTCTATTAAAGAAGTGAATACGTGCTTGACAAAAGACAAGCCTTTTCTCACTTCTAATTGGAAACAACAAAAGTCTTTCTACAAATAACAAACCATCTAACTAGCTAAAATATATTCAAAAATGTATCTTAGCTCAAGCACTTATTCACAGGCTTTTTCCAGTGCCTTTACACAATAAACGCATTTGACTCGACTCTTTTTAAATGTTTTTTTTTTTTTTGCAAAATGGAGAAGATCAACAGAAACACCAGGTAAGATATTTTTCACTTGATCCATGTTTAAATAAATGCTGTCTTAACAAGTCTCTTCTTCCATCCATAGTAGCTGCTTGTGAATGTTTATTTAACCCTTTGCACCGTTAACGTCACATCGATCGCTTTGGAGACTCTACAGTACAACCATTATCCTCAGTTTAATGTCCAAAGTTATAGGTAGGACATGTCCTTTTTGTCCCACCGTGTGTGTGTCTGTGTGAAGACCACAGACTGACACAAACAACACACTTTCAACCAACTCTTTTCACTAACATCAAAATTGTCAATGTTTTGTTATTTGTCTGTCTTAGATCTCAGAGAAGTTGGAATAGGCGTCTCCTTGTGTGGATCCCTAAAAGAAACAGATTCATAATCCTGGTGGAAGGTAAGTAATGCAAAATTAAACCCAAATAATTTATACACATCTACAATTTAAGAACTAGTGATCCACAGAGAGAGTTCTGATCTTAACATCAGTGTTTTAGGCTCTGTTCTCACTTCTACACTCACCACAACTAAATCAGTGGAATCAACAGGATTAAGACAAGTCTAGTTTAGGACTATGCAATATTGCTAATTTTCTACAGTGTTTGAAAGTATTATGTCTTTATTTTTGTTTGACCTAAATGTTTTGCCGTTTCAGTCCGTAAAATATCTAATAAATGTAATGAAGAGGAGGTTTAATCCTGAGCCCAGATCCAAGGAAATAAAACAGCAGCTTTTATTCGACACACAAGTGAGAAATCTTTCTCTCCAATTCCAGTTGATCATTTTGTAACGATAGAGTTTGTGTGTACCACTCTTGTTTCACAATAGGAAAGATTACAGTCTCTGAATTTAACAAAGAATGATCTGTAAGTGCTGCCTGATTTCTCACATTGTCTCTTTGTTTTATGTTTCAGAAGCTGTCCCGCTCTTGCCACAGTCCTGCTCCTGCCAGAGTCCTGTTCTGTTGCAAAGAAGCTCTTGTTACAGTCCTGCTCCTGCCAGAAGTTTAATCCTGAGCCCAGGTCCAAGGACATAAAGCAACTGCTTTTATTTGACGACACAAGTGAGAATTTTTTTCTGTTTATCCAGTCAGTTATGTACTAATGATGTGTTCTACTCTTGTTTCACATTAGGAAACTTTACTGTCTCAGAAAAATAGCTCACATTGTCTGTTTGCTGTATGTTTCAGAAGTTCTGCTCCTGCCACAGTCCAGCTCCTGCCACAGTCCTGATCCTGCAACTGTTCTGCCCCTGCCACAGTCCTGCTCTGCACCTGTACTACTCTTGTCACAAGTTGTGCTTTTACTACAGACCCTGCACAAGTACGTGGCTGCTCTAAACTCACATCTGTTCTTTCCTGCTCTTCCTTCTTGTTCTTGTCAAATCTAATTTTGTTTATGCTTTTTGTAGCATCTGACTTCATGACTATGGACTCACAGATGACAAAATGGCAACTCTGTCAACTCTGATGCCACAACTGTCCTGCTCCTGCCACAGTCGTACTGGTGCCAAGACTTAAAGTCACAAAGTCCAGAAGAAGAGTCTCCAACAGAAGCAGAGCAGAAGACACGTTTAAAGACTTACATTGGACCTTGACAAAAAAACACTTCAAAAGGGTCAATAAATGTCCCCATATAATGACTTTATTTTGCATCTCTATTTTATTTATCCAAGAATTTTTAAATTCCTTAACCATAAAAAGCAACGGAAGACAGAAAATACTGTTGTACTGCTGTAGAATCATTTGAAACTATAACTGAAGATTACAAAATACATTTGTTTCAAGGTATTTAATGTATTTTGAAAGCATTCTTCTTGAGACAAAATATTAATCCTGATCACCTCCCTTGATGGTTGGAGGTCCATTTAATTTAATAATAATCAAGATTTTTTTTCTTTGTTAAATTCTTTAGTATTGTAAAACAAAGATTCATAAATTGATTATCTACCATTTCTGAATGAAATTTTCAAAAACCCATAAAGATACTGACTATTTTTCAGTTGAAGTTAGAGCAAACCACCTCTGCACAGCCAATCAAGACTTTGCTTAGCTTTGATTCTTAGTTCTCACTTGTTTGTCTTCAACAGCAGAAACTTCAGTAATGTCATCGTTCATCCAGCAGATGGAACCAACCCCTCATTGTCTGCTCATTTTACAACAACACAGCTTTGGCCAAATATTGAGAATTAACTGAAGAAATAAATATATTTTAAAAGTGCCTGAAGTTTGCACAATTCTCTAATTTAGCCATCATTTTGTTTTGCGTAAAATCCATTGCTCGCCTGTGTTCTATACACATCTACAATTTAACAACTAGTGATTACCGTCTCAGAAAAATAGCTCACATTGTCTGTTTGTTGTGTTTCAGAAGTCTTGCTCCTGCCACAGTCCAGACTCCTGCCCAAAACCTGCCACAGTCCAGACTCCTGCCAAACCTGCCACAGTCCAGACTCCTGCCCAAAACCTGCCACAGTCCAGACTCCTGCCCAAAACCTGCCACAGTCCTGTTCCTGCTGCACTTCTGCTCGTGCCACAAGTTATGTACCACTGTACATAACTTTATTACAATGAATATAGCTAAAAATAAATAAATAAATAGTATTTTGTGTCATTGGTCAGTGGTTGATGGACTGGCCAACGCATAAAAGCCACTGTACATGACTTTATTACATTGAAAATTGCTCAAAAAAGATATAAATAAAGTCAACTTTATAATTTAATATATTCAGATATGCTCAAAATATAATTAAACTTACATCATAATCGTAATTGCAATTAACCAGATAAAATGTGACAAACACCCCCTCATCAACAGACTGGTATACAGTATATGCATGGGCCACATTTCAATCTCGGCCCTGCTGAAAAGATAGAAGCAGTTGTGAGATTGTAACATCAAAATTCCATTTTGTTCAGTATCTGAGAAAAGTATACTATGAAGCACCTGGAAAGGTTAAATCTAAAAATATCATTGTATTCCTTTTATTTAGAGTCAAATCAGCCTCTGGGATGATCCAGACTCAGATTTCTACTGTAAACCTCCAAATAATAAAAAAAGTCATTTTAATAGGACTAGGTCCTTAAACTAATTTTTACCTCAGTTGCTTTCAGCTTTTACAGAGGAATTGTCAAAACCCAAAACATGCCAAATCTAGTATCATTTCTGCCTCAGCTGTCAACACCAGCTTTACCATTCTTTATATCTACCAACGAAATGTAGGCGGAATTTAGATTGATTTTCAGAAAACTGTTTCAGTTTTAAATGTAGACCATTTTTGTCAGACGTGTGAGGGAAAACAGGCCGGAATGAGAAGGGGTTTAAACGTACAAACTAACAGGGTTCATACAGCTTTTAACTTCACATTTTCTCTGACTTTTCCAAATCAATTCTATACATTTGAATCTAGTTCTGGCTTTCATTTCATTCAGTGTTTAGGACAATATTTATGGGAATGTCTAAACTTAAAAAAAAAAAAAAAAAAAAAATAGCTTTAAACAATTCAGTTACAAAACAATCAAAAAAAAAAAAAAAGAAAGAAGTCAGAGTCATGAAACAATGAACCTGTTTATTTGAAACATTTCACTCTTGTGGAATGTAACAGCACCAAAAATATAAATATGAGCCTATTTACAGCCAACAACACTGACACAGGTCGGTTCCATAAAACATGACGTACAGTGAGTTTCCAAAATGACATGATACAGTACGCCCATATTTGGTCTGTTAGTCTTCTCTTTCCTCGCCCAGAACAGAGCTGGAGTTGCGTTTTGATTAGGTCTTGTTTACACTAAAATAACTACTAAAAACGACTAAAATTACACTTTGTGATGTCATTAGGGGTATGACAGGAAGTGCTACATATTCTTTATAAACTTCACACACTGTCACTTGGTTTTGTTAAACTACAGATATTGCTTTAGCCTCATTTAAACTGCTTAGCTTCCATGCTAAATAAAAGGTCAAACAAACTAGTGTCGGATATTTTAAGCTTGTATACTGTAGTCATTTATGTGAGGCTTAAAAAGGCAAAACTACCACTTAATGACATCATAAGGTGGAACAGAGCAGATGAGATTTGAAGACACAGACAGCCTAAAAAGCACATTTGTGAATCAAGTCAAAAATAGTTCAAGGTAAGAACATCAAATATGGTTAAACTGCTTTGTGTAACATCAGAAAGAGTAACATTTGTGTCTGGGAAAAAGCACACTATTTTGTGGGTGTATTAATTCCTACGAGTATGCATCTGTGATTTAAAATTTGACATGAAAGCGAACATGATACAGTAGGCCTTTGTAAAATCCACTTTTCTGAGTTTGTAACCGCAATTACAGGCTTCTCTCATCATTAGTTTGTCTGTATTTACTTGAGATTATTTAATATAGTATTTAATTCAGATTCAAAATGGTCACGGAGCTTATGCCGTTTATACAGGAAATCAATGGACCTGTTTGTATTTCTGAGATGTTGTAGACCAAGTTTTACAATCGACAAATTGTAACTGATCTACGTACGTCACAGTTTATTACTAAATACTAGGGCTGTCGCGATAAAATTGACAGCCCTTCTAAATACAAGGGAAAAAAACGTGCTGGCATGTTCCTTTAACAACCCACAAATTGTCAACCAAATTTGAGAAAGTACAGTAGTAGGATTAATCTTTTAACTGATAGTTTTTGAAAGTTTAGATTTAGTTGTAGTGTCACATGAACACAACTTATTGTGAATTATGCGAAGGTAATAGCAGCGACGGATGTTTGTGTCAAGAAACAAATACTGCAATCAAAACAAATGGGTCATTCTCTGAAAGTGGGGCCGTTTTGCCCATTGGTTTTTTGACAGGTTTTCATTAAGTAAATAATAATAATTTTGTTTTAATTTTTTATGTAATATATACTACTAATGTGCCTCTAAAAGCTTTTAAAAATTGCAGCCCAAGATAAGATGGAACTATTTTTTTACAACCTGTTTTTCAAAAAAAGTAGCTTAAATAATGGACGAAAAGTGTGACATTCTTATCCAGCAATAAACATGATGTAATGTCCTCATGTAAACTCGATAAAATACTGCATTGAAACACAATAAAATGAAGAATAATGTTGGAAAATATGTTTGCATTTCGTTTTTCTACTTTTTGTATTCAGTTTTGTGAAAATGAATCCGAATTCCTGGGGATCCGTATGTAACTGTTGGTGTCCATATAAGTTACACACGGACCTGATCAGTTTTATCAGAAAGTGAAGACTTTTCAACGCTCAGGAACCTTGCAGCGGATAAACGCCACTAATGTGTGTATTCAGAGAGAATATCTCAAAAATCAACATTCGGAGAATAAAAATATCTATGACAAACATACCTTATTATTTTCATGTCTTAAAAATACGTTGTTACATAGTCATTTCAATCCAGCACGGCGACTGTGTTTTTTACGTCATCTGAATCGGCACGATTTACGACAGTTTGCCACTAAAGATCCTGTCAGTACACTTCTCAAAGATGGAAATTAACCTAAAAATACAACAATTGCTGCAGTTTGAATTTTCAGCCTGGGTGTCACACTTTATAGTCCCACTTTCACAGAATGACCCAAATAGATAAGGCACATTTAGAAGTTTGTGTCAGACACAGCTTTTTGTAATGACTAAGACAATGTTGCTAAAATATCTACAGTAATATACTTCAATGAAAGTTTAACAGCATTTCTCGCTGATTTGTTCAAGCCATTGCTCGTGTCTCCAAAGCTCAAAGTTCTTTTACAGTAAAACTAGGAAACTTGAAACTGTGCGTTTTCTGAGGCTTAGACAGACGATGGCGTACTAAACAAGATCACGCCTAAAAAGCAAACTCCAGCTACGTTTGAATGATCTTTTTTTAAATCCACAAAAGAAAGTCAGTTGCGCTTCAACATTAACAAACACTGAATCTGGTTGCAAAGTCAGTATTTCTATTCATAGTAACCATAAATAAAAACTATAATCCATATTTCAGTCCATAAACTCACACCGTGTACCTGACAAACATGACTTCCAGTACAACAGCCGGTTTTCTTCACAGCCTTCTGCAAATAAGTTTAGACATTCAAGTATGCACAATCTACGTATTTCACGTGAGAAGAAAGAAAATGCAAAGTTTTTATAAAGGCAGACTGACCAGCGCCTGCGTCAAGACTGAAAAGTAGATTTAAAAACTTAATTAGTCTGTTTCTTTTTTTTTAAGAGATATGGTCCCCAGTCGTTAAACTAGTCAAATTTTAGGTCTAAATCCTTCATGTGCTTAATAAAAGTTGACAATACTAAAAGGTTATAGGCTTAAACAACCTATGAAGATGCTTAATGTGGAAAATTAGTTCACAGCTATTACAAAATTCTAGATCAGCAGATAAAACAGTGGAGATTAAATGGAAAAATATCCAGTGCTTATTAGATTTTGTCTAAAATTACCATCAGTATTTATAATTTTTTTGTAAGGAAATGCAGTCCTAATGCTAGATTCTACAGTTCCAAAGACAAAAATGAAAATATACAAATTCAGTCGTAAACGGATGCTTCTTGTGTTTGAATGTAGAAAGAGATGACAATTTGGTAAAGCAGACATTTCTGATTAAAAGTGTATGGATTTACTTTGAATTTGTGATGTTTTGGCTGGACTTGTACACACAAGTAATTGAAAATTAGTACGTGATGTCCTCTTAACGTTTAATTATTGCTCGCTAAAATCCACAGTTTGTCTGTTGTTGGTGTTATAGCATTAGCTTAAAGACACACTTCGCTAACAGCTGTGAAAAAAGCTTTAAAACATATCGTGATGAACAATTCAGAGGCTCAGAATGTATTTGGATAAGTGAGCAAAACATGTAGACTGATGTAAGAGGTTTAAAATTACTTATTCGGCTTGCAAAAAGTAAATCTATCACCTTTATTTCTAGTACCAAATGTTTGCCTAAAGTATTAAAACCATACCACCCTATTTTTGTCTTAAAAGGGTAAGAAAAATATTTAATTTTAAACTTTTTGTTGACTTAACTAGTGCAATCTAAACCTTGAATTATTCACCATGATATTGTGGTAAGCCAAATGCTAACATATAAACAAACACACTTTCTGGACTTTAGCCGTCAGAGCAGTTTCAGCTTTGGAGAGAACTATGAGGATGTTTGTCGTGAAGTAACATAATTCTAAAATGAGTTGGCTAAGTCAGTTTGATTAATATGGGACCTTTAAAATTTAAAAAAAATCTAGCTCAAAGTCTTCCATTTTGCAAATCCACCGAGGCTGCTAAAGAAAAATACTGATTCTAAGTTCGACAATCTCATTCTGTAGCGACAGAAATGACAAACGCGACAACACAGAGGAGAAAAAGCATCGCTGTGTGAGAAGATTCGATCACGTTTAGGCACTGAGTGAATTTCAGAAAAGCTTGGCAAAGTTCCCGAGCCTCCAAGTACCGAGTTCTTTTTACCCGTCACTGGCTCGTCGGTACAAAGACGGAGGGATGGTGGGTCGTGTCGTAGAAGAAGAGCTGCGTGTTTGTGCGTTCCAGAGTCTGTTGGTTCATGAAAAAGAGGGAGGGGCTAGGGGGGGAGTCAGTATCATTTGTCTGTCACCGCGGCGGCCATGGGAGCTCGCATAGTTCCTCGAGCTGTCGCCGTCAACTCTTCGATCTCGCTGTTCAGTCTTCGGATGACCCACTCCATCGCCTCGCGGCCCTGAGCAGGAGGGAAGATGCATCAGTCAGAGTGTTTTCAACAGACGTCTGAGCCTTTCCTCAGCATCCTCTGGACTCAAACTACGGGTATACTTCACTGACTTCACTTGAACATTTCAGACTCTCTGTCCCTGGTGTCCAACATTCTAAATGGCTTTGCTCCTGTTGTTAGGTGGATTTTGTAGATTATCATACGCCATGTTTCCATTAGCCTGGATCTCTCAAACCGGTTCACTTTGGAGCGGTTTGTTTATGGTGAGTGTTTCTACTGCAGGTCCAGGCTTACGAGGGTCTGCTACATGACCCTATGTTTTCTAAATCTACTCGAATTCTTCAGTCATTCACGAAAAGATGTGCAATACTTCCATATCTGTGTCTGTGACTCGACGTCAGGCTGAAACTATTTCTGTTCATCATCACTTTTTAGCATTTCAACTTTCTGCAAAACCTGTGTGACTATGCTGCATTTGAACCAGGTTTTATTTAATGCATTGAGGTTGGATTCTGTTGGAACATATTGTTAAGTGTAATTATTATTTGATAGGGACAGCGCACATTAAAGGGGCACTGTGTAAGAAAAACAAACAAAGTGATTTCCACTTTGAACACCAGAGGGAGCCTTTCACATGCATTTTGCCTATTAAGCATGCTGCCATCTAGCGTCAATGATCCATATTCCGGCCCGTAATAAAACATTTCAAATACGTATAAATGTATCACAGTTGATGTGGATTTGTTAACAGTGCTCTCTTAAGTATTCATGTTGTAAAGAATAAATATGATTTAAATGTTTGTGGACTATAAGTGATAATTAAAATTCCTCTCAATCTTACACAGTGCCCCTTTAATGAAGATTTGTTGTGAACAAAATGTAAATGTGCCGGATTATAGCTACAAAGCTAATTTACCCTAGACAAGTGCAATAACAAGTAAAACAGATACAAATAGACATTTGAACAACATTTAAACACTTTAAAAAGTAAATAAAAGGAAATGACTCATGATTTAAGTTGCATTTTAAAAACAGTTCATTTGGAGCACTCTCTTATTTGAGGAGGAATACTGTTCCAGATCTTACTGGCCTGCACAGTGAGAGCGTTTAGTCCAAAGGCAGTTTTTCTGTAGGGCACCTCACAGGCCCTGGTCCTCATGATACTGGTGGTTTTATTTTGAAAAAAAGTTTTTTTTTACAGTGTTTTGCCTTGACAAACACTAATACTAATACACACTAGCTTGCTTTGCTTTGTTAAGGCTAACAGAGCAACAAATACGATTTTCATCACTGGATGCGGTGGTTTGATGAGAAACATCATTTCATGTGTTTTCTCTTGTTCAGTCGAGCTTAAAGAGGGGACTGCAGTGGGCTGTGAGATGGCCTCCTCCTGAGTCCACTGTGAACACAGGGCGTCTGCAGCTACTTTACACTCATCAAACAAAGCAGAACCAGTTGCTTTGCAAACCGTGCTCATAGAAACAGACTATGGAGCACCAGAATAGTTTCGCTCTCATCAAAACTTGTGGTCTTCAATTAAAACACTTGGGAGCTAATAAATGGGCAGAATTAATTTCACTGTTAAAATAGAGTAATCATTGGTTCACTTTTAGGTGCAAAAAATGATTTTTAAAAAGCTCACATGAGGACTTTAGAAGATGTTGACTTTCTGTATTTTGTTTGTAGTAGAGATCACACAAAGACAAGAAAGACTAGAAGGACTGACCTTTCGAAAAGTCACGTGTGACTACTTCGAGAGGTAGTCAAAGAATAATTAAATCAGAGGTTGGCTTTAAAAAAAAAACACTTTTAAACATGTCTCTCTCTACAACAGTAACATTTTCCTGTCATGTTCTACAACGTCTCGGCACACTGTTTCAGTCCGGGAGAGCGCTGAAGGCTACCCCTGTCTCGTAAAGCACACGGGCAGCATGTGCCCCCACTACGGAGCACAACCTGTCTCGGCTCCAAAAGCGCACGGACTGTCCGTCCCAAAACGCTTTGTCTGTAGCCAAGACAGACACTGAAGCACGTTGTATGCTACTATGCTCAAAGTGCTCGGACTGTTCGCTACAACGAGCTTTAGCCATCAGTCTTCAAACGCACATCATTCACCTGGATCTTACTCTGTGGATCCACACTGCTCTTTGGCGTTAAAAACTTTTACAGCGCGGTTTGTGGAAGAAGGAGACGAGAGGGATAGACTGGCATGTGAGCAGAGCATGTGTGTGGAACCAGGACTTCACGTGGATTTGTGTTTCCTTCACTGTAACGCACTACCAACTGTTCCACAGCTCAGTGTTTGAGTGTGGACAGATTTATTTCAGCTGTATTCAAGCCACTGTCAGAGCGAGAGCCTCCGCCGTCCGCACACACACAAACAGGCTTACTTAGCTATGTTTTTTTTTTCTTTTTTGTAAAATCAAAACAGCCTATGTTCAGCTTTATTACAGGGCATTAAGTAAGTCTAATATTTTTTGATATTATGGTCAGTATTAGTAAGCTGTTTCTAACAATCGCCCAGGCAAAATCATCGCATCATTTGATCTTTGTTTTTGTTAATGACTTCATCGACTAGTCAACGCAACTAACGCTCTGAACTAGTCCACTACTACAATTCAGTAAGTAGTAAAAATACCTCAATTCTGACACGTACTATTTTGAGGCTTAGAGAACTGGAATTTCAGCATTTTAGAGAATGAATTATCTATATCATTTATGCCAGCTGTGTTTGACATTTTAAAAAGGTCAGAGAGTTTACTTTGAGCAGTCAAACAAAATAAACTCATATTTGTCCTGGTGGAGTCTTCTCCAGTTTGTTTCTATAAAAAAAGATGTCCCTTTATTTATCATTTCCACATTATGACATAAATAAGTATGGCTTTAACTTTCTGTTTCTACACAGCACACCTTTAAACATACTCTTACTTGTAATATATTGCTTGAATGTGACGCGTGAGGACTGTGAGTGCGTAACACAACCTGTAAATGTCCTGTACGTGACACTACAGCTGTAAAAATGTTCCATGTGGAGAAAGTTAAAAATAATATGCTGGCGTACCTTCCCCGCGTTGGTGGAGATGGTCTTGGCCATGAGCCCCTCGAGGTAGCTGCTCAGACTGACGCCTTTCACACTGATCAGAGCCTCCTGCGTCAGCACCGTCCTGGACACGGACAACAGGTCAGAGGTCAACACAGCAATCAATACCTCACATTACAGTCATGTTTAACAGCTAGCAAAAACAGCCATGTCCTGTGTGTCCTCTCTGAACAGACGTTAGCTACAAGGATAAGTAGTGAAGATTGTTCATTGGTTTTCAATCAAATGTTGGTTTTCACTACATTATTAAGATCTATGTATATACCGGTATTACATTCTAAACATACATAACAAGTGACAATGTTTTCAACTTCATTCAGTTACAATGGGGGTATTCCATGAAGCGAGCTAAAGCCAAAGCCTGGCTTATTTGGCCAATCTAGGTTTATGAAATCTCCATTTCCGTTCCACTAACGAGGCTAAGCAGAGGTGACGCTGAGTTGCCGCAGTAACAAGTGTGCAGACATAAACCTGGTCGGGACCAGGCTAACTGTCAAGATCATTTTAGCTTTGTCTCAAAAAACGTCTTAAATCTCATGTTTATCCTCTCACACTTCCACAACTGTGTGAAATCTCTCTGTCTGTCACAACACCAACTTATAACGTCACTTTTTATTCACTTTTATTTACTTGGCATTGGCACCACCGCTCTGACCGTTTCTTTTCATCCTTTTTTGAGCCGCTCTCACTGTGGAGAGACATGTTTGTAAGAGCAAACATCAAATTGGCTGCAGAAAAAGCCATATATTTAACTGAAAAATTAACTTGTAGGCTACTCCTACGTGCATCTAAACTACTTAAGATTTCCCACAGACATGCAGCTATTTCTCTTAAGGATGAAGCAATGAAAGCATGACAAAAGTGTGAGAGCAGCCGTGGAGTTGTGCTGCTGCTTTTGCGCTCAAAAGCGCTTCATCACACCTCTTTCCCTCGTCTCTGACCCTGTCACACCACGGACATCCCTTGCTCTGATTGGTTAGTTTTGGTTGTGAAGAGTTACGCTACAACTTTGTGACAACTTTACGCAGCGGGACTAGTTCCACATGCGGAGTGGAAAACTGCATTGCATTAAAAAACGATGAGCCTACTACTCACAAATACGATGATAAATCCTCTGGATCTCCGCCTCGTCTTTCTCCAGCAGTGAACAGGAGGGGAGGGGCTGCCTCTCGCTCCCAGCATCAGAATAAACCACTATGCAAGTCAAACTAGAGTCAGTGTGCACTTTGGCTCCTCTCGTGTTTCAGTCAAATCATGTAAAATAAGCGTTTTTCTCTCTCATTCTCAGTGAAGTCGTCGCTCCATTGATCTGGTCTCGTCACATTCAGCGGGAGCGCGCTCACAGCCCAGATTAATCTTCAAGCTTGAATTAGCGTTGTTCAGACCCAGGTTTATTTCTTTCATGGAACCACTTGAGGCTTAAGTTGGAGATGAAGCTAGTTTCAGCTCAGGATTTAAGGATAAGCCTAGACTTGTTAAGCCACTTTCATGAATACCCCCTATATCATTTTAAATTCAGTGTTATCAGAAAAACAAATAAATAACAATGCAAATTCATAATATCAACAAAGTCAATGTTTTTTAACAGGGATAGATTCAAATTTATTTTTTCTGTCTTAACAAAGTAGAAAAGGGCAAAGAAAGTTACAGATTTTTTATGTCAGAGTATTATTATTATATTATTATATTATTATATTATATTATTATTATAAGTCAGAGTATTATATGTCAGAGTATTATTTTTCCAAAAATGAAATCCAGTAGAATTCCCAAACTGTCTGAAAGTTAGATTTTAATTTTCTATGACTTTTCCAACTTTAAATGACTGTACAAATGCTTTTTACTCATCTACAGAACTGAATTTCTACAGTATATTAAAGAAAATGAGTTACCTAAAACATTAATATTAATAAATTCAAATGTGTTGAATAGAACAAATAGAATTTATGTCTAGATTATAACTAAAATTACCATAATGAGAAAATGTAAGTAGAATGTACTGCTTTTAAGAATCATTTCTAAAATTACAGTTATATTTTATACATGCTATAAGTTTTAACCTTGTTATAATGGCCTTCCTTCATCATTAGTTTACTCAAAGTTATATTTGAATTGATTCCTGCATGTTTGAGTAATCTTGTATTGTTCTTCAGCTGGAGCTCAAGTGCTCAGAAATCCCCGTTCTCACCTACCACCTATCCCCTCCCACATGGCTGTATTTACTTGATATAATTCAAAAGATTAAAATTCAAAGTGAAGCATGTGTGGTTCAGAAATGTCCCATAGTCACTTTCCAACAATAAAAAATATATTTTTTAAATCTGTTGCTTTTTACAGTTCCATTTTAAAGTGAAGAGGCGGGGCTTATCAGATCTGCAGTTTTGAACAGAAAGTCAGTAGAGCTGTTTCTATTTAAGTTGTTTTAGATCAACTTTGTGTTTTACAATCAACAAAAGGTAAATTACTGATCTACATATGTTCTAGTTTCTTACTAAATATTAAAAAAAACACAATAGGTCTCCTTTAATTAAAACTAGATGGATAAAAAGAGTTTAGTTGAGTGGCTAATTTTAACAGATTTTATTTAAATGGGAGCCATTATGTAAAATCATCTATTCTGAGTTTTTAACCATGTTACAACAGTGTTTTCTCATCATTATTTACCTAAAGTTGTCATTCATGTTTGAGTGATCTTGTATTGTCCTGCAGCTGAAGCTCCAGTGATCAGAAAGTCCATGTCTTCACCTGCCACCTATCCCCACCCACTTGTCTGTATTTACTTGCAATTCCTAAAAAATTTGGATTCCGAGTAAAACATGCAAGCTTCAAAAAAGCCATGTAAACACTTTCCAACAACAAAAAAATAGTAATTTTTTTTTATCTGTGACTTCTTATACTTGTCTATAATTTTGTAATGGAGAGGCGGGGCTTATCGGTTCAGCAGTTTGGATCTGGATGTCAGCTTAGAAACAAGTTTTTGTCCAGTTGTTTTACATAATTTTTATGTTTTGCAATGAACAAAATGTGGATTATTGGTCTATGTATACCATAGTTTCTTCGAAAAATCACAATAGGTCTCCTTTAAGACAAATGAGTTCTACACTTACTTTTGAGGGTCTTGTGGATGTGGTTTGTACGTCAACTTCTCATCGACTGATACTAGATTTGTGAAGGAGATCTGAAGAAAAGAAAAGGCCAATAATAAACATATTTGAGTCAGATATTACAAGAATAAACCATTCACTACTTACATTTGTGGACTGGAGTTCAAAAGTCTTCTGTTTGGGGTCCACTACTGAGTGCTCTTGGACGTACGTGCAGGTTCGAGTTACACCAATTATCTGGAGAAAAAAAATACAGTATTTCCCTTTAATATATGTCCTCCATAGTCTAAAACAACCTGACAATAAACTGGTGGTAAAACATACAAAAACAGATTTACTATAGACGCTTTGCAATCTACATTAAGAAGCAATTATTTGATCTATAATTTTATTCTTTATGAGGAGAGGCAATAAGTGATTTTACACTTCAGTTTAAATCACCTGTATCACACTAATCTCTGTATAAACACATGTAAGTTTTAGGCTAAAGAACTGGAAAGGTATTCAATTGCAGGGCTTTTTCTTAGGATTGTATGAAGTAGGGACAAATGTGTGTTCATTTTGATTATACACATTTTATTATCTGCACTACAAGTTTGTGTATCAACAACATTGTCAACATTGATAACAAACAATTATTTGTTGTATTTTTGTCATTGTCATTGTACATGGTATTCATTCATTTTCTACCGCTTGTTTCCATTAGGTGTCGCGGATGACTGGAGCCTATCCCAGTGACTTTGGGCCTTAGACGGGGTAACACCCTGGACAGTGGACGAGGAGAACATGCAAACTCCACCCAGAGAGATGCTGAGAGGGTCCGGCCACTTTGCTACCATGTACCCTACATACATGGTATTACTGAATGTGAAAATGAATTGAAAAAAAAAAATGTAAATGTGAAAATGTCGAAAGCCATTTTCATCAATATTCTCTTTAGTAATCAGTGTTTTCCCTTCGTTTATTGGGTTAGCAAAGCAACTTGGGTCAAATTATGTGGGAAAAATATACCCTATATTGAAGATTTATAATTGTTGTTAGTAAATAGAGTTTTAATGCCTAGTAAAGCAGTTCTTATAATAAAAAATATATCTTTTCTTATAATGACTACTTGACAAATTAACCAAATAAAATAATAGTTCGTGACAGCTCTACAAAAATTTTACCTTAGCAGAGTGTGTTTTAGAACTTAGTGCACTAAAGAAAAAAAAAAAAAAAGAGACTTTGCAATCGATGTTTTGCTCCTTTGTTCAGATTTACTATACATTTGTGAGGCAAAATTGTAAAATTGTGGCCTTCCTATAAGTTTATCAAAGCCTTGGCATGCTGTTATTACTTTTTACTGAAGGGGAAAGTACTCTTAAATTACTGAAATAAGCTAGTCTTGTCATAATCATCTTGTTTTAATGTATAATTTGAAATTTTTTCGTTAATTTTGGCCAAAAAAAAACAAGCAAGTTTGGCTATTACTTGACGTGAAATCGCATTTCTTTCCTAATTTCAAATGAAAAATGTGAAAAAATTCTGCTATTTTAAACAAAACTTCAGAATTTATACTTGCTAATAAATACATTCAAAACAACATTTAGACAACTAAATTCAAGCATGTATGAACTTAGCTAAGACCGGACACTATTTCATTCTAGTTGCTTTGTTTGGGGCATACATCTATATATTATTATCAGAAGCCCATTTATATACCTTAAACTGATTATTGCCTCATCCTTAGCCCTACTTCTTTGAGATCCAGTCAAAACAAGACATACTGTTCTCTACACAGGACACAAATGATAACAGTATCAGCAGTGACTCGTAAATAGTCTCCACTCAGGCAGTTACGTTATGTTGTTTGTGTACATGTGTGCGGTGTTGTTGTTTGACTGACCGACTTGGCCATGGCGGGCAGTCCCCACTCTGTGCTCAGGAGCCTGGTGCTGTGGAGGCGTCCGTCTGTGTCCACGCTTCTGTCCAGGACGTCCACTCCAAACACGCTCGGGTTCATGGGGTTAGGGTATTTCTGCATGGCTGCCTTGGTCACCGTCTCCCATGGATGACTGTTGAGAAAGGCAGGCTCAAAGTTAAAAGGTATTTTGTACTGCCTGGCAACAAAGGTCATCTCAACTTAGATAAAATGAAAACAGCTATAGGCTTATATTTAGCAAGCAAAATAATAATAATAATAATAATAATAATAAAATAAAATAAAATTAGACTTAGATTATATATTTTGGCCAGCCAGAGCAATATCATCTTAATAAATACTTTTGTTTTAGATACAGTATCTGCCAATACTCAATATCTGTAGCAGTGTAGCGATTGAAAAAACAGCTTTTTTTTTTATTCTCAGCACTCAGCTAGCTCATTAGAAAACAGGTCATATAATGTTATATACCTGCTCTTCAATCTGCAAATAACAACTGAACAAAATTATGTGAATAAAATCTCAAACACAAGATGTTCTGGGACAACATCAGCCGGTAAAAAGAATTATTACATATAATTAAAGACAACTAGGATTACAGCTAGATTGATATCATTGGATCAATTCCAAATTCTCCAAAATTTTATGGACCCTCACTGATATCTGATCCCAGTATCGGATCGAAGCATCACCATTTGTATATTATGTAATTCTTTTAGTTGAAAAAGTAGTGTACTACAAAAGTAGAATACTTTTACAACAGTCTGTTTCACTGAAATATGTCACCTTTTTCACTTTATTACTTATTACTTTCATCATAATCAAGCAGCTATCTTAAACTTCATTTTACTAGTGAGGTGAAGCTGTTGTTCTTTCTTTCTGTATTTTATAATCAAGAGACTTCCTACCAAAAAGAAAGTGTTATAATTATTGTGTCATAATAGTGCTCCTTGGTTATGTTCTACTACTTTGCAGTGCAAATATTTGGACCCACACAAAACACTTGATTAGATGTAAAAACCAGAATAGAAACATAGACTGAAACAGAGTTCATGGTTGTTTACATTACTTGTGAGAGAGAGACTACTAAACTCAAGGCTGTTACAAGTTTTTTCATAGACCAAGTGCAATGAAATAGCTCTTTGAATATATTGGCAAAAGTCCATTCTCTCAAAATACTGATACTGTTGTGGTATTAAAATACCATGCTATGCATTTAATAATGGGTATTGTCTATTTGTGATTGTAGCCAGGGTTTAAAGGGCTGCAGAAAAGAACCATTATTATGGAATTACTGTGTAAGTAAATAACCAGGGAGGAATAGTCCAGTGTTACTCATTATTACGGTGCTCCTCTATAGTCTCAAATTTTTGCCCATAGTCTAAAACTTAATTTTAATTAGTTTTAAGAATAACTTCAGATCATCTTTAACTCCAGTTCTTTATTTATTTAGGTAATGAGGGACACATTTACTGCAAAAATGAACTATGTCAGGCCTAAATTAGAGCTCAAATTAGAGCTCAAATTGATTAAAATTAGACTAATATACCATATCTAAAACAATGTAAACTCATGGATAAGGCAGATTTAAAGGATGCTTGGCCCCAAAAAGACCAAAACAGTTTTGTAGATAGACAGATCTCTAAAATAGCAAATGTTCAAACTGTAGATGCCATCAACCACAACCAGTTATCTAATTCATCGAATTTCCTTAAAATTACGTGATTACAGATTATTCAGGGCCAGTAGTTATGCAAACAATTCTCGAATTTACACCAAATACTGAAGTAACGAATTTGCCCTGCTGGCCACACGCACAACTACATTTGATAAGACAAAGAAACAACAATCTTTCAGGAACAACAATACATAAATTGTACACGAAGGCATAGGAAGGTTAAAACACGCGGGACAACTGTCTGGCATCACATATTTTACGTTCGCCCAAAGCAGTGCTCCTTTCTCGGGTGACAGCTGGAGAAACGCCCCTCCTCCCTCCACCACATACAGCATCATCATCACGGAGATTCTAGAAACTTCCCAAATACAAACGAAAGATCTAGTACAATCTGAAATTTGCTAGAGTCCTGCGGATTTACGTTAATCTGGATCAAAACAACGTCAACAAGTGAAGCAGTGTAGTTTAATCGCATCCATGCTGCTTCCAATCTGATGATCTTATGTAACCAAGAATCAGAGTCAGTACAAGGTCTAGCCAGACAACAAAACACGGGAATTTATCTGAAAAATATGGACACAATGGATTTTAATTTTGTAGTTGTAATAATTAAAATGCTGTTCATGTCCTTAGGTCTTGCCCTTGTGACCCAGGCTAATGACAGCTAAGCTAACTAGTAAAACAACTTAAAACAAGTAGTAAAATGAGTAGCGAGCGACCGTAATTTACTCAGCATATTCGTACAAAATGAGAGAAGTACAAACTAAATGTTGTGCTTGCAGGATTGTAAATGTAGAAGGTTTTGTAACTTTTACAACGTCCGAGCGCCAAGTTATGTATCATTGTGCTAATGCTAAGATGCTAACGGACAGACTGGGACGTTATGAGTTCTTGTGTGTTTGCGGTCGTTTAGCACAAAATCACCCAAAGGACATTGATACATAAAAGAAAGACTTACTTGAATATGTGCTCTGACGCCCAGATCTTCATTTTGACGGGTTTGTGTCAGGGCAGGGAGCCGGTGCCGAATGACAGCGTGACTGAAGCGAGAAGGAGGCGGAGAGACCGGAGGAGACAGCTTTTAACAGAGAAGCCCTAGAACCAAGCGCGGACTAGCGGCCTTGGCGTTTACTACAGCTTATTAAGATGTTATGTAATAATAATAACCAACAGCATTTCTTGTGTGTGAGAGAATACAGTAAAGCATCTTGACAGAATAGATCTTCACAAACTCATCTAACATAATAATAAACTCGTTAACCTGTGACCAATGTTTACATTGTTTTATGTCAGTTAAACCCCCAAATAAGGTGACTGTTGAGTTCATATGTGAATAATAATAATAATAATAATAATAATAATAATAATAATAATAATAATAATAATAATAATAATAATAATAATAATAAACAGAAATAAATAAGAAAAAAGTCGCACATTTTTAACATATTGTCAAAGCAAAACGCAAAGACATTAAACCATGGCTAATAAAAATAATTAAGTGAATAAATAGGAAAGATTAGTTTCACTGTGAACACATAATAGAAATGTGCTTTAGAGCAATATGATGTAAAAATCAAGTAAATAAAAGCGTATTTGATTTAAATGCAATTATGATTGTGAATTTTTAAACCCATGATTTTTTTTAAATGACAAATATTTATTTATTTGTTTATTTATTACAAATATATTCAGTATGACAGCAACAAATAATTTACCCATTTATTTGAGAAGGAGTGACTGGAAGTTACTCATACAGTTTTTCACAATATAAAAATACTAAAAACATAGAGAAATAAATATGCATTGTAATAAAAATGTTCGTCTTTCTTTATTTTTATTTTTTTCCTTTGAGGCGGGTCTCTTTAAGACGTCAATCAATTCTCTCCAGCGTTTTATTGGTCAGTATCCTCACGTACGTTTGACGTCATTACGCACGCGTTCGACCGTCCTTGAGCCGCAGCACAAGCAAAATGGTCGCGTACTGGAGACAAGCCGGTTTAAGGTAAGATTTTACGTCTTTGATGTAAAATAGATTTTGCGTTTTTGTCTGAATATTGTTGCAATGACAGATGGACAACCCTCAAACGTTTGTGGTTTCATTTTGACCTAGATATGTTCAGATTTATATGCTATGCTACATGTGCTAGCTTGTGTCACACTGCTTTGACAGGAGGATCACATTGGAATGAATTGAACTATACCTCCACGTGAACGATAATAAATACTGCTAAATGAATTCAGACGTCTGTTAAAGTTGAACATAAATGATGTGTGTCTTTTGCAGCTACATCCGCTTCTCGCACATCTGCGCTAATGCGGTGCGGGCTGCGCTCAAGCCGCAGTTCAAAGTGGAGGCAGTGAAGGCCGCAGAAGCTAACGTCAAAGTCAACAAGCCCAAGCCAGTAACAGCATGTGAGTACAGCGTCTCATGTATATCACACTAAACACTCTGAACCAGTTGACTTCAGTGTTGCTCTTTGCACAGGATGAACGTCTAAGAAATGAGATCGAGTTTATGGTGGAAGAGATGGAAAATTGAAACTTAATTTAGTTATATTGTTTTGAAATGGAGTATACAAAATCTCAATTTTGAGTTAAATCTTCTATAAAGGGAGCTGATTAGTATGGAAAAAGTTGTTTCAAACTTGTAAATAGCCTAAACCCTAAAGAAGGAATCCCAACAAAGAGTCATATAATAAATTGAGTCGATTTGACAGCAATTGTAAGCCCTAATGGTTAATAATTTGGTGCTAGTAAAATAAAATTGGTTTATCAATACTGAGTTATGCATCTTAAATGGCATGGTCTGACTAAAATTTGCATTATTCAGTGTAAAATGCAAACTTCCTATACCTCTTGAAACCTACGTGTAAGGTTATGAAGAGATAGGTTGAAAACCCCTGAGCCAAGGTGATCATTTCTGTACTTTTTTAAAACTTGGCATTTCAGTTGCCTAAAATCGCCCCCTCATAAATTATGTTTTAAAACATGTTATAGTCTGGCTGTTGTTCTTGGAGGAAACCCCTGAAAATAATCTTATTAATATTTCCCACCATGGCCAAGAGCCTATTCAATGTTTGTTTTGTAGTTTTTGGTCTCCAACATTCCAACATTTTATAACATGAGGTAGACATATATAGGAATATAATATAGATACATCCAATATAGAATAATAAAAGAATATTAGCCACCCTTTTAAATGTCACCTTATTTTTATTACTCTTTTTTTCGTAATTCTTCTCTAGCTAAAATCCTCTAGTCATCATATTTTAATCTTTGAGTATGTAAAAAATATCAGTGTAGAATAAAAAAAGAATTTGACTCCTTGAATACTGAAATTGAAGTTCTCATGATAACGTAATAGTTGCAGTCTTAAAACCTTGAAACATATTCTGCATAATTGGCATCTAGGACTTTTCTACCCATTCACACACATTTACACACAAATTAAGCTGACCTTCAGATTTGCACATAACCACTACAAGATTCATGAGTTAAGACTATGTAATTCAAAGCAGTCACTTGTTCGATATGAACTCTTGCTTTTGTTTTCTTTTGACAGGATTTGACCCTGCTCTGTACATAGTTTTGCTTCCTCATTTGTTCCTGACACTGTCCAGCCACACACCAGGAAGAAAATGGACAACACCAAGACAAATCCAACTGTTGAAGGGGACCTGGATGAAATAATTTTTCTTCATTTGTAATTAAAGATATTCATGTTTAAAAACTAGTGTTTTGTGCATAATTACAGTTTTGATATTTCTGCCGAGTTTTAATCTGATACAAATACTGCAGACGTTCGAGACAATCCTAAGAGGCATCAATGGAAGATGAACATTAACTGCCGGTGGTTACTACTAATAATTAGTAATTAACTAATTATTTGAATTCTAGTAGTTTGCTTTTTGTGTTTTTTGATAAACTATTCAACATAAATACCTTTCATACAAGAAAGTAGTTAAGTAATGAGGGCATCAACAGGCCAAAATTGAGACTAGCAGGTGCTCTGAAGGAAAAAGAGCTGGAGATCCGAGGCACTTTGACTTAAAGTCATAAGGTACGGCAAGATATACCACTATATGTGTACCCACATACACATATTAGGTTCACCATGGAAATAATGGCAAATCCGCCATGTTTGCTGCAGTTTAGCAGAACTTCTATAGGAATACATTAGATTAGACAAAACGATTAAAAAAAGTAAACAAAACAGCCGTGAAACAGCCCAATAAACTGCTGGGTCAGTACTGGTACATTTATCTATCACTCTGTAGTGTCAGAATATGATTTAATTAACACTATTTTCAAAGTTGGGCAATTTAAAATCTCCATTGGTTTAACATTGGACCAACTGAACATTCTACAGCTGTATGATGTCACGATCCCGAGACTAATAGTGGATTATATTGGTAGTGTAATAGCCGAGACCAATAGCTTTTCGACACCACTGAGTTCCGAGACCAAATCAAGACCACATTGGTATTCTTATACAATTATTAATGTATTGTCTACATAATCTTACTGTGCCTGAGACAGGCATGAAGTCCTGGTGCAAGTTTTGCAGAGCGAGGTGGTTATGAAATGTGGTTTCGGTGTCTAAAACAAGACCGAGTTCAAATTAATCTGATAAAAATACTGCAGACGTATGCGACAATCCAAAACCAAGCATGTTCGAAACACGAAACTCTTTTTCTATAGCACAATAAAAGATTTTTATGCAAATCAGCCTCGGATCCCCATAAATAAATGCTTATGCTTGTCTGCTACCTAGAAATGCACCATTCCGGCTTTTTCAGTTCATACAGTGATCTCAGTAACTTTGATTTAAAGGTGCATAGCTTAAGAAAAAAATCACAGCATCACAGAGTAACTTTTCTGATTTGCTTTGAACGGCGTGTCCTTTCTGGAGCCACCCACTTTTCTTCTATATGTGGCACTTCTGACGTCATATCTCCTTAGGACTCTGTCTATGTTATTTTATTATTGCCTAAGTGTGTTTTTTTTTTTTAGCTCTGCCTACAACCCACCCTGACTGCACAAAATATTTTGCATATCTACAAAAAATTGCAATATGACCTATTTATCAGCACATCTCCAGCTCTAGTTCAAAAGAATAAATATATAACTGAGAGAAACATTTTAGTGATGGTTTTATCTTTTCTCTTGTAAATGATCAGTGTCTTTGTCCCTCCGTCTCTTGTTCTCGTGTGTTTCTGTTGCTCAGACTTCCTCCATTAGATCCACAGGTCCAGAATGTTCCTCCTGGTGCTTTTCTCTCATCGTTGTTCGTGTGGCTCTGGGTTCCTCCGGAGAACTTCATCATGAGAGCTGCTTCAGATAAACAAAGTGTGATTAGACTGAAGCTCAGAGGAACATCAGATTCCACACACTCAAAGCTTTCTCACTTGTTCTGCTGAGTCAAATCTCTTTGTGGACCAGGACTTGTTCTCTTCTTCCTCTGATACAGACGACGAGCCTCTGCAGGTCACAATCACAGACCCACTTGACTGGTTCAGTGGATCTGTGATCTTCTGACTGCAGCAGACACCAGGAACACACTGAGGAAATCGTCATTCATGTTATTACACTTTGTTAAAAGAAACTATACATGAGCTTTGCAGAATGATCATATACCTACATGCTTGAACTTGAGTGAGACGACCATAACTGTGGATAGTTTCTTCTCTAGCAGACACTGACATCTGGAAACTGGACTTGGGTTCCTTGCATGAAAACAAAAGAATAGTAGAGTTATAAAAACATGTCTTTGATTTGAGACTTTTCAGACAATGACAGGACATTATTTGTTCCAAACTCCAGAATAAGTCCAAATACCTTGTTGTGACTGAGTTGAGTCTGGCTTCAGGATCAGGGCTCTCTCTGGTGGTGGTGGTGGGTCACTGCAGCGTGTGGGTGATACCATGGACAGCTCTCCAAACGGGACACGCCTCTCTGTGGAAGGATCCTAGATTCAAGTGAAAATAGAGCTTTTAATGAATACATTCAGAACTTGTAAATAACTCACAAGGACATGTCTCACCTTTCACTGCAGAATCTATACTTACACACTTCCTGTTGTCCGTCCAGAGGAGCGTCGCCCAAACAAAACCCTTTTTAGGGTCCACAGAGGAAGGCATTAACCCTCTGACACCTATGGGGACCGTTTGTGTACATTTTGCAGTTTTTTTTTTCATTGTTAGAAAGAAATAGGTTGCCTTGGGGTTAGAGCCATGAAACTTTCCAGGTAATGTTATTTTTGATCAAATTAAAAAATGCCACCTTCAGACCTCACCTAGCCCCGCCCACTTCTTGGCTACATTTTTTGCCTACACGTAGCCCTAAAAGAACCGTTTGTGCCCCATTGACTTCCATTATAAACTCACTTTTTCAGCCTGGTGTAATACAGACATTAAATAAAGTGAGATCATGAAATACCATCTCAACCTAAGCTTCTGGGTTGAAATTGAATAATTTGACATTTTTTGTGAGTTGAGACCCCTGGACCCCCAGGGGCCCCTGGGTATTTTATAAGGACGTTTTTGTAAAGCACTCCTGTTCTATACATGGCCCTGTGTAATATTGAAATGTATGATCAGGGGCTTAAATGGTCTGGATGTGTTGGTGACGAGTCAGGGAAGAGGCCTGAAGTGTTTGAGGACACACAGATGAGTAAAAATGTGAAAATTAACATGTTGAAAAAATAGTGAAAAAATGTCTAATAAAAAACAACATTCATCTTTTGACCTAAAAACTAAATTTAGACTTAAATTAGACTTTTGGACCTAAATTGGCCTATAACTACAAAATTTCAATAAACTTTGAGAATTTTTTTATATGTCTGGACAGAAGACAAGCTAACGAAAAAAATGAGCCATTGAAAGTAGAAAAAAATTAAAAGTAAGTATTATTTATAGCCCATTTGTGTGTCGGGAACCGTTTGTGACACAATGGGTACAGGTGTGATTTTTTAAAATAAAATGGCTGCCACTCAAAACACAATAATGCATCAAAATGAATGTTATTATAAATTATTGACATATGTGAGGGTCTAATAACATCAACTCAAATAATCCACTTCAGACTTTTATTTTTGAACATTTTGCATATTTTGTGTTTTTGGCATTCAAAAAATAATGATTTTTGGACCTAAATTGGCCTATAACATAAAAATTTCAATCAACTTTGAGAATTTTTTTATATGTCTGGACAGAGGACAAGCTAACGAAAAAAATGAGCCATTGAAAGTAAAAAGAAATTTAAAATAAGTATTATTTTATAGCCCATTTGTGTGTCGGGAACCGTTTGTGACACAATGGGTACAGGTGTGACCTAAAATATCTGGGTGTCAGAGGGTTAAGTGCACAATCTCCCTCCTTCTATGGGACAGAGGGTTTAGCCCGCTCTTGTCTTTCACTTACCTCATAAACTTACTTTACCTTTGAATATACAGCACAAAAATACAAGTACGTGTTATTATGTCATATTGGATACAATTGAAACACAAGAAAAACAGGAGACACAGGGAGTGTCCCACCGACGTCTGATCAGTGAACAAATCCAAATCTCCCTCACATTAGAATAAGAACAAATAAATAAATAAAACATTCAAAAACTAAAATCTCCACAAAGAGAGTTAACGGAGCACAATTATCTTTGAGCACAAATACGTTTTTGAACATCTGTATAGTATTCATACATTGTAAATCTAAAGCAATATAAAAACAGGAGACACAGGGAGTCTGATCAGTGAACAACCCCAAATCTCCTTCACATTTACAATGGGGAAAAAATAAATAAATAAAAGAAAAACCTCCACAAAGAGCGTTTACATGAACAAAAGAACATTACATACATGCATGACATCTGAGTACAAATGAAATTAAAAAGAGACTTAAGGAGTGTCCCACCGACGTCTGATCAGTGAACAAACCCAAATCTTCTTCACATTATAGAAGTAAAAAAACAAGTAAAATAAATAAATAAAAATATGTTTAAAACGACCTTCTCCACAGAGAGAGTTACTGGAGCGCAGCTACCTTACAGTACAAATATGTTTTGTTTCTATGGCAGAGCAGGACCAAAGGTTAAGTTTTTATTCCCTTCTGAGGGAAACTCATTCTCTACATTTGAAGTTTCAGAGCCTCTGGAGGATCTGTCAGGAGCAGTGAGCCGCTGTCATAAAGACACTACTTAGTCTGACTAGGCTTGGTCAGGACCACCTTAGCTGGAGGAGATTTCCTATGGTGCATGTTTTGGGTTGGTGGGGAAACCGGAGTGCCCGGAGAAAACCCACCCAGACACGGGGAGAACATGCAAACTCCACACAAAGAACCGGGAGACCCGAGAACCTTGTTGCTGTGAAACATGAGTGCTAACCACTCAGACACCGTGCCGCCATAAGCAGGTCAAGTAAACACAAGGCGAGGCGTACTATGGAGGAAACTACAGTCAAGTGTCACTGAGACTCTACTCACTATCACTATTTAGTCATTCATTACATTTTTGTTTTTGCAGTCCAAATGTGTCTACGTCTGTAATGTTCCTACATAGTATTCCTTTCCATTGAACACACAAAACTACTAAAGAGAAGAAAGCCAGGTGTACTATGCAGGACATACGGACTGGTTGTAAGCCTCATCTTAAATGTACTTTCATCTCAATTACAATCTACAAACTGGTTTCATAAGATTTGAGTTTCAATGTTTCATGTTTCTAGAAGTCCGGCGTAGTATTCCTTGCTTTCTCCTTTGTGTGAACCTACACAACTACTACTACTACAAACAAAACTATGTACAGAAGCTCAAATGGGCCGTGTTGAAGGTGGTAAATCAATGAGGCCGATTTGGCGTTGCCAAGCCCAGAGTCTCAGAGACTGAACTCAGTCCTCGTCTGACTCTGAGTCTTGAAGCAGGTGGTGGTAGGAGGTGGCAGGATGGTCTGGACTGGATCCACCCAGAGGGATGAAATCCAGAGTGGGACCCGTCGAGGGAGGGCGAGGAGCAGTGGAGGAGCAGCGCTGGAGCAGGTGGAAGTTACGAATGAAGAAGCCCCCGGACGTCCCAGCAGAGGTGGAGGGGGCGGGGTCAGACGTCCCAGCAGAGGTGGAGGGGCGGGGTCAGACGTCCCAGCAGAGGTGGAGGGGCGGGGTCCTCTGGGCTGTCCTCAGAGCGCTGCCTCTTGAAGCTGGGCTCTTCCTCTTCATCTTCATCCCTGTGGCGCTTGGATCCACCCAAAGGGAGAAAATCCAAAGCAGGACCCACAGGGGAGGGCGAGGAGCAGGGGGAGAGGAGGGTGCAGGGAAGGCATCAGGAGGAGCGGACAGACGGAACGGTGGAGTCACCGGACGCTGCCAGTTGGCCCAAAACGCCAAAAAAGGGAAGCGTGGGTCGTCCTCTTTGCTCTCTTCATCCTCGTCTGTAGATTCTTCATCCTCCTCCTCAGAGAGACTCTCATCATCGTCCCAGTACTCTTCCTCAAGAAAGGCCTGTAATAAAGGAAACTGCTGCTCACCTGCCATGTCTGGGATGTCAACGACAGGAAGGTCCCCGTGGTCCAGAGCCTCTGTAACATTTGACATGATTAACAACTCGCTCAAACAAGTCAAACTTCTACACACATACAGACATGAAAGTCAACACTAAAGAGCTGCTGGTCAGCTGCAGGTGGACAGTTTCTGCTTCAATCATGTCCAAGTCTTTGTATTTATGTTTTAAATAAATTCTTCACATGTTAGCAGACATTGTGAACCCACCCAATGCAAAATTAATTTCTTGATCAATGTTCAGTGTAAACTCGGCCTATTTGCTGCCACTTTAGAACCTTTGTCTGGGCGCCATCATTTCAGCTAAACTGACTCAGAAACTTGGATGAATTTCGATGCCCACAAACTAAAATGGCGCCGTTTTCCTGAAAATGTTGTGAAAACGTTTTACTTTGAAGCCTTCCTGATAAATGTAGGCCATTTTCAACAGGTTTTAATCATGTCCAAAAAACATATCGTCGAGTGAAAATCAGAACCGCTCAAATGAACCAGTTTCATTAACTTGACCGCATGGGCCGCTCGACTCAAAACTTTAGCAGTTTAGAAACAGAAGTTTACAGACAAAACTGTTCATAGCATGTAGCATTCATGGTTAGCTTATCTGATCCATATTTATGAAAGTTGAGTGGTTTCTTTTAACTGTTACCTGCAGCCAACATCAGCTGGAAACCCATGGTCTGTTCAAAGAAGTTGATTGTAATCGTTCGCCAAATCTACAAAAGTGTTAAAAAACAAGTGTTACAAAGTGTACTAATACTGTCTGATCATTTTACCGACAACTGAGATGTGGCGTTTGGGCCTTAATGACAAATAAATCTCCCGGTCACTTACAGTTGATCGCACTCGAGCAGTCAAGTGAAAAGTGACGATTTAAACAAGGCAGCGGCTTTTTAAAGTCTGTCCAGCGCGTTACCATGGCACCCACGCACGGACGTGCGTCTCTGTTCATCATGTTTATGATTATTTGGTCCTTTTTTATTTATTAGTTTGCTTTATTTGTTTTATTTATTTTTTTATTTGAAAAATCTAAATGTATACTACATTGACATACTTACATGACATAATAATACATTTTGGCTAAAGCCATGGCTAAAACCATGGCCCTGAACCTTACACACATTAAACTATCTTATGGTGCGTTCCAGGCAACTGGGAACTGGTATATGTGCCACCTCCCACTTGTAAAAATGCGCTGGAACGCCACTCGAACTGGTTAATCCCACTTGTGAACTGGGACCTGGTCGAGGAAGCCCCACTTCACATACGAGTTCAACAATAACCACAATAAATTTATTTGAGGGGTTTAACTGACGCAAAAACAATGTAAACATTGATTACAGGTTATTTGCCGTTACTTTTGTTTAGCTTAAAGATTAGCATTAGCCATAATGTTTACATACGAGTTGATTACGTTGGAACGCTCTGAACTGGGAACTGGTATTTTTCAAGTGAGAAATGTTCAAGTTCCCAGTTGCCTGGAACGCAGCATAAAAACTATGGAGCTAGATTAGGGTCATAATGTTTGAAACTGAAAAACAAATACTTAAAACTGAATGTCCAATTCGTATAATTGAACTTTGAAAAATAATAAAATGAATTTCATATTTTTGTTCTTGAATAATTTTTCAAGTTTAAAATCCATTTTTACAGTTTCAGTTGTTGTTTTTTAGGTTTCAGATTATTTTTTTCACATTCAGATCTGTTTTTCAACTTTGAATAACGTTTTTCAGTTTCAGATTTTCTTTTTTCAGCTTCAAATTTTGAGCTTATACTTGCGCAAGGTTAAGGTCATAATGTTTGAAACTGAAAAACAAAAACTTGAAACTGAAAATCCAATTCATTAATTGAACTTTGAAAAATAATAAAATGAATTTAATTTTTTTTTTCTTGAATAATTTTTTCATGTTCAAAATCCATTTTTAAGTTTCAATTTTTTTTTTTTCACATTCAGATTTTTTTTTCAAGTTCGGATAACTTTTTCAGTTTCAGATCTTCTTTTTTCAGTTTCAAAACTTTTGAGCCAGTTCTGACGTGGGGGCGTGACCAGAGCTGAGGGAGGGTTCAGGTGTTCAGGGAGCGTAGGGGAAAAGAGCATCACATAAGCAGCCTTCTTATACATGTACTGAGGGTCGAAAACAATGACAATTTGACTTATATTTTATATATTTTTGACTTATATATGATTTACTGTCAACAATAAGTCTTTAGGCTAGCATAAATCAAAAACGATCGTTTAACGTTTCCAATATCAATATTATGTCAAAACACGGCACATACTCGCTATTTTAAATAGCCTATTTGATTTGGGGTTTCGAATTTTGCAAACTCCAGGAAATGTACCGAGGCTTGGTCTCTCTCTCTTCCCCGGGAAAAGAGTGCTGTGATCCAGGAGGAAACAGAGCCAATCTATGGCCCGTGCTCCAGGTAAAGAGCCCGGGTTTCATCTCTCACTTCCCCGGAAAATAGGCGCTGTGACTGGGGAAGAGCAGTGCCTTCTTCCGCTCCGAGCTCCGGGGAATGAGCCCGAGGAAAGGTTTACCACTGCCCCTGTGAGTGGAGCACTGACCCGCGTACATGCAGACCTGTCTACCCCCTCTGGAAGTGGAAGTGTTCAACCAGCTTCTCGCTTGTCCTCACGGGTGAAGACTATATGCTCCACACCGAACGCTGGAGTGGATACGGTGCCAGGCGCGCGCCAAGACTGCGCAAAGGAGCTGGCGCGGGACACAACTTTTGGCACAGTCTCCAAGGTAAGTTCTAGCCACACATGTTAAAGTGTTTCGGTGTGTGAGTGCGTGAAGACGGCGGGCAAACCTGTTGGTGTGTGCATACTGTGTAAACTGAGGACACCGTGTCCACAGGCTCACTGTGTCCAGTCTGCTGTCCGTGGACACGGTGCTTGTCCTCGGTGAAGCGAATACTCCCGGTATAGTGCTCTGACCACAGGGAAAGCGTGATAGGTTGGCCATGAGGTCATTCTCTGGAGCTCAGAGCGGTAAATTGGCTATGGGCCTTCTCAACTGCTTTTCCGGGAAAGTGAGAAACCAAGCCTTGGGAATTTTACTCGGAGATGTGCTCAAGGACCGGTGAGCACCGTGAACACAGACAGACAGGTGACGGGTGCTAGACACCGTGAGCTATCTAGAACTTACCTTGGAGACTGTGCCAAAAGTTGTGTCCCGCGCCAGCTCCTTGTCCCGCGCCAGCTCCTTTGCGCAGTCTTGGCGCGCGCCTGGCACCGTATCCACTGATCTCCAGCGTTCGGTGTGGAGCATATAGTCTTCACCCGTACGTGAAGCCGCATGCGGCGCACGTTTGGTTGCGTGAGGACAAGCGAGAAGCTGGTTGAACACTTCCACTTCCAGAGGGGGTAGACAGGTCTGCATGTACGCGGGTCAGTGCTCCACTCACAGGGGCAGTGGTAAACCTTTCCTCGGGCTCGTTCCCCGGAGCTCGGAGCGGAAGAAGGCACTGCTCTTCCCCAGTCACAGCGCTCCTTTTCCGGGGAAGTGAGAGATGAAACCCCGGGCTCTTTACCCGGAGCACGGGCCGTAGATTGGCTCTGTTTCCTCCTGGATCACAGCACTCTTTTCCCGGGGAAGAAAGAGAGACCAAGCCTCGGTACATTTCCTGGAGTTTGCAAAATTCGAAACCCCAAATCAAATAGGCTATTTAAAATAGCGAGTATGTGCCGTGTTTTGACGTAATATTGATATTGGAAAACGTTAAACGATCGTTTTGATTTATGCTAGCCTAAAGACTTATTGTTGACAGTAAAATCATATATAAGTCAAAAATATATAAAATATAAGTCAAATTGTCATTGTTTTCGACCCTCAGTACATGTATAAGAAGGCTGCTTATGTGATGCTCTTTTCCCCTACGCTCCCTGAACACCTGAACGCTCCCTCAGCTCTGGTCACGCCCCCACGTCAGAACTGGCTCAAAAGTTTTGAAACTGAAAAAAGAAGATCTGAAACTGAAAAAGTTATCCGAAGTTGAAAAAAAAATCTGAATGTGAAAAAAAAAATTTGAAACTTAAAAAATGGATTTTGAACATGAAAAAATTATTCAAGAAAAAAAAAAAATTAAATTCATTTTATTATTTTTCAAAGTTCAATTAATGAATTGGATTTTCAGTTTCAAGTTTTGTTTTTCAGTTTCAAACATTATGACCTTAACCTTGCGCAAGTATAAGCTCAAAAATTTGAAGCTGAAAAAAGAAAATCTGAAACTGAAAAAAACGTTATTCAAAGTTGAAAAACAGATCTGAATGTGAAAAAAAATAATCTGAAACCTAAAAAACAACAACTGAAACTGTAAAAATGGATTTTAAACTTGAAAAAATTATTCAAGAACAAAAATATGAAATTCATTTTATTATTTTTCAAAGTTCAATTATACGAATTGGACATTCAGTTTTAAGTATTTGTTTTCAGTTTCAAACATTATGACCCTAATCTAGCTCCATAAAAAACCCCTTCTCATTCCAACGTCCCTCCAGAGGGCAGTCCCAATTTTTATTGATAAATTCCATTCCCAATTTTATTTATTTATTTATTTTATTATTATTATTATTATTATTATTATTATTATTATTATTATATTATTATTATTATTATTTTTTTTTTTTTTTTTTTTTTTTTTTTTTTTTGAGTAATTTTTGGTCCCTAAAACTAATTTCTATCTCAATTAGCCTACCTTCAGCTTTTGCAGAGGAACTGTTAAAACCCAAAATATGCCATATGTAGTGTCATTCAGGTCTCAGCTGTAAACACCAGCTTTACCAATCCTTAGATTTACCAAAACATTCTAAGGCTGAATTTAGATTCTGTTTTTCTTTTGTGTGGAAAAAGTTCTCACTGATGCAGGGTTATAACCTTTTGTAGCATTATTCACTATAAACTATATATTACATTTTTGTTTTTTTTTTCTTGAAAACAATATTCATATGATCTAAAATTAAATTAGATATATTGCCCCTGCTGTTTCCAGATATATTGGTTATAGACTGATATTGTCCCATGTCTTTCATTTCATGTACTGAATATAAAAAAAAAAAATAAATAAATAAAAAAAAAAAATTATATATATATATATATATATATATATATATATATATATATATATATATACTATATATATATATATATATATATATATTATATTTGTTTTTCTTACATAGTGCCCCTTTAAGTATCTGCTAATACAGTATAATGTAGCTGTTATTTAATGTACAAATGACAACGTTATGTACTGTACATAATGCAATTTCAAACGTGAGACACTAGGTCAATATCAGACAGTAAATAGTCTTTTCACATCTAATGGCACAACCAGATACCAACACCTGGTGCAGAGAAAAATTCATCAACCAATGCCAATATCCAATCCCAGTACCGGTGCATTCCTAAATCTAACCATCCCAGGCACTATGACCACTAACACAATGCCTTCAGTTGTAAGCATGAATAAGGAAAATGTTTGTTTGACCTTTTCTACTATTTACTAAATCTAACCCTATTTCAAATGAACAACTCCGCCAGCTAAAGGGTTAATACATTTGCCATTTTATTGTGGCAGTTTGTGAAAAATCTAATTATTGGAAAAAGCTCCAGTAATATGTAGCTGAATACTCCCATCTACTGTGTTTTAATATATTAAGGCATTTTAAACATTTGCTACCAACGTGTATACTGTTAGGTTCACATATACTCACTGCTTCTGGATTTTTCTTTAGTCACACAAACCAAGAACTCTACCAAGTGACTTAGCTTATGGCATCATTTGACACACTCACTTTCACTCATTGTTCAAATGCAGTAAAAACACACAGAGAGCACTAAACTTAATGTTGTACTTGTTTTAAATGTAAAAAAGAAGTATTTACAGTAAATTAACATCAAAATGAGAACAAAACATGTACAATTTTTATGCACTTATCCATATTATCATAGTAGTATTACAATCAAATAAACTAGTTTTTACATTAAGCATTTTAAAGGTCCCATATTACGCAAAATTGACTCATGTGAAACTTCAATGACTTAATGTTGCGACCTCACAGAAACATACCCAAAGTTGTGATTTGTTTCATTTGCAATTGTCTGAGTAATTCTGCTTTTTAGTCTGTCTACATCTCCAAAGCTCAAAATACTTTGCTCCACCTCGTGATGTCAGTAAGTAGAGATGTAAAGATAACAGATATTTTCACCTCAGTTGGACAGCTTCACTTTATACTACATAAGCCTTATATTTTTGCTTTTTAAATGATATCAAATTGTACTTTTAGTTCTTTTGATCATATAGAATAGTATGTCTTGTTCAGTTGAAAATGCCAAAGAAGGTCCAATATTTTATGTTGCACCGTGAACTGAACTAAAACTACAGAGCTTCTGAACCATGTGACTAAATAAAAAGTGAAAAAAACATTGTATCTAATAGAAAGAAGCCTGAAATTTGCTCTTGTAGTTTATCTTTGTCATTAGATTAGGCGTCTAGAAAAAAAATCAAACCACTTTGCACTTTTCATGAGTTTAGATAGCATAAATTAGGCTCTGAATCTGCCATTTCTGAACATTTGATTCACTTTCTCATTAAAACGTTTCCTTGATGATGTTTATGTTAAATATATTTGACTCTAAAGCCCTGTACATAGAATGTTCACTCATACTGACCATTTAAACAATCTGATCCTGAGACAAAAGTGAAAACATGTGCTCCAATAAATCTGAAGCAATACAGAAGCTAATTCTCCAATGTCATTGTGATAAAAAAAATGAGTTTGTGCTTTTATTAAACCAGAATTTTTTATAAAGATTGGTTTGAAATGCATTTTCTATTGTTTTTCCTCACACTCCTCTCTCTGCTTACTTAAAGGGGCACTGTGTAAAAAAAAAATAAAAATAAAGTGATCCCACTTTTGAACACCAGGGGGAGCCTTTCTGTTGCATTTTGCCTATCTACCCTGCTGACATCTAGCGTCAATTTATCATATTCCGGCCCGTAATAAAACATTTCGAATACGTATAAATGTATCACAATTGATGTGGATTGGTTAACAGTGCTCTCTTAAGTATTCATGTTGTAAAGAATAAATATGATTTAAATGTTTGTGGACTATAAGTGATAATTAAAATTCCTCTCAATCTTACACAGTGCCCCTTTAATAAACTAATTAAACACAAATCTGTAACATCTGCAGCTTAATGAATTTAAGTCTTGACTCATTTCTAGTTGGTTTAGCTGCACAATCCACTTTATTCATCAAAATGACGTTTGTCAGTCTTTGACCATTTGTAAATCCCAGTGTGCAAAAATAATTTATATTGTGTAAATCTCAAGATCAACTTTGATAATTGCGGCTGTGGTCATTGAAATCATTGGAATCTTCACTGCCGGTGTTATGCCGAAAAACGCATGTTTGCTGAAAATGCATCCCCTCCTCACGGGAACGTATACACTCTTGAAAACTGGAATTTGTGAATATTAAACTTCACAGGACGACTTTTTATCCCATGCAGTGCAACATTTTGTGTTGGAATACTTGATTGATTGAGATGTGTTTTATAGTCTTCATTTGGAGGTTAGCTTGTAGTGTGAAGTAAACTGTTTCACAAATAACATTTGTGAAAGATTTATGAAAACAAAGCCACTGAAGCAGCTAAATATTACAATAATTTATGAAAATGTGATGTCACAGCACATTTTCCTCATAATATTTGATTCACCTTTAAGCAAACAGACAGTATATTAGTGGTGTTTTGGTCCGGAAGTGTCATTTTCAATAGAGTATAAAAGCAATTAATTTATATAATAGTAACTTAGTTACTTTATTTTATTTTTTTACCTTTATTTAACCAGGGAAGTCCCACTGAGATTCAGAATCTCTTTTGCAGGGGAGCCCTGGGGGAAGGGTCAGGGGAGGCATTAATGGACAGTTGTAGGAGGAAACCGGAGTACCCGGAGGAAACCTACGCAGACACGGGGAGAACATGCAAACTCCACATAGAAAGGCCCTGGGCGGCCCCGGGAGTCGAACACAGGACCTTCTTGCTATGAGGCCAGAGCGCTAATCGCTGCGCCACCCGTGTCGCCCACTTAGCACTTAGTTACTCAGATTGTGACAAGTAATATATTATTAACATTTTTATAAGTAATGAGTTACACTATTTAAATGGTCTATTTATATAGCGCTTTTCCACCTTTCCAGGCACTCAAAGCGCTTTACAATCTAGCATCCACTCACCCAGTGTACGCAGACACTGAGGCAGTGTGGGTTAAGTGTCTTGCCCAAGGACACAACGACAATCTCCTCCTGTCGTCCCACTGTGGCACCTGGTGTTCTAACAGTCTCCCATCCAAGTACTAACCAGGCCCTTTCTTGCTTAGCTTCTGAGATCTGACGGGATCAGGCTTTGACAAGCAGGTATGGCCACTTTTCAGTATTTAGTTACTGAAAAGTGGAATATATTACTTTTGTTACTTTTGTAACTAGTTACTCCCAACACTGTGTGTCAGTGGCAAACTAAGACTATAAAAACACATCTCAATCATTATTGTAAGTATTCCAACACAAAATGTTGCACTGCATAGGATAAAAAGTCATCTGTGAAGTTTAATATTCACAAATTCCATTTTTCAAGAGTGTATGCGTCCCATGAGAAGGGGATGCATTTTTCAGCAGACACACCAGATCGGGGATACGCTGTGCATGCTGGGATAGCGTAGTGTCATCTACAGGAGCTCTTCAATATAATAACTGTAGTGAAGCAGTGTGGAGTTTAAAACACAATGAAGCACTTTTTGTATTACAAACCCAATGACATCACCAGGTGAAACAGTGTGTTTTCAGTTAAAAAGAAGAACAGGGCCTAAAATATGGATTGGTGACTTAAAATGTGTGAATGTTACACATACAATTCTTGCTTTTTCTGAGATGAGGAATGACATTATAAATAAATCAAAGATGTGTCTATTATTGTCCCTGTAAAAGTCCAAATGTGTGATCTTTCTAGTCGTCTTTCTTTTCCCTGGTCATCTTGATCATGGTTTCGGGCGATCTGTAGAGGAAGATGAGTTTTTCGAAAAGCGTCTCTCCAGCTCCATCTCTCCGGTTTCCCTCACCACAAATATGTCCGTGCACAGCTTGAGCACGCGGTCCACGCAGGGCAGCTCCTCGAACATGATGGACCTGGAGATGCCGTTAAAGAACTCGCGCACAAACTTCCCGATGACGAGGACCACGGACATGTACAGGCCCACGATGCTGCGCAAAAGGAGGAACAGAGAGGTTAGGGTTGTAGGGCTCAAAACGATTAAATTAAAAAAAAAAACATTAGACTTAGACAGACACAGTTACTGGTTTCCTCCATTCGCTAACTTGTTTTTGTTTGTCTTGTCCCTGTTTTATGTTCCAAATCAGGGCTATTTAAATGTTCTTTCTTAAAAAGCTGATTTTTTGACGGGTTGTGACTAATTTTATGTGGAATCACAGAGACTTTCTTCCTTTTATTAGGTCTGTCTTGACATATTTAAACTGACTGTCCAGTTGAGAGGCCTGTGAACTAGTTTTCAGAATTCCAACTGGCACATGTGACCCAACAGGAGTCTGATTTCAGATGTCGTGTAAAGACACAATCAATCTACAGCTGGACAAACGTAACTGAGCATGCTCACAACAACCTCTGCCTACTCCACATCCCAACAAGAAAGTTTAGAGCTGTGACTAACAATTATTTTGGTAAATGATTAGTTGAGCGATTATTCTTTTGATTAATCAATTGTTTAGACTGCAAAAGTCACTTGAAAACAGGATTTTTGCCAAATTTGAGCCGAGGAAACGTCACTTGAGGACGTCCTGGAGATGTAGATTTTAGGGTTGTCACATACTTAAACTTTTTCAATAATCCTGAGCTTAATCAAAACTAGTGTATTTGTAGTTTTGTGCTGAAAATGTCAGTTTATTGTAGGCCTATTGTAGGAGCATTTTAATTATCTCTATTAGTATCAAGAATTGAGTCTTTTCCTTAAAGGTTTTTGTGTTTTTTCCAACTATTTAGTAAGAAACTAGAACATATGCAGATCAGTAATTTACCTTTTGTTCATTGTAAAACACAAAATTGATCTAAAACGACTTGAAAATAGGAACAGCTCTATTGACTTCCTGTTCAAAACTGCAGAACTGATAAGCCCCGCCTCTTCAGTTTAAAATTGAACTGTAAGAAGCAACAGCTTTTAAACAACTAATTTTTATTGTTGGAAAGTGGCTCTGGGACAGGTTTGAACCATGTATGTTTCACTTTGAGTATTAATCTTTTTATGACAAGTAAATACAGACAAGTAGGAGGGGATAGGTGGTAGGTGAGAACGGGGATTTCTGAGCACTTGAGCTGCAGCTGAAGAACAATACAAGATTACTCAAACATGCAGGAATCAATTCAAATATAACATTGAGTAAACTAATGGTTAAGGGAGGCCAATATAACAAGGTTAAAAACTTTGAAAAATACATTTTACATAATAGGACCCCTTTAATCTTAAAATTGAGTTTAATATTTAGTTTCATGACAAGACTAGGCTCAGGCAAACCATTTTTTTAATGAAAACGAAAAAAAAAAAAAATGAAATTGACAAACTTCTAATTTCTGTTCAATCTTTGGCTTTTCCACAGCCATGAGTTGTGTATTGCCTCACTTTTACCACAGTCTTACATGTTTAATACAGTTCTTATGTAGAAAGACCAGTGTGTACATTTACAAACAAAACTTATTATTTATTTTCTCATTTTTGCCTAACTTTAGTTTTGAAAAGTGTTGAAGGCAGAAAAATCACATCTAGACACATTTTAGACTGCTAAATAAAAATAAAAAAATCTAAGAGTCAGTAACAGGAATGTGTTGGGAAGGGGGTGGAGGAGGAAGGTTGCAGTTACTGTAGTTTCTGCCGGAGACAATGGAGAGAGCCGACATGCTTCAAACAGAAATATTTGTACCTTCATTAAATAAATGGAAAAAAAAGAAGAAAAACTAAATCCATTAATTGATAGAAAAAAAAGCAGTTGTGTTACCCGTGTCCTGCCAGGAAGCCCAGACTGGACGGACTGACTTTGTCGCTGAAGATGATGATCTGGATGTTGTTGCAGCTGCGTTTGGCTCCGGTGGTACACTCCTCCACCACCCACCACTGGTCCACGTCTCCGTCCTTGTCCGGCCCGCTGTCCTGCTGCAGCTTCAGGGACAGAGGTCTGAAGAAGGACAGAGCGTGGAGGTCTGGCCGTTCTGACACGTCTGAGAGAGAGAGAGAGAGCAGAGAGTAGAGAGTCAAGACAGAGTAACATTGAAAATATTATTAACAATTTAAAAAATGTAGAAATGGAAAGATACGAGTATGCAGAGGAAATACTAAATGTGGTGCTATTGCAAGTTCATCTATCTGACAAAAAATATTATTAGTTTTTTTATATACGTAAAAATTATGATCTTATTCTTTCCATTTCAAAGGTACACTGTGTAAAACCTTTGATGCAGTGATCTTTTCTACATATGGTGTGTTTCAGGCAACTGGGAACTGAGATAAATCCCACTTCCCACTTGAAAGAATGCACTGGAACGCCACTCAAACTGGTAAATACCACAGGAACTGGGAGCTGGTCGAGTGACTCTCCTTCACCTACGAGATCAACAATGTCCACAAAAAGTGAATCAGAGGGGCTAATTTCCACAAAAACTATGTAAACATTACTTTTGTTTAAGTTCACAGATTAGCATGAGTCATATTGTTTACATGTGTTGAGTAGAACGCTCTGAATTAGGAAATGGTAATGTTCAACCTCCCAGTGGCCTGGAATGGAGCACTATGATGATACTGCTTTACCTGTAGAAAATCAATGGCTTTAAGCTTAGATATCATCCAGGCAGGCCAAGTTAAAAGTCATACTCGGGAACATTCAAGACAAAGCAATAACATTCCTCTACCAGAAAAAAAGAGTCTCAACCTAAAAAGCTGCACAGTATCCTTCAATTGTATTGGTTTTATCTCGTTAATAGATTTTTTTTTTATATACTAGTGGAATTATTAGTAAGTATTTTCAAGTATTATTGTAAAAATATGTTGTAGTTCATGTATGTTTCTAAAGGTGAAAAGTCACAAGCATAATTTCATATACTAAACTGCAACCCCGATCAGGAAACGTCTTATCTTAGGATTCAACAGCAGCCTCTGATCAACCTATGGTCTTTCACTTTTAAAGGCCCGTGCAGACAGGATGCGATGAGCGGCAAATGTCGCTTGAAATCCCATTCATGTGTATGTGGCTGTCAGCGGTGGAGCTCCCTGATGAATCAAAGCAGAGAAATTACGGCTTTGAGAGGCGGTGCCGCATCGCTCCAGATGGATTTCTTTTAACTTGAGCGATGCGAATGTAGAGCACAGGGCTTCATTTGGCAAAGTTAACAAGGAGACAGAGGTGTTTTGGGCTGATTTCAAGAAGATTACTCCTCTTGTCCATAATCGCTTACACAACAAGCACTGAGTTTGTTCAGAATAATATAATTCACGGCAGCTGTCCCCGCCCACTTCCTCATTGGTTTTCGCGTCTTCTCGCTCCACTGGGCGAAACTGCAGCGACAGGTCGCGTCCTGCATAATGTAGCTCTGCTTAAAACCTCATTACAATCCAAATGTGTAAAAGGTAAATTCTAGCCATTTTTCAACCGGTCTTAAGATTTTGATCAGGAGTGTATTTGCTATGTGTCTATATACACAATTCACTACTGACCGACTTTCATCCTTGTAGCCATTTTAGACTCCGGTCCTTTAGGTCCTCGGATAAACTTTGGAAGAAGATGGTTAATTATCCTGTAAAATCAAGAATAATATAATAGTTAAATAAAGTATACACTGTACATGCAAAGATCCTCTTTTAGTCACTCACTGCTTACACTGGCTTACTGCTGTTTCCTTTGAGCATTTGGACTATTCCTTCTCTCAAAACCATGTCTTCATATTTCACTGTGTGCTCTCCCACAGTCTCAGGGTTCATGGAGATCGAGGCGTTCCTACAAAACAACACAACAATATTTTACTATACCTCAGGGACTGTTTTTCTACTCCTGGCTTAGGTTATAAGGCTGCGTAAGCTTTAGCATTTAATCAATAGTCCTATATTTATGGAGTGTATGTACATAAAAAAGGGTGAAAAGTTTGCTTAAATACATTTAGTGCAAAAAAGGAAGATTTTACTAACATTTATAAAAAGCTGAGTTTGTTGTTAATCGATAAAGTTAAAAACTAAAGAATGCAACAATTATTACCTGTTTAAAACAACAATAAAATACTTCTACAATTTAGCCAACAATACCATTCATGGTAACCTGGCCAGCCAGATTGTTTATCTCGCGATATTTGTGAATTCCTGTTATTCCTGTTATTCTTGTAGCACTTTGGTCAACTTCGTTGTTTTTAAAGTGCTTTATAAATAAAGTTATAGTTACAGTTACGGTTACAGAAAAGTTACAATTCACAAACACGAGATAAACCATCTGGCCTTCCAGCCGCCCGATTGGTTTGAGAGTCCGAAACGGCGGTGTTTCGACTCACTCACTCACATCACAGCAGCGTGGTTTCGAAAAACCTTCAGCTAGTAAAGTTCCAGACGGATATAGTGAGAACTCAGATAAGAGTTCAACACATATATCCATCTGGCATGAGCCAGGTTACATTCATGGTATTGTATGACAGAACTAACAACTAATAGTTACTGTTCCAGCCATTATGCATGTATTGGTGAGTGTCATTTTATGAATGAGTGTGTCATAGGTGGGCGTGGTTTGCGTGCATGTGTATTTGAGTGGGTTCAGCCGTGCAGGTGTGTGAGACTGGGTGAGCACACAGTTTTTGACCGTGCTAACCATGTGGCTTTTATTGTTCTTATTGTATTAAATAAAGTTTATCATTGGAACTTATGGAAGTGCACGCGTCAATTCTAAACACCCAGTCGAAGTGGCATTGAGTAGCTTTAGTCACTACACTAAAGTCAAAAACTTGCTCTATGAAACGCGTGAGCTCCAGCCGTGGAAGGACGGAATGGTGACTCGGCGGAGGATAAAGGAAAAGTTTGGAAGGATCCATAGGAAAGTGAGCGCTCAAGTTTGTGAATGAATTCGAGATAAACGCCTGTGCTAAGGTCAGTCAGCCACACACACTCATACACGGAAGGATCCCTGGTAGGATCTATCTTAACTATACTGAATATGGCAACAAGTTTGGGAAATGCAGTAGATGAGCAAGAGCAAATGCCAAATCCCGCCGACTTAAATATCTCGGGTGATGATGCAAATAAAACTGGTTGCATACAAAAGAAAGCGCACGACGGTGACGCGAACGCAAATGCGCCATTACGCACGGATTTAAATCCAAAACGACTCCGACAGCTGACTTCAAAGGCTCTTTTGGATAAAATTGAAACTTTACAAAGGTCGAGAAAAACTATGTTCAATAAAACAAGTAAACTAAAAGCGGTCATTGTCGAATTAATGATGGACAGAGATTGTGAGAAGGAGGTGAAATGTACCTTTGAGAAATATAAAAGTGTTTGTAATGAAATTCAAACTGTTCATGATTCTTTGTTGGAGTTGCTTCCGAAAGAGGAGTCTGAAAAACATGATGTGTGGTATAAAGCAAAAATGTTGAGTGTCAATGATTTTATTGATGACGTCAATGTGTGGTTGGCAAATAAAAGCGCAGATGTGGAAAACACAGACGCTCTCACATTGATTGAAACGGAGGTGCGGTCAATTGACAGTATATCTGTTAGAAGCAAAGATTCTCGTAAATCATCTAAAGGTGGAAGTAATTACAGTTCAAGAAGTGGTCGCTCCTCTATTTCAAGTAAGCGTCTTCAAGCAGAAGCGGAGAGGGCTGCGCTCGAGGCGCGCGCAGCGGCTTTAAAGGAGAAGCACAATTTGGAGGAGCAAGCGGCGCAAGTGAGGAGAAAACAAGAGCAACTGGAACTGGATATAGAAATTGCTGCGTCTACAGCCAAGCTTGCCGTTTTTATGAATGAAGATGCGAGTAGCACCACCTCTAAAGAAAAAGGGTCACACGTGAGAGCTGGTGTAAAATCCATGGAAAATTGCAAACCTCTTAATCCCAATGCAAATGTTTTTAATCCAAAGAAAAATGCCATTGAGCCCAATGAATTGTTTAAAAATGATGTTGCACAAGCACCTTTGAATACTATTCAACCATTTGCTTCAACAAATCAAGCACAAGCTGACACAAAGCAGGATGTTGGTGCATGCATTCCAGTGACTCAAGATCAAGAAAATGGCTTGCTCAACTTGCTGCACAGACAAAATCAAATAACAGAACTTCTTGTTCAGCAACACAATTCAAACTCTCTACCAATAAGAGAAATTCCGATTTTTGATGGAAATCCTCTCTCATTTCAAACCTTTAAAAGGGCCTTTGAGCACTGTGTGGAAAGCAAAACTAATAATAAGGGGGACTGCCTATATTATCTCCACCAGTATACAAGGGGAGCGCCTCAGGAACTTGTCCGGAGTTGTCAGCATATGGCCCTGACAAAGGCTACCTCAGGGCAATGGAACTGTTGTATTATCACTTTGGAAGTGAATTAAAAATATCTGCTGCATATGTGGACAAGGTGCTTGGCTGGCCAACAGTAAAGTCTGAAGATGTCAGTGGCTTAACAGCCTATTCACTATTTTTGAGAGAGTGCTGTACAGCTATGGAGGAGTTGGAATATATAAAGGAGCTGGATATGCCAGCCAACATGAGGGCTGTTGTTCAAAAGCTTCCCTACAAACTAAGAGAACGATGGAGAACTAGAGCAAGTGAACTGTTGGAGTGCCATAATCGTAGGGCCTCCTTTACGGACATTGTTATATTCATTGAGAAACAAGTTAGGATTGTGTCTGATCCTATTTTTGGGGATTTACAAGACAGTAATTATGAAAAACAAAATAAATCTGGATTCAAAAATAAATCATCGACTAGAAACAGTTTTGCTACAAATGTCGTCACAACTGACTGTGATGCTGCAGAAAGTGATAAACAAAGATCCAATTTCAAGCCAAAATGTTTGTACTGTTTTAAAGATCATCATATTGAAGACTGCTCTCTGTTGGAAAGAAAACTCACAGGCAAAAAATTGCTTTTCTGATGGAAAAAGGGATTTGTTTTGGCTGTTTGTGTACTGGGCATATAAGCAGACATTGTGAGAGACGTAAAAGTTGTAAAAAATGTGGTAATAAACATCCAACTGTTCTTCATTATGATAAAATTCCCCAGGATACAGACACAGATTCAAATACACCAGAGGCTGAGTCTTTGGATACACTGGTTTCAACTTGTGGTCATACAGGAGCCGGAAGCAGTGATGGCATTCTGTCCATTTTGCCAGTCCAAGTGAAGTCTGCTAAGGGTAATAAAATTATAAATACATATGCTTTCTTAGATCCAGGCAGTACATCAACCTTCTGTTCTGAAAGTCTAATGAAGAGATTGAAATTAAATGGAATCAAGGCCAATATCCATCTTAGAACAATGGCTCCTGAGCAGAAAGTCTCAACATATGTCCTACGTGATTTGGAGATTAGCGGTTATGGCGATGAGAATTTCTATTCGTTGCCCAATGTTTTTACCCAGAATAAAATGCCTGTGTCAACAAGAAATATGATTTCACAAGAGGAATTGGATAAATGGACTTACTTGAAGGACATTTGCATTCCTCGCATTCATGCTGATGTTGACTTGTTAATTGGAACAAATGCCTCAAGGTTAATGGAACCATGGGAGGTTATTAATAGTGTTAACCAAGGTCCATATGCTATAAAAACTTTACTGGGATGGGTCATCAATGGACCGCTGAGAGGTAACAATGAGGAAAAATGTTGCTCTGTGGTTTCTGTGAATAGGACTGCAGTTGATAAACTTGAAAGGTTACTAATAAACCAGTACAATCATGACTTTAACGAATGCTCAAGTGGACAAGAAATGTCCCTGCAGGAAAAAAGATTTATGGATATTGTAACCAGTTCTGTCAAGCTCCAAAATGGGCACTATGAAATGAAGCTTCCATTTAAAACAGACTCTTTGTCTTTCCAAATAATATCAGCGTTGCCCAACAAAGAATGTGTGGTTTAAGAAAGAGGTTTCAGAAAGATCAAATATTTCATCATGAATATACACAATTTATGGAAAATATGATTAAGGATGGATACGCGGAAAGAGTTCCTCAAAATCAACTGGACAGATGTGACGGGGGTGTGTGGTATATTCCACATCATGGAGTGAGGCACCCTCAAAAAGACAATCTTAGAGTCGTATTTGACTGTGGAGCTGAGTTTAAAGGAGTGTCTTTGAATCAACAACTTTTGCAAGGCCCCAATTTGACCAGCTCTTTAATTGGAGTGCTCACAAGGTTCAGACAGGAGCCAGTGGCTGTTATGGCGGACTAGAAGCCATGTTTCATCAGGCCAAAGTCGTGGAAGAACACACAGATTTTTTGCGCTTCTTGTGGTGGCCTGGGGGAGACACCAAGCAAAGGCTGGTGGAGTATCGCATGAAAGTTCACCTTTTGGTGCAACATCCTCCCCCAGCTGTTCATGTTATGCTCTTCGCAAAACAGCAGAAGACAACAGTCACGACTTTGCTTCTGAGGTGATAAGCACAGTTTGTAACAACTTTTATGTGGATGATCTTCTTAAGAGTCTGTCAACTGAAGAGAAGCTTCTGCCATGGTAAACGCACTTGTTGAATTGTGTCAAAGGGGGGGATTTAAGCTCAGCAAATGGATGAGTAACAGCCGTGAAGTCTTGTCTAATATTTCCCAGACACATCAATCAAAAAATGTACATGAGCTTGACCTGGATAGAGACAAGTTGCCACTTGAACGGGCTCTTGGGCTTTATTGGTGTGTAGAGACAGATGTGTTCAGTTTTAAACGTGCGATTAAAGAACAACCCTACACCAGAAGAGGAATTCTATCAGTTGTCAGTTCGGTGTATGATCCTCTGGGTTTTTTGGCACCCTTTACACTCAAAGCAAAGTTTATTCTGCGAGAGCTCTGTCGCCTGAAGTATAGCTGGGACAATCCAGTGCCTCAAGTTTTACAGTTACAGTGGAAGCGTTGGCTGACTGACCTGGAAAGTGTGGCGAACTTTAAAGTCAGTAGATGTTTCAAGCCAAAAAACTTTGGACAGGCTGGAAAGGTACAATTACATCATTTTGCTGATGCAAGCCAAGATGGATATGGCATTGTCAGCTACTTAAGGCAGCAAAGTCATGACGAAGTGCATGTTGCCTTGTGATTGGTAAAGCTCGTGTGGCACCTTTAAAACAAATGACTATACCTCGCATGGAGTTGACTGCTGCAGTCCTGGCTGTCCGTGTTGATCAAATGCTTCAATCTGAATTGCAGCTAGAGCTTGACAAATCCGTGTTTTGGACAGATAGTACCTCAGTCCTTAGGTACATTAAAAATGAAGATAAGAGGTTTCATGTCTTTGTTGCCAATCGGATTGCTGCAATCAGAGAACTCTCTCAGGTCTCTCAGTGGAGGTATATACCTACTGCTTTAAATCCAGCCGATGATGCTTCTCGAGGACTCGGAATGAAACAGCTGTTATCTAACAATCGATGGATGGAAGGGCCACAGTTTTTGAAAAAGATGAAAAGGAATGGCCACTTGCCAAATTGGATGTAAACATTGTTGATGGTGATCCTGAAGTAAAACCAGAGATACTTGTAAATTCTATTGTTATGAAGGATTCAGATCCCACAAGTCAGTTGATACTGCATTATTCTGATTGGATGAGACTTAAGGTTGCTGTGGCATGGTTCCTTAAGTTTAAAGAAGCTTTATTAAAAATGAGTCGCTATCGAAGAGAATGTATGAAAGATCAGATTAAGGCAAAGGCTGTGGATCAGGAAATGAAGCGGTGGAAGGCTGGCTATGGAAGACAAAGTCTATCTACAAAGGATCTGAATGATGCGGAGATGGCCATCATTTGTTTTACTCAGCAGCAAGCCTTTCAACAAGAGATTGAAACTTTGTCATTGGGAGGTTTGTGTGTAAAAAAGGAGAGTTTGATTTATAAACTGGATCCTATGTTGGAGGGGAACTTGCTCAGAGTTGGTGGACGTCTAAGTAAGGCAGCTATGCCAGATAATCTAAAGCATCCTTTCATTTTACCAAAAAAACATCATGTGTCCTTTTTGATTCTACGGAACATCCACCAGCGCCTGGGCCATGCAGGCAGAACCCATATGCTTTCTAATCTCCGCAGAAATTACTGGATTCCTAATGCAAATGTTGCAGCTCGAAGTATAATCTCAAACTGCTCGATCTGCAGACGTCAAAGAGGAAAACTTTTGGAACAGAAAATGGCAGACTTGCCTTTTGAACGGATCACTCCTGACCTCCCGCCCTTTTCAAATGTTGGCGTTGACTATTTTGGGCCTGTGGAGGTGAGAAGAGGAAGGAGTAAAGTTAAGCGTTATGGAGTGATCTTCACATGCATGGCAAGCAGAGCAGTGCATCTGGAGGTTGCCTACTCTTTGGATACAGACTCTTGTATAAATGCTTTGAGAAGATTTGTTTGCAGACGAGGTCAAGTTACACAAATGCGATCAGATAATGGGACAAATTTTACAGCAGCAGAGAGAGAATTAAAGGAAGCAGTCTCTGCTTTGGATCATAATAAAATTCAAAGAACTTTTCTCTGTCAAGAAATTAACTGGAGCTTTAATCCTCCTGCCGCCTCTCATCATGGGGGAGCCTGGGAACGCATCATTGGAATGATCAGGAAAATACTTAACTCAGTGTTAAGGCAGCAGACATTGGACGATGAAGGTTTCCATACAGTATTGTGTGAAGTGGAGACAATTCTAAATGACCGTCCAATAACAAAACTGTCTGACGACCCTTCTGATCTAGAGGCTTTAACTCCAAATCATTTGTTAACCATGAAAGGCAAACCTGTGTTACCTGCAGGCCTGTTTGATGCCACAGATTGCTATTCCAGAAGAAGGTGGAAACAGGTGCAATATATTTGCGACCTGTTTTGGAAAAGATGGATACGAGAATATCTTCCACTGTTGCAGGAACGTCACAAGTGGAATATAAAGAGACGAAATCTTGTTCCAGGGGACATTGTGCTTATAGCAGACCCCATCGCACCCCGTAGTTCATGGCTGCTGGGTAAAATTGAGCAGACCTTTATGGATAAAAATGGATTTGTTCGTTCTGCACGTGTGAAGACAAAGACAAGTGTTTTGGACAGACCTATTACAAAACTTTGTCTGTTGCAGTCTTCTACAGACATGTAATTTAACATTGGATCTGGACTTTGACGAAGAATACATTCTAATCATGAACTTTTAAAGAACATTTGAAGATGAATTGGTATACATATGAAATTTAAGGACATTTGTACTGGCATAATGATGGAAATGGGAAATATGAATTGTATTTGTCTTCTGCCAAATGACAATTAGGAGCCGGAGTGTTCCAGCCATTATGCATGTATTGGTGAGTGTCATTTTATGAATGAATGTGTCATAGGTGGGCGTGGTTTGCGTGCATGTGTATTTGAGTGGGTTCAGCCGTGCAGGTGTGTGAGACTGGGTGAGCACACAGTTTTTGACCGTGCTAACCATGTGGCTTTTATTGTTCTTATTGTATTAAATAAAGTTTATCATTGGAACCAATGGAAGTGCACGCGTCAATTCTAAACACCCAGTCGAAGTGGCATTGAGTAGCTTTAGTCACTACAGTTAGTATTCATTATATATAAATGTAATCTGTTAAGTCTTTCACACCAACACAACTCGCAGTCACTGTCAGTAGGGAGGAGCAACACAGCGTCACGGTCTGTTCAAGTCTCTTTGAGGCGCATCGATTTAAAAAAGCATTTACACAAACGCGATCCAAACAGCCACCAGTTGGCGAATATGTGAAGCATGCTCGTGATTTAATGCTTGACAAAAAAAAGACAAAATAAGTTGTGCGCGACTAGTTGTCAAACTCTGTGACGAACAGATGTTTCTAATCTTACCTCAGGGATTCAGCCCAACTTCTATTTCCTGCTACAGTCCAGCCTTCGTACTATACAACTGGTACTCCTCCATCTTTGTTTGCCTCGGATCAAATAGTACCAGCATTCTCCTCTGCACTTACGCCCCGTTTTAACCTGGCAAATAACAACAATCCATGCATCGCTAAATAGTGTTTTCCCCCAAACGTCATTTTTGATTTTCTGCACTATTTTCTTTCGCACTGATTCGCTGGTTCTCTTGTAGCCACGGGCCAAACAAACAGCCGCATATGCGGCAACTAGCGACCGCTAGTATTGCCAACTCTACAAGCGAGTCTTCAAAACCTCGACTTCCTGACTTGCTCTGTGCTCCTCTGACCCTCAACATCGCCATTCACACCAAACACACGTGAGCCACCTGTCGGCAGAAGTTCAGACGGGCGACCCTCAGCTTGGTGTGAAAGACCCTTAAGTCTCGCTGTGGCTCTTGTGGTCTCCCATCCAGGTACTGCCCAGACCAAACATGCTCGGTTACTGAAATCTGACAGGATCAGTGTTTTGCAGCTACACTTCCACCTAATGAACTGAGGTGTTTGACGCTGCTTTCTGGAGCAGGTTTTAAAAACAAGAAAAAATAATTAAATCTGATTAAATATGCTATCCTTTAATAAGAGCTAGAAGAATCATTGCAGGTTCAGATTTGGTTATGTTTAACGTTGATTCAGACATTTTGTAAATCATAAAAAAAAAACACTGCAACATTAGTTCTTATCTCTATCTACTCCAGTGAATATTTGGCACAACCTCGTGTCAAAAGTGGTGACGTATTGTTAAACTCCCCGGCCCCAAAGCCAGAGTTCTTAGTAAAATCTGGCCCTTTGGAAAGTTAAGTTGAACAGCCCTGCATTGAAGTAACTGTACATTTTGTTAATAGTTACAGCACATGACTGGCTCTAAAGTGGTCCAGCAGACTGATCTGTTTCCTCATGCTCTGGTGGGCGCTCCCTCTCTGTATTAAACAAGACTTTGGCCTTATACTTATTACTGACTACTGTTGTGCAGACAAGTATCATTCAACCAGAGACCCACACATATTGATTCTGGCCGGGCTTCTGTGTTAACATGAAAAAGTGAAATTGACAAAATCCCTAAGAGTCTGGCAGTCCTTTAACCTCGTCTTCTCCACTGGACCATGTGCGGCTCATGTGCTGCCAAACACCAAACGCAACAGCACGCGGCTCAAGTCAGAGGAACAGCTTTGCACATGCACAGTTTTATGAAGCAAAAGAAAGGCGTCTGAGCTTAAAGGCGCGATAATGCCTGAAATGAAGTGTTATTCTCGGAGTTAGTGTGATGTTTCAGGGCAGCCAAGGTGACCTATTTAGTACAAGAATCCTTCCTGATGGATTTTTCAAATTTTGTGAAATCACTAATATCGTGAAAAAAGAATTTTTGTGTGAAATGCTGAAAACAGAAAATATGTAAGTGAATGAAAGAACAAGTATTGAAGAGGAATCAACATTATACCGTAACATTGATTTATAAATGAGCATAATGAGCTTTTTAAATAAAATATGCCTGTCACTGACACTTCCACCTGATTCAGTTCATTTTCATTTGTCTTTATTAATCCCTGAAGGGAGATTCCACTGCGAGGCCTCTTCAGCTGATCTGATGAATAGACACAGGTTTGATTGCGATCTGAAGATGGACAGGTTCACTGGATGCTCTGTATGATTCAGAATTGGTCTGCTAACATAAAGGTTTTTGCAATACCGAGGACCATTTCATTGCCAGCCCTATTCTCACTTTAACCCTCCTTCTCTGCAAGGCCTTTTTGCTCGATTTAAGCAATATTCACAGCTCCACAAAAAACTTTGTGCAACTGGAATCATGACATGTTGTTCGTAAAAAGAAAGCTACAAGTGTCCACTTTCATTTTAAATAATTGTTTTTTCTACATTATTATGTTCCCTTTTTATAGGCATTTGAGATTCCTTGTTTTCCTTACATTTCAGCATTTGACGGCAAACTTTTGGGATAACGTCCTTTTTCTAAAACAAACCTTGTCAGTGTTATTCTCTGTTCTACTTTTTAGTGAAAGAATATGAGCTGCTACAATGAAATTATGTCTTTAGGATAAAAAAATAAGAGGTTTGCATGATTAAAACATTCACTGCGATTACATGATCAGGGAAATCAGACTAGGCTAGAAAACCGGACTCTACTTGGTTTTCCCTTGAAACCGGTTAGACCAGTTTTGCTCCTGTTTACATGCACAAGAGTAAACCGATTACCCTGGAGAGACTGTGTCAGATTCACTGCTGCATGAATGAGGCTGTAATTTATTGAATTACTTTAACATTGTTAATGTTGTTTATTTTTATTAAATGTTTGTAATACTGTTTGTTAAATTACACGAGTTTTTTTCTGAACTATGTAGGACTGTTTTAAACATGTAAAACAGTGTTAAACATGGAGTTAAATGTGAGATTGTGTGGGCCACTTTGTGCAAGGCACTTTATAGTTCTAAAATTCTTAATTTATTGCTGGGTTGTGCAGTGGACAGGGATTGTGAGCATGCTCAGTTGCATTTGTCCAGCTGCAGACCGATTGTCTGTTTACATGAGTCTGAAATCAGATTACAATCGGTCGGGACCACGTGCGCCAACTGGTTTTCCGAAAACCCGTTTACAGCTCCTCAATAGGTCTGCCCGGGTTTACATGCGCTTTGGAAAACTGGTTTAAATCGGACTAGGCTAGTTATCCGGTTTTCCTGGCATCCGTGTAAACGCCCTGAATGAGGATGAGTGTCTTTTTCATCTTTAAACCAAAAGCAAAAGAAAGGCGCGTGAGCTTAAAGGCGCAATAATGCCTAAAATGAAGTGTTATTCTCGGAGTTAGTGTGATGTATTCTCTGTTCTACTTTTTAGTGAAAGAATATGAGCTGCTACAATGAAATTATGTCTTTAGGATAAAAAAAAATAAGAGGTTTGCATGATTAAAACAATGAGGATGAGTGTCTTTTTCATCTTTAAACCAAAAGCAAAAGAAAGGCGCGTGATTTTAAAGGCGCAATAATGCCTAAAAGAAGTGTTATTCTGGGAGTTAGTGTGATGTTTCAGGGCAGCCAAGGTGACTATTTAGTACAAGAATCCTTCCTGGTGGATTTTTCAAATTTCAGTGTTGAAGACGACAAGGCAGCACAGTACTTTTTCTACTTTCTGATGCAGATTATAATAATTCAGTCTCTTTCATGGAGCATAGATTATTTAACCCTCCAAGCATGAAGAAATACAATACTTTTACTTACTTTGACACTTTTGGATTGCTCACATAAGAGGAAGTTTCTAGACTCGGTGCATGTGCCGTTCTAGTCCAGTGGGATCGTCTTTTGTCATTTTAAAGATTAAATAACTGCTCTAAACTTACTCAACAATGTTTTAGTCCAAGATGCTTTACCTATAATCCATTTGAAAAGAAAGCCGGCCTTCAGAAGTATTATTAGACCAATTGAACCTTCTACTTGTTGTATGATGTCACAATTCCAAACCTTATAATAATAGCTCTGTTTATTAATTTCAAACCATAAAAATAAATGTACTTTACTACTGCACTTAAAGTTCTGCACGTACATAAAATAAAATTATGTTGTTTTTTTCTCATGCCACAGGGTCAGTGTGGATCGGGCTGGGCCTTCAGTGCTGTGGGGACCGTGGAGGGTCGGTTGGCCAAGAAAAAGGGGATATTGATGGACCTCAGTGCTCAGAACCTGGTGGACTGCTCAAGGAAATATGGGAACAAAGGATGTAAAGGAGGGTCTGCACACGAGGCTTTGTGGTACTTTATGCTCAACCATGGAATCGACTCTGAAAAGGGTTACCCATACGAAGCCAAGGTAACAACTTCAACTAATTAGAACCATATTTTAATATTTAAGTCATTTCCAAGTGTTCACATAAATCTAACACTGGTGGGTAATGAATGGAGTAAAGAAAACAACCTCCTCCTGAATACATCTAAAACTTTTGAACTAGTGATAGATTTTAGTCGTAGTAACAGTCATCTGCCTCTTGTCATCGGTGACTCAAAATGTTCAAATTGTGAAAGAGTGTAAATTTCTTGGTTTGACCTTGTCTAAAGATGAACTGGAGCAAAAACACAAATAACATTGTATAAAAGACTCGACAGCATCTCTTCTTTTCGTGGAAACTTGGAGAATTCACCCAGAACTCTAAGATTCTGTTGAACTGTTGTACCATTGAAAGTCTACTTGTGAGCTCTGTCACTGTGTGGTTTGGAAACATCACAGACAGAGAAAAGAGAGCTCTTTATAAAGTGGTTCGTTCGGCCAAGAGAACTGTGCACAGAGACCTGCCTGTGCTGGAAACTTTACACAAGCAGACATTTAAATCGAGCTCTCCAACCCACTCTATTAACCCTTACGAAACAAAAATATATTGCAATATACTACAATTTATATTGCAATACATTAGAAAATATATTTCAATATATAAAATTTCTCATATATTTTAACATATATGGCAATATATAAGTGGACAATATATTGCTATATAGTGAGTCATACACTGAAAAAAGTGATTCTGGACCATAATTTGTAATATTCTATAAGAATAAAAAAGTACATATTTGAATAAACACTTTAAAGTACATTTGTGTCTGAAACTTATGTCTGAGTACATTTATGTCTAAAACGTCATAAGTTTGTTGATACTTTAACTAGTGATGGGAGTATCAATATTGAAGTACTGATAAGTGGATATTGACTCTTTAAAATCTCAGTATTGATGCTCATGCAAATATAATTTCCATAAGCAAATGTTAAATTATTGTGGTAATTTCCTCATTGTTGTGTGTCAGTCTCACATCAGCTTCAGCTAACTACCTGTTCCTGCTGAATTGTTTGTTATTTTTTTAAATGCCTTCATCTGTAAGGATGTACTGGTATCAAACAAATACCCAAAAATCCCCCCAAAATACTAAGTATTTTATGTTTACCAAACCTACCCATCACTAACAAGTCCATACAATGTGCATCTATCAAGTTAAAAAGTCACTAAACGGTCAGAAAAAACTACAATCCAAAAATACTCTTAGAGCAGGGCTATTCAACTATTTACAGCAAGCCAATGCTAGAGCACAATTTGTGGACCAGATCAAAACTGATCAGTGGGCATTTTAGTTGATTAAGTTGATTTAAAAGTACATACTACAGGCTACTGAATACCAGATCTAATCAAGAAATGTGGCCCAGTCCCTGGCCCACTTTACTATGATGGGCCACTCTTTTTTCCTTAGCATTATGTTGCTGTATCCACCACTGTTCACTGTAAAGATACAGTGTTTCCCAGGCTTCTTTACAATGTGGTCCAGTTCATGGCCCATTTTACCATGGTGGGCCACATCATATTGTTTAGCGGGCCGCAATTTGTCCCAGTGCCTGGAGAGATGCGGGCGCGGGGGGAGCGCGGGGTGTGTTCGCGGGGGCGTGTTCTTCTAGACCGGTGTAAACATGGCGCGGACCTCGGCCAGGTCTGACTTCTTAGTGGAACAGACATTTGCTCTTGGATTATTCATTCCTCTTTTTCGGACCCGACGGGACATCGCGGAGCCTGACGGCCCTGAGTGAAGCCTGGAGTCTGGACAGGCCGCTGGATGAAAGCCAAGTCTCCAAATTGACTGAAGAAGCCTCTAAAAGCTAATGCGCTAACACCGAGCTAATGCTAAAGCTAAAGCTACCAATGCCCTATATATTTTGGATGGATCCGTTTGGTTACTTTCAGAAGTTTATAGTGTAAAGTTACTAATGCAGACAACAGGACAGTCTGTGACACAGGAAGAACCTCCAGACACATGGACAAGCCCAGTGGACATTAGCTGTGGACATTTGCTAAGGACTTAGCTAACTTAGCTAACTGTGTGTCTGCTGTTTGAGTTTGACTGTGTCTGACTTCATTTCACTTTTAGTTTTGAAATAAACCTCTCAATTTGATTGTAGTAGATTGATGCACTGTTCAAAATATTTTGAAATAAAGGATGAAAATTGTCATAGTTTTACATATAATTTCATATAAGATGTGTATATATTGCAAAGTATATTAAGTTTGAATGTATTTTTGCATATAATAAAGTATATTATGTCATATATTTATAATGCTTCTTACAATATATAATCTTATAGATTAGGAAATATATTTTAATATATAGAACAATATAATATCTTGTATAAATGTAAGATATATTTCAATATATAGAACAATATATAATCTTTTATAATATGAAATATATTTAATATATAGTGCAATATATAACCTTGTATAATGTAAGATGTATTTAATATATATAGCAATATATTCCAGAGTATATTTTTATATCTATTCAGTATACGAAAGTGGCAATAATTGCAGTATTTTCATATACTGAAATATATATTACTTCCATATAAAATATATTATTACAAAATATATATTATCATATATTGCTATGAAAATCTCACAATATATGAATTATCATGAAATATATTGTCATTTAATATATTGAGAAATATATTTTTGTTCCGTAAGGGAAATGCAGGTCTGGACGCCATGCTAAGAGCTTCTTCCAACAAGCTGTCATCAGCGTGAACAATGCTCTTTAAATAAGGCACCTTTAAATTTTGACTGCAGCACTTTTAACTATTTCTATTGATTTCTTGATTTCACAGCGTCAATGTGTCAATTGGGCCTGTTATTTGTCCATGTCTGGTTGTTATGTCTTATGAGCACTGAGCTTCTTTTCCAATGTGGTTTTAACTACAAATTGTAATAAAACTACCTTAACCTTGCTCTTAGCATGCACTGAGGTACTGCTGGGTCCTCCTCACAAAAGTGTCCAGTCCCTTACAAATACTAGGTTCTAGCCAGGCTGGCGCCACCTAGTGCCTCCACTCAATTTGATCTCACTCCAACTACTAGGTCAGTTATTGCCAGAGCTTTAAGTTGGCAAAAAGAAGTCCTGGTACTGTCCAAAAAGACTTGCCTTGGCCTTGTTAAAGTCATAGAGAGAACGTGGTGAAGACTCAGAGAAATGACTATACTCAAATGGGTGTTTTAGAAGTGGTGGAACTGAGTACTGTAGCACCCCTGCCCACTTAAGACAAGCAGACACAGTGCGATGTTTTCAGTCGTGGATATGCAGCGCCTGCTTAGACTGTACGAGTGAATGTCTAGGGTCAAAAGTTAGCAGCTTCACGATGTAATCACACTACACGACCGGATGGTCTTATATTCCTGAGGTCCATTGGTGGTTGTAGACACCAAGAATACATTTGTGAGGAGTATTTTGTCTAGTAGTTCATTCAAATCAAATCAAATTCCAATTACTGGCCTCGAATGAGTTTGATTGATTCGATTTGATTAGTAGTTTCATTGTTTATTTTAGTTTTGCCCAAAAAACAGGGCCAAAGCTGAACAGATTAAGTTGGATGAGTTGCACAATCAATGGTGTGTGAAAAATAATTAAATAATTTAAACAAAGCACCAATAATGGCTGTCCTAACTTACATTATTACAGTTTGTCTTCTTGGTTATAATAATCGTTGAAACAAACTGGTGAAATAAGGTTCAGCTCAGAGGTTGCTTGTGGGTTTGGTACAATTGAAAAGATGGTGTTGTTTTGCTGGTCGACACTGGGATCAGGTGCACACTCATGTTCACAGACGTTCACTACCAGACTACGTGGGTGGATCAGCAGCAACAAGTTTAGCTTCAGGCTCTACACACAATCACACTTTCTTAAGTCTCGAGTCTGCTCTTAATGTCTCTTTAGAGTTACAATAAAATAATCCAATGAGACGTCATGTTTCTCCTCAGGCCCAGTGCTTTGTGGAGGAGGAGGCCAGCTCTCAGTCTGTCCACGCAACGGCAAACTAGAGAAGGTTCAATGTTTGCAATAAACCCTGTGTCTGTGAAGAAACTGATGAGAATTAAGCTGTCTTCCACCAGGTCGGAAATTCACTCTGGATGTAGTTGTACTTTAGACTAAGTAAGAAAGTTTTTCAGTATATTGAGATATTGTAGTAAGCAATGAAGTTATATGTACTAAAGTGACAACATGCAATTAGAGTTGACAGAAATTAGATTTTTCACTACAGGAAAACTTTGTTCATAAACCGTGATGAGTACTTACTGTATTTGGTTTCAAGTTTGAGGTGTAACTTAGTTAATGTGGAAGTAGTTTATGTACAGTTCCTAACAAAATTCTTGGTTAGCTACTTTGAATAAAAAAAAGTAGCCAAGTAACCAAAGAGCTAAAAACATGTTTTGGGATTTTTTTTTTTTTTACATGCTGGATTCAAATTTTTTTATTTTTATTTTTTTTCTTGGTACTTAAAAGTAAGTATGGATTTATATATACAGTATATATATATATATATATATATATATATATATATATATATATTTTTTTTTTTTTTTTTTTTTTTTTTTTTTGAGTAAGGTAATCTAAAACAGCTCAGAGACACAGTGCTGGCTCCTTTTGCTGTCTATGCTCTGGACACTTACCCTGGTTGTACACTAAAGTATGACTTTGGTGCAAGTTCTTAGCAGGTCAGGACCCAGGTCCCCAGAACTTAGATTGTGCTTAAAACCAATGCGCCCATGTACACGGACCTCCGAAGAGCGCAGATGTGAAGTGCGTGAGTCTGCGCATGAATTCTATTCTTCCCAGAGACCGCAGCTGTCTGATGCGGCTTTCAATTAACAAGCGTTCTCACGGGAATTCACGAGAATCCGTGTGGCTGTGACGAAACCGGATCACAGTCGACAGATCTCGTGTAACAAGCACTTTGCAAGAAACCCGCACATGTCCAGAACTGAACCCGCCTTGCAGTCTGTGATATCCAGTGTTAGCCAGGCTGGCGCCACCTTGTGTCTCCACTCAATTCCATTTCACTCCAGCTACTAGGTCAGGTATTGCAAGACTGCAGACGGTTCCCAAAAGCAAAAAGTACAGTCGTCCAATCAGTGAACAGGAGCAGAGTGACGTGTTGGCCACAACCAAGCCAAGTTAAACTAGCAGACTGTATACACTGCATAGAAACAGCTACAATCACTGACACACATGTTTATGCTCTACTTTCTGGGTTGACAAAACAACAAAAAAGCAGTTATAGTTAAATTAAAAAAGTCCCTACCTACTGTGAAGCGAACAAGCCCCAATGATGGAATGTCAGACAGTTTCCACAGAGTGAAATAAAACTGGCTGATGCATCAGGCTACTGGACACTAAAGCAGGACAAAAAATGAAATGTACTGATTTGAAAATGTAAATAGAATGTTGGATTACCTGGGAAAGAAGACTTGTTAACTTTTTGGGGGACCACAATACCTGGGTCCATTCTAAAAGTGGAACCCACAGGCTCACTTGACAATCATCGAGTCGTGCAGCATGAGTTGATTTGGCTATAGAAACATGCCTTATGTTCACTAATCACTCACTTCCCAAAGACTAGACTTGATGTGGGACTGACTCTTGTTGTTGACATTGCTATTCATCTGTCCACAGGATGCTGCGTGTCGCTATAACCCAGAATACAAGGCTTATAACTGCAATTCAATCATAAGTGTCAAAAACAACGAGTCTTCACTGCAGAAGTTTCTGGTTATTTTTGGACCCACCGCAGTCTCTGTTCATTCCTCGTTGCCTGGATTTTATTATTACAAATCTGGTGGGTTTATTATGCTGTTGAATGTATGAAAAGCTAAAACAATCCTATGCCAAACCATGAGAAACCTTTTCTATTCTTTTAGGAGTTTTTAGTGACCCAGCATGTACAGGCCCGGTGGATCATGGAGTTCTGCTTGTGGGATATAGCAACGATGGTGTTTCAGACTACTGGATAGTGAAGAATAGGTTAGTTTTCTTAAATTTTATCTATTGAATTGAAGGATTTTGCCTAATATAAAAGACTGAGTATGATTTTGGATATTTTATCTGTTACAGCTGGGGAACACGTTGGGGCGAAGATGGGTACATGCGGATCGTTCGCAACAAGAATATGTGTGGAATTGCTACATTTGGAGTGACTCCTGCCTGCTAAATATCAATCAGGCTTGTTTTTAATGTGCCAGTGCCATGTTCTTCTGAGGCTCTTCTATCATTTGTCTCGTTTACATCATGCTTAAAATTAATTTGTTTAAAATTAAAATATTTTCTTTCAAGTTTACATGGAAATAAAAATGACTGACGTGTTCATTTTGATTGCAATTACATCTTATAAGTTTCTTTAAACTAAACTAAACTAAAATTCTTTATTAATCAATTCAGTACACAAAGCGCTGCATTTACTTTTTAACGGAATCACAAAGTTTACTAATTTACGACTAAAAAGCCATGTACCTCATCTTTAAAGATAGGGTACTTCACTTTTTAGTTGCAATTTAGTAAACATTGTCTTTTCACCCAAAGACTAGAATGCAAACACAGCACTTTGTGCAAAATCAGACCACTGTGTACTGTCTGAATCAAATAAAAATCATTATTTTTCATATATATCCGAAATCAATGCTCTGATGGCTGTGCATGGTGGTCACCCTGGTTTCACTTTGTTCTTTGTTGAAACTCAAAAATAAATTGATATAGATATTAACCATGTGTCCAAGGAATTATTGGACACATTTAAACAATAAGTTCCTGTTTTGCAGGGTCAAAATTAGCTTTAAAGCCTATTAAATGTTAAATTGTCTCCATAGAAATTTTGCTGCTCTTTGCCTGGAACATTATTGCATTAAGCTTAATTTTCTCCTCGAAAACAAGCATGTGACACAACCTGGCCAAGTTATTGGTCAAGTGACCATGCTCACATTAGAAGATGTTTTAATGATTTTTTTTTTTTTTTTGCTTTAAACCAATTATAAGTTATACTATAATGTGACATATTCAAAGCAATGCAACAAAATCTCCACGACAGCAGATGGCTTTTAATTGATTGTATAAGAATCTGTAAAGTGTAAACAAGGCACATGATTTATCCCACCAGGAGTGACCAGACCAATATCCGCCAATGCATTTCCTCGTGACGGTGTGGGATTTCTCATTTTACATGAACGACTCGAAGGTAAATCTGCCATAAAAACCAACTCAAACGCGTTCATTGACTCCAGAGGAAATTGCTCTGTTGGTCAATTTAGCTTTTACATGTTACGACAGAATCTACGGCAAAATCAATAGGCGCGTCTGTGTGGTGAACATCTCTGTCCGGTGACTCACGTGATAGGTATGGGTCCTTTTATTTCTCCCAAAGCTTTCATCAAACCAAGAGAGTAAATTTATTAATGGACTGATTTGTCAAGCAGTCAATAAATGTAGCAAGAGCAGCAAGTCTGAAGATGCCATTAAGTGTGATGGAGAGTTTTACTATGCGATTTTAAAGCTGCTTGGATATAAAAGTATGTCATCTCCTCAAAGTCCTTATTAGAGGCTAAGCTAATGTTTATGATCAACACACTTAGGGTTGATTGAGGCTTGTAGAGCTAACTACTGTAGATATTAAGACTTTGGAATAAATGTAAGTCTAATTGTCTGATACGATTCTAAAATAGCCTAATGTAAGTGATCTTTTTGCATACATTCATCATTAAATAAAACAAGCATGACACTAAGGAGTTTGTTTGTTTTGGGCTTTTTGTCAACCAAATGAAAAGAATCAGAAAGAATTTTATTGCCATTGTCAGTGAACAAACAGAATTCACAGACTAGAACTTGCTGCGGCGCTAATGTGAAAAAAAGAAGAAGAAAGAAAGAAAAAAATAAGATTAAAGGGAAAAAAAGTTCAATACGAATACATATATACATGTATATATGTATAGGCCATTAAAAAAAAAATAAAACGTTAAAAAAGACACATATTGCCCAACCCTATGATTTAAAAAAAATGTCCCCTGGCGTTACCTTTTTTGGTGAATTAAATTAATTTTGTTATTAAAAAAAAAAATGTAATCTCAGTGGTACTTTCCTGGTTAAATAAAGGTTATTCAATAATAATAATAATAATAATAATTAAAAAATAAATAAAAAAAAATTACTTCAGAGGCGTGTTTACCCCGGCGCTGCTGTCTCGCTTCTGTTTCCGGGTCACAGGTGTGCACGTTGGTCAGTTGACAGACCATGGATGTATTATATTGTGGCAGACGGACTACGTGGCAATTGTAAGTAAAGCTCAGCGCTGTTTACTCTTTCATTAAATATACTGATCGCTAACTTCATGTTTTACACTGTTTGGTAGTGTTACTGGAGGAGCCTGCGGTGGGGGCTGCTCCAGGCTGCGATCCCAGCCCCAGGTTGACGTGTGCTCGCCTCACCGGGGAACAGTATTTAAAGGGTAACTATCACGTCTCTTTCAGTGTAGCCTTTTCATTTACTGCAATAATTGTGTGTCTCATGTGTTTAGCATTGCCCTGCTGCTCGATTACTTTGTCTCAAAAGGTCTCATGACTTTTTAAAAATAACTTGTGCTGTTATGTAGGCCCTGTCATTCCCCAATCCAGTCACTTGCCGAAAGTTTAGTCAAACATGCTAGTTGTTAGCTTGACAATATTTTCACTACTTAGGCTGCCAGATATGGCTAAAAATGTTATGTCAGTTGTAATTTTAGATCACCAATCACATAAGATAAATAAAAGTCCATTAAAAAGTTTAATGTTTATTTTTGATAAAATCACATAAAATCTTGTACTGTCTACTTTCTTAAAACGCATTCAATTTAACTCTAATGTCTGTGACCTTGACGTTTCACTGCTCTGAGATCTGTAAGTTTATTAACAAAGGTTAAGCTCATATTTAACTTAAAATAAACCTGTTTGAAAAGTTAATGATAAATATATAGCATATTCTATGTTGTTACCTGTTGTCAATTTTTTGTTAATATTTGTAAATGTGTATTTTTGTAAATGTGCAGTGTAGACAGGGTTTTGGGGGTGACTCTGATTAATAGCCTATTTAATTTGACAACAGCACTCTAAAACTAATCATTTTAGACACTCATCGCACTCTTAAAAACTATCACCTTAACAGTAAAGCTCAAATTATGTGGTTCTTAGATTAGTTTGCTTTTGTTAGTTTACTAATTTGAAGTGTGGGATTTTGTTTTTGTTTGGGGGTTTTGTGGGTGTATTTTAATGCATAAAAAATTAAGTGAACTAAATGAATATTTTATTGTGCTACTTCTGCTGTTCATATTTTTCACCAAACCTTACTTGTTGTTGGAGCCTAACCACTCAAGGGCTATATTATCCTTAGCTTGTCAATTGTATGGGCTAAATAAGTCTGAAAGTTTAATGAGTCTATTATGATAAGTCACGTGAAATCTGTACTTTCATTAGTCATAAACATTTAAACACTAATGTCAGTGACTTGAAGTTTCACTGCTCTGACTGTTTGATAAAGTTTATTAACAGTTAAATATATAATACACATTTAACTAAAAATAAGCCTATTAAAAAGTAAAATAAATAGAGCATAGTCTATGTTTTTGTCCTTGTTATTGCCGTTGCTGACTAACGGTATGCTCAAGGCGCAGAAGCTTCTGGGCTTTATATAAACATAGGCTATTATGAGTATTGTAGATTATCTTACCACAGCAAATGTGTGCTTAGATAAAGTACTGCAAAGTACTTTTATTGCGTTAGAGACAGTAATATTGTGATACAAATATATTACTTTTCATCCCTGTAACTAGTACTAGGCATAAATATCATCTATTGTACTTTTGCAGTAACCTTCCCAACACTATATGCCTGTATGGCCAGTGTTTCACAACCTATTTGGAGTCATGGCACAGTTTTTTGGTTGAAATTTGTTCGCAGCACACCTACTCCAATATGGCCAAATCAAACTACTTCTGAAACAATTATTCAATGTTCTAAATATTGTCCATCAAACTTTTAAGGGGCACATTTATCGTTCCTGGTAGCTTGGAATGACCCTCTTACAATCAATCTATGTAATGAGAAGCAAAGTGGTACAGGTCAGGTCTATGGAGAAGCAGTTTTTAAGCCTTTTTTTTGAGATTTAAAAGGATCTATAATTGCTCAAATATAATAATTTAAGATATACCATACACATTATTTAAAGCTGGATCAAACACAATATGTAATAAATTAAATGCTTAATACTAGAAAAACTGTGCTAGAGGTAGGATGAATAAACTAGAAGAAATGTTTTTGCAGTACAGAAATAGAAAAGCTTTGCTAATGTAAAGATACGAAAAGGTGGAGCCTAAATAACGCCTGATGAAGTGTTCTGAACTGATAACAGAACATTCTTCGTAAATCAAAGTTCAGGGCAAAAGTGTGTGTAAAGGTGTACAGAGTAAAAGTACAAACTGGTGACCTTTTCAAGACACTGGTGTAGAGCTTGGCCTTTCGTTGCCCCTTTGCCCTGAGGCGCTGAAAAAAGTCCACTCGATACAAGGTTGGGTTACAAATGAGTCTTTTTATTTTTTTAGTGCAACATCACAACAAACAATTTTCACATGAGGTATTCAAAGGGATTTTCTTTAGTTGTTGATACAAAATGTCCCACCATGATTGACGTTTAAAGTGTTGTGTTTCTTTTTTAAAGCCTTTGGTTTGGTTAGCCACATTCATTAGTAAGTCTAACACATGAACAAGAAATGGCACAATAAAGCATGGTGGGTTGGGTCCAAGCCGAGGAAAGTCAGACTCAGTCTAATATAATATTTCCCTCAGCTCTTTCCCAGTTAAAGCTTTTATTATGAATTTCAATAATTCCTACTTACAACAGTGGGATCAAACAGGTTTTTAACTACACTAAACATTTGGAAAGAAAAGGTGGAAGGGTGGTTTACAAATGTGGAAAAATAGCTTTGTCTCCTCTGAACTTTTGGATGAGCAATTCATTTTTGGGCTTTTCTTATACAGCAAGTAATGATTTTGGAAAAAATAAAGATAAAATAAAAATAAGGAATAGGCAACGTTGATTACAGCAAGAACCTCCTTGCTTAGATTGTCACCTCCTTCTTTTTGGTCTTGAGAATGATTTGTTTATATACAGAACATGAATGAATGGAACACTATCATACTGGACTTTGGCTGGACCGGAGCCGCCTTGGCTCCTGTAACAGATTGATTCCAGCACATTTGGTTTGAAGTAAAAGGCATGAAGAAAAGACGGATGAACAGACAAGGAAGATAGGATAGACAGACAGACATCCTGACAGGATGGTTTCTTTGGTTAAGGAAAATCTTTGTCACACAACATCGCACACAGTTGAGGTAGATGGGTAAAGTCTTCATGTACACAGAGGGTGAGGATGGGGGACAGATGCAGGGAAATGGGGATCACAGTCAAAAGACTTCCATCTGAAGACGCTGCCTCATGTCAGTTTCTCAGTTCCAGCTCAACATAATACTGTCATATGCAACTTAAACCAAGCACAGGGAAACCCTCGGAGTGCTACGCTAGCTCTGAAAGGAACTGCTCAAACTACCCACGAAACAGCCCATTCAGCAGTTACCCATCAATCTTTGGTTGTTCTTTTTGGTTTATCAAAAAATACTTTTTTGTCTTTTAGTGTAAAACATACGTATACATTATCTCCTGCTATTTTACGTTTATAAATTATAATCCCGCCCAGTTTAGACCTTGCATTAGTTTGTTAAAAGTGGCCAGTTCTTTGGGATCAAGCCTCACGTCTCTTCTTAAAATGTAAACTACTTATTTAGAACAAATACAATGTTTCCTGATCATTAATGCATCACTTATGCAATAGAAATAGTTGACCATGCCTTGCTCTGGACACGTGACAGTCGTCACATTATAGAGATCACCACATTTGTGATGTAAGAGGTATGTGGCCAATGTTAAACCCTCCCAGAGAAGAATCTATCTCAGAGCAGTCTTTGAACACATCTTTCGTCTTAACTGTCAAGTCCTAGGCCTGAACAATTCTTCAACAGTCTTGGCTTATGGCCTTACAATTTCTATACAAGCCACTAGAGGGTGCCGCAGGCTAGAATGTTAATGTGGTGCACCTGCTGCAGCCAACTGGACCCTTGTTTGTGTCTTCCTTTCCTCTGTAAGAAGCACTTCAGCGTTTGACACCGGAGCAGAAGGTGGCTCACTACAACAGCCCTGTCTCCATTTTAGTCTGCGAGACAAAGGCAAACCTGAAAGGTGTCACCTCTCCTTTGATACGTCTGCAGAAGCAAGCAGGGGTTGGCAGAGGAGCCTCTAGCCTCTTTTATTTTTAATTTTTCTCCCCCCCAGTACAGACTCCAGTGCACATCCCCACCTCTGCTCCCCTCTACTCTCAGCGTGCTTACAATTGTTGCTCATTAAAGTTTAATTCCGCTCTATGCCTCACTACCCCAACACCTCCTGCTCGGCCAATAAAGCCTGTTCCCTCCCCACTCTCCTGCCACTATCCTCCTCATTCTGGATGATTCAGCCTCCTCTCTGATCTACCCCCGCCTTCTGAATGCCCCCTAAAGCCCACAGGTCTCGCCAAGAGCGGACCCCAGACCAGATACCGGAGAGGAGACAGGATGAAAAAAGCCTCCCCTTTGAAGTCTGTGAAAAAGTCGATGGCCTCTTTCATGACCGCCCGTCTTTCAAGTGCACACTGTGAAGGGGGCCCTGACTATCCGCGCCTCTTCCAACGCTAAAGACAGGAGAGGCAGAAGAAAGCAGCCAGAGGAGTGGAAGGCTGGAGAACGGGGCTCTCTTTGGCAGTACTGGCAGGGGGCAAAGTACAGGCTTTTGGAACGTTTTGCAAAATATTGCCCAAAACGAGAAGAAAAAAAAAACAAGAGATGGTTGCAAGAAGTTAACTTGCATAGCTCAAGCCTTAGCTGGTATAAACAAACAAAAGTAATCCTGGTCAAAGAGTCCTAATTATCATCTCTTTAAACACAGAATGATTTAGCACCACTGTAAACTTTCAATTTTCAAAATGACATATATGGTTGTTTTGTTCTAAAAAATCCTGGAAATAAAGTAATACATTTAGGAGGAAGTACTGGACAAGGAAGAATAAGAGCAAGAAAGAGCAATAGTACTTCTAAATTGTACTCTAATCAGAAGGCAATCCAGTCCACCACAGACCATGCACCAATCCATCCTCCAATCCTCAGAGTAAGAGCCTACAACTACCTCACCAAGACCTTTAAGTTTTAAAATGCCTCTTGAAACCCCAGATTATTCTTTTAAACCCCCAAAACAGTTTGGGAACTGAGACAACTGGCAAAAGGGTTGGCATGTAGAGGGCAGGAGAATCACACAAATGAGACACCAGAGTCGAGACTGCACTGGGGACCAGAGGGTGGTGCAGTCAGGTGGGCAAATGGAGGGGGGTCACAACCGCACATGTCCCTAGACAGACACATGGCCCGCCTGCTATAGGCGACCTGGATGGACTTTCAGGGCCTTGAGAGCCAGCTGTTAGTGGGTCCCCAGATGCTCACACACTCTGCCAGATGGCATCGGTCTAACAACACTTGTGATGTCTGCTGCCACATCATTGTCAATATTATTACTGTCATTATACTATTACTCATTATTAGCACAACATTCAAACAAGCTTTGGCCTTTGGTGTCATCAGAGACAGTTGCAACAAAGAAATCCCAAATAGTTGTACAACAAAAACAGCCTGGCCCTACAGACAGACACGTAACTTCACTGAGTGAGTGGGATTCGGACTGGGGACAGGGCTCGGGGATTCAGGCCGTACATTCAGGGAGGCAATGTTTATCTTTGGTATTACGATGGGATTCTACAGCTAAAAGTGCCCATCAGAAAAAAGTTTTCACACAGACATACAGAGCATCATTAAATAAATACTTACAGTATATAGATAGCATAAATAAATAACTAAATAAATAGCAACAAAATAAACAAACAAAACAATAAATACCCTAATGCGTTAATAAATACGTTGATCATATCAGCAATTGCATTTGAAACGTTCTTTCTTCACTTGGCTATAAAGAGGCATGTTAAAGCCAGCCTTAATGGACCAAAAAGAACAGAAATGGCGCTGGCAAGGCTAAAACAACAGCCTTGCACTTCCAACGTGATCTATAAATAGTGATGTGCTTGAAATCTGTACAAAACGAGCAGAAAGAATCACATTCCTCCTCCAATTTTTTAAACATCTGTAACAAAAAAGCTATGGAGCAGAGATGTTTAGCCACCGTTGGAAATGCAAGAAAAAAACAAAACAAAAGAAAACTACAACATCACTATACATTGTGTCCGATGTACTGTTTTCCTCTGGAACTTTTGGCGAAATTTTTTTTTGGCTTAAATGTGAGACAGAAATGGCTGCGAGCTTTTAGCATGGAAGCTCATTCAGTGTCTTCGGTGTTTTGCACCAACCACGTCTCTTTTTTTCTTTCCGGCACTTTCTCTTTGCATTCATTTATTCAGTCCTGGCAAAATGGTATGACCCAATGGCGGTTCCTTCTCGAAAACTCTGATTAATTCGAGAAAGGAACCAGTTGATGGTGAATGATTGACAGCAGGGACATTGAAGAAGCCCTGTCATATCCAGGCTTCACACACTGAGGTACAGTCCAGGGAAACATCATCACGACAACACATGCTAAGAAATTCAGAAAAAAGTGTAGAATAAAAAATGCCTTTCCCTTTACTTTGATTTGAAAAAAATCTGGATAATATTGGGGGAGGATTAGCGTCTTTGGATGATGGTGAACACTTCTGATTAAAGAAGTTACACAATGGTACTCTCCAGCCCTCTTGATTCTTCACATTTGGAGAGATGACTATAGATTCGAAGGTACACCAAAATATGCTTCCTCCTGATTTGCGGTACCCTCATTATCTCTATTCTACAAAATAATGCGATGAGATGGAGTCTTATGTAAGGGCGTGACTCCTCCCGAAGTCAAATCATCTTGGCGCCCCTTGACTATACAAGGCAGGATCTCAACATCCCGCGTTCATATCACTATAGGATACAGCTCCCTTTCATTCCAAGGGAGCAATCGACTTTGGTTTGGAAAAAAATGCTTCGACAATACATCATAAAATCATCTAAATAGCTGGCTCCGTCGCTCCTACAAATAACGAGGAGGACATTTATTACGGCTGATCTCTGCCTTAGACCAGTCTATGTGCCCCCAAACCCTAACCCTTCCGGAATCTTCACGCAGTGCTGCAGGACACCGCGGAGGAGGACACGCTGGACCCCGAAGACCCCGTGGAACTTGGGCGGCCCTCGTCTGCCCACTTGTTGAGGTTGCGTCGGCGGGCGTTCATGAAGAAGTTGCTGACTGTGGACAGCTCCAGGCCTAGCTGTTGGGAGATGGTGACCTGCAGCTCTTTGGTCGGACGGTGGTTCTCTCTGAAGATGGCCATGAGGGTGCGCCTCTGCAGGTCGGTGAACACCAGCCGGGTTCGCTTGGGCCCCTGGTTGCGCTCCATCTTGCTCTGCTCTTGCTCCTTTCGCTTGCAGGCTAGAAGAGAGAAAAAAAATCATAATTAGCAAAAGTAGAAGCTAGTGGGGTACCTTGATTATGGGAAACATTTTAATCACGACAGGTGAATTCATAATTGAGATCACTATTTGTTTTCAAGTGAAGGCAAGATGTCAACACCCTAAATGATGAGAATGAGCAAATGCACTGAAAGTCTAATTTAGCCTATACTTTAAAATTGCATGTTGATAATGTTGTTGTAACTTTTTCACCTAAGACAGCTCATTAAAAGCAAGTAAGAGTCAGTGATAACCATGCTTACTTGATCACCAAACTTAATTAAATTGACAAACCTAGGTGCTAGTACTACTACTACTTACTAAATGTTCTTGAAAACAATCATTATGTCACATTATTACATAGCTAACATATTCTTAAATATTGTATTACTATGATTAATTTTCTCTCTGTGACTCTTACTTCAATAAAATATTTTAGTGACTGCTAACCCAGTGCAATCAGTAAATAATGTACTTTAATACAGAGAAAGTACATTATTATACATAGTTGTGTCACCTGCTTTATTCACAACAAAACATAATACTAGTGCAGATTAAACTTTTTTTCACACCCTTTTATAAAACTGAAATAAGAAAATAGGCCTTGAAAATCAACCACTGAAATCAGTAGGTATTGGCTGACAAAATTTTTAAAAATCTGCATTGCCAAAGAAAAAAACATTTCTGTCAGTCTCTAGTCCTTATTTCCATTATAAAAATGCGGTGAGCAATGAGCATAACACATACTAATTTATTTAACTGTAGCTTCCGTAAACAAAGATGTTATTAAAACATTTTGGCAAAATGTAAGTTTTAAGTATGTGACTGAAAACAGCAGCATTATGGATATTAGTTAGCACATAGCTGGTTAGCCTGCGACCTTTAAACTTTCTTTTTTTTTATCAGAATTTTTCTAAATCCAAATGGTAATATACTATAACAAATACTATACTAAATCAATGTTAGTATAATATTAGTTTCACGATGAACAAAATGTAAATTACTTATGTGCATACATGTCCGTATATTACATGAAAAAAAAAAAAACGTAATAAAGAAAGTAAATTATTTTGTGCAAATAATGTCAGTGTATTGTTTAAAGCCTTGAATCAGAATTAGCATTTTGGAATTATTGCTCTAATAATCAGTATTGAAAATCAAGTAAAATCTATATTGAGAATCAATTATAGTTCTTAGTATTTAAATAGAATTTGATTTTTTTTTTGTATTGTAACAACACTCAACCATATATATGCAATATATATTTTTTTCTTCTTCATATAGAATATTTTTTACCACATTTTATGACATTTCTAAGGTTCTATCTCATAAACTTGCTCTACAAAACTGACATTATTGTACAGACAGTTACTGGAGCAGCAGATTTGCACAATTATACCTTGAAGTAACCTTCCTCTTAAGTAATCATGTCTTCTGTAGCTGTGTGTGAATTAAAATACAAACAGGGAGAACGCGTTAGCTAACAGACTGGCGGGCTAACTAGGACAAATGGATTAAGCTCGTGGAAAGTGGATTTGTTGAAAGAAAACAGATTAGCTAAGCAACTTTGATTAGTTAAAAGAGATGAATCAGCAACTTGTTTCATTGTGTCGTAAAGGAATCAAGATGTCCAGGCCTGCGCGTCTTATTGCCAGTGAGCCGCTGTAGGCTTCCCGGATAAAACAGATAACATCCAAGCCAAAGCTGTTAAGTTTTCCTCCAGGTTTTCATTACGCGCGTTACTCTGCGTTTGATGTGGGGCCCTGCAGACTGAAAGGCAGAAGGTATTAGGATGATCTTTTGACAATATCTTTATCATCCAAAACCAAGAGTAAACACAACCAGGACTAGAGGCTGATGCTTTGAATGGCACTGGGAAAGCTTTAGCGAGAGCCTTCCTTTTGTTTCTAATGGATGTAGTTGACCAAAGAAATTCTAGGTCAAAAGTTGTCTTTTAAGCTTGTAAAACAGTCCAGTCTTTGAAGAAAATGTAGATGTACAATGAAATGTCATGTTTTCATGCCTTTTTTTTGCGTCAATATGAAAAGCCAAAACAAAAAAAACTCATTTGTTTTGAAGCCACGTGGCAACATTTTCTTTAGGTTTAAAGGGTAATCTACCCCAAGCCTCAAACCTAAACTTGCCAATTTCAGTAACTTGACGCCAAAACTTATCTGTTAAACCCAAAGAGAATATCGCCACAGGGGTTCAACCAAAATTAGTGATTATTTTAGGTTTTGGCTTTTCAGAACTTTTTTTTAATTGAGCTTTATTTAAGGAAAAATTCAGAATCTTTTGAAGGGACCTGTTTTTAGAGTTAGGGGCAACCGGAGTACCGATAAGAAACATACGCAGACACGAGGAGAACATGCAAACTTCACATAGAAAGGCCCTGGGTTGACGGGGAATTGAACTCAGGACCTTCTGGCTATGAGGCCAGAGCACCATATTGACATAAAAAAGACCTGAACATGTGCTTATCGTTTTTGACATTTTGTCTTATATCTAGTTTTTTTTCAAGATGGTGTTGTTGCAAAACTATAAAATTTTGTAATACATTTTTTATAATTTTTATGCAACTGTGCTGGAGTTTATGCAAAAATAAATAAAATAATAAAGACTACTGTTACATAGGTAAAATACTAGAAAGCTGTATTCAGCACATGTAATATTTTATCGTTAAAACAGCAATCAATGTATTGTATTGTCCTTTTTTTTAATTATAGAATTCACATTAGTTCTGTCTCTTAAACTAAAAGTAATCAATTAATTAATACTAACTTGATACCTTCTAATGTTGTTTCTGTCCTATACACGTCTGAATAATCAAATTAATTACTGGCAACAATAAGTCTTCCAAATTCTATGATGAAATGTTGAAATACTGTATATAGACAGAGCTTGACACCCTTTAAATGCAGAGGTGAACGTAGATTCCATTTGGCCTCCAATTTAGCTTCTGTCTCAAAGTAAATCAAATACAGGACATATGGCTACTTCTTGTCTTTACCAGTATAGTCCACATTTCTGTTTGGGGATCACCAATGACAGCAATTGTTGGGAAACAGACAAAGACACCACCGATCAATTTATCGACTTAACTAAACGCATAGAGGCTCAAAATACTAGCACTGTGGTTAAAAATGTGAAAATCATCTAATGGAAATACCATAACCCCACAAATGTCATCAATAACATGAGTATTTATAATTGGCTATTCAAGAGCTATTCAACTTTATTTTCTCGAGGGCAAGATTTTTCGGCAAACAGTGATCTCTGGGCGGGATAGCAACAAGCCACCTTTTTAGGACAGCAACAATTAAATGACTAATTGTTAACTAATAATAATCATAAAATAACAGGACTACTACACACAAACTCTACACAACACGTAAAACACACTTAAAGACCACTGAATTACTAAAACAAAACATACACATTTTTAAAAAGCTCATGATGTTTAGCAATAAAAGTCTTAATACACAATAGATTTTATTTTCATTCACTCACCATTAGATCTACATAAACACTGTAAAATTACTGTTCTTAAAAAAAAAAAAAATTGGAAAAATAAAACAAAAGACATCTGGATACTAATAGAATTATAAGACCAGGACTGACCCAGGATTAAACGGTATAAAACAAAATACTGTATATTTCAGATGTTTGGAAGATGGGTTTTAGGACAGATTTAACTTGAGGCCTGATCCCGGCCTTATGTTAAATAGCCCTGGCCTTAAACATAGGATGACAATATTCAGCCAATATGCTATTCCAATGATGCTAAATTGTGTCTTCAAACACTATTACTTTAATAACTACATCTTTATTAGCCTTAATAAACTCTTAATAAGCATGAATAATGGTTAATTCATCATGAGCAATGAGAAATTAATGAGCAAAATTGTTTATTAAGGCAGATTAACAATTAATACCACAACCCTACTCAACCTATATTCTAACCTTAGTTTCTTAAGTAAGTAGGTACTAATCCAATAATTGAATATTTGTTCATGAATTAACTCTTTATTCATACTTTGCTAAGGCTAATTAAAGGTAGTAAGTTATGAAGTGGTACTAAACATGTAGCACAGGCCTAATTCTTGGACAAAGCAAAATGTCAAAAATCTTTTTTAAAAAGTCCAGAAATATTTCTTAATAAAAGTATTTGAAAGCTATTTGCATTCTTTGTTTTGAAGCATTTTTTATTATATTATCCAGATTTTACATAGTTTACCCCATTACACATTCCTCTTTTGTTATTGGACAATACAAAAGCCAATGAATCATTTCCGTTGCGTGCCATTATGCAGATGTATCTAGTCAAAGACTCCAATCCTCAAGGACTTGTTATTTCTGTCTAACGCTTAAACAAATTTAAATTATTATAAAACCAAAAAGGTTTCGTGTTGCCGTGATAATCTGCTATTTTAACATCTGTGTAGTTTTCAGAAGTGCGCGATAAAAAGCCCGGGTCTGGGTTAAACACTGCTCTTGCTTTGCTGCTGCAGTGGCCCAATTATATAATCAATATTTTCTCATGAGGAGTCTGGAATGTAGAAAAAAATACATACAAAAATTACCCAGCAAAAAAAAAAAAAACAGGCGCGAGGGAGACGAGGAGAAGAAGAAGAAAAATAGCCTGTGTGTGGGTAGAGCTTCCATCCATTTTGAGAATCAGACATTTGGAATTCAGCCCGCGCGTTTTCTTCTTCTTCTTCTGCATATCCACCGCTAACCTTTCACCCCCTGCGCGCTGTAATGGCGGATTTACAGGAAGCACCATGCAAACCTCTGCTTCTTTGTGTAGCGGCTAGCCTCCGCACATCCGCTTTTCCCCTTAGTAGACACTCCGACATCATTAGTTTCTCATAAAAGTCGTTTACATGTGGCGGCAGTGAGTGAGCAATAATCACTTTAGGGGGGAACTCATTTATTTTCTATTAAAGGCGGGTTATGTCAGGGGTGAGTGAAACAAGCCGACTCAGGGGTGTTTAGAAGCCTTAAGTGGACTGAAACATATTTGGGAGAGAGTCGTGCAATTACCTAAATGCACACTTTGAAGAGGTTTCAATCAGCAGTGTGGGCCGGAGCGACTGTTTTGCTGATGGTATCAGATGCATTTGTAAGTGTAAGCATGGGCTGTGTGCAGCGCAGCAAACTGCACACACATGCACTCAACACACACACAACACAAGCTCTGCCAACTGGGCTGGTTTTGTCAATAAAGTTCTTTTAAAAGTGGACTGACTGGGAGCTGAAAATATGTTCAGGTTATTCTAGTTCAAATGTCTAGAATATGTCAAAATTGTTTTTAATAATTATGATTCAAATTACAACATAACTGTAAGAATAAAAAAAGACAACAATTCCAATTTTTAAAATAAAATTAAAAGTGCACTGTGTAACGTTTTGGCCAAAAATTCAGTTTCACTAAATAATAAAAAATCTGTCTCTTTGAGTTAGCTTGCATGACCACAATATGACTTGAAGGAGAGTTTGCTCATGTTTGTTTCTATAGAATAAAGGTTGCTCTAGCTCAGACTTGGGCAAACTGCGGGTTAGGGCTCAGATGAGGCCCCCGGCATATTTTTGTAACATAGTATTACTCATTATATTTTTTTCCTCTGACTGACTTGGCTATGGAGCATGTATCTTTGCTTGTTGTCCTAAATGTGTCACAACAAATTGTCAAAATAGTAGATTAAAACCCTATGAAGTGCAATCATTTACGAATAATAATTTGTTACACCTTTGACCATGATCCAGACCTCCACCACCTGTCTAATTCGAATATGGCCTGTGGGGAAAAATAATCTCCCATCCCTGCTCTAGCTGTATTTTTTCCACATCTCTAGATAGTTACACAGTTCACCTTTAAATCTTCCAAGTTCATTCTATAGAAACTAGAAATGAGTACCAGTATTGTATACTTAAAATTCTATGTATAAATACCGGCAAAGATTGGTTTGCCACAGTAGAAGGCTAACTATACTACACTTTTCTAGGATGTGCACTTCCTGTTTAGCTCTGTTAAGGTAGCTTACATGTTTGTATGTCTGTCTTGTGGGGCAATTTCAAACAGATGTAATGACGATTAAAATAAATCCATCTACTGAAGTCTACAGGCTAAATGCAGCTAAACAGGAAGTGCACTTCCTTGAAAAGTGAGCTGGAAAAAATAGGATCAATAGAAAAAAGAGGTGGGCAATAGATTGGTTCGGATGGGAGACCGTTAGAACACCAGGTGCCACAGTGGGACGACAGGAGTAGATTGTCATTGTGTCCTTGGGCAAGACACTTAACCCACACTGCCTCAGTGTCTGCGTGCACTGCGTGAGTGCCTGGAAAGGTAGAAAAGCGCTATATAAATAGACCATTTACCAGTTTTGACATTTATTCACCTTATCCCACCTATACTTTTCTACTTTTGTTAAGGTCGAAACGCAGTGACTAAATTCTAGCGGGCAAAAAAAACTCATTCATTTTCTACCGCTTAATCCCGTTGGGGGTCGCAGGTGACTGGAGCCTATCCCAGTGACTTTGGGCCTTAGGCGGGTTAGGGACACCCTGGACAGTGGCCAACTTGCCGCAGGGTTAGACAGACAACCATTCACTCACAGGGGAAATTTACAGTGATGCCCATTTAACCTAAACATGCATGTTTTTGGAGGTGGGAGGAAACCGGAGTACCGGAGAAAACCCACGGTGACACGGGGAGAACATGCAAACTCCACCCAGAGAGATCGTGAGATGTTGATATGGTCCGACCCGGGAGTCGAACCCACAACCTCCTTATTGGGAAGCCAGAGCTCTAACCACTCTGCTACCGTGCACCCCTAAAGCTAAAACAAAATAATTTTCCCGAGGATCAGATTTTTTCAAGTGCCACAACCTCTGGTTAAGATAACTGCACATGTCAGTCACTACCTTTGCCAAAATCAGGGTAAATTTGGCTTCTGGGCCTTAAGTTGCAAATGCCTGACCTAAACTTTCAAATAAGGTACAGTGTGACTGTATGTGATCAGTAAAACATCTGAAGTAACTTAGGCCGGAAGTATACTGTCAAGAAAAGTGGCTGAATAAGGTGAATAGAATAAAAAGAACGGTGCAGTTATTTCATTTTGTTTTCTAGTTTAAACCACGTTATTATTTTTCACTTATTCTAAAAACAGCGCCAGTATTATTCCTAATATCATACTTTTATCCACTGTATCGCACTATTATCTCAATCTGCTTCCCAAGAACTGCCCTCATCCAACCCATGAGCGATAAAAATCTGGAAAATGACACTTTATTTTCGCTAATACTGCCTGCATTGTGCTGTCAAATGCTCGGAGTAATCTTTGCAGTGCTGACTGATTTTCCTCACTTCTTTTAAGAAAATAAGATTTACGGCGCTCCATTATTGACAGAAAAATGACTTCATTAGATGGAGATATCAGCGAGCAATAACCCTGAAATCCTATATTTTTCTGATCCACTTGGAAGCGCACAAAACCTCGATGCAGCCTCTTAGTCTCAGAGCAACACCGACACGTCCCATTGATTGGCTTACATGTTCCCATTGAGAAACATATCACAGCGCCACGGCCTGCAGCTGCTGATGTTTACTGTATGACCGCGCTCTTGAACGCACCACAACAAATATCTCTCATTAGCTGGAAATATGAGTGACCTTACGGCTGTTTTTTTTTCCACACTAGTGCCATCAAAGTAGTCGTGATCGCAATTCGGATTGTCAAAAAAACTGCGTTACTAGAATGACAAGCTTGATTTGGATCTTAAGAAATCGGCTTGATACTTGATATAGGGGTGCAAGAATATATTTAATTCATATTCCATATATACACGGCAGTATTTAGCTTTATGAGTACCATTATCAGGTTTAAATTTCTGTGAAAATACTGTAAAATGAACCTAAACTGTGAATGGGTTAGTTCTTGAAAATGGACTCTGACCCAACCTTATCCAGAAAGGACAAAGACATAAGAGAGAAATATTGTATTTGCTTATAATGTCAACAAAGAGTCAGATTGTAAAGGGCTTCATGTATTACCAGAAGTTTTTTACATATCTCAATTACGATATTCAAATGATATTATTTCAAATTAAGTAGTATATACTGTATGTCTTTTTAATCATTAGAAAAACTGGGCTCTGGTTGAGTATAGACGTCTTTGGTCGACTTAAGACAATCAACTAAAAGCAAAACTAGTTTCTCAATTATCTAACCAAATATCTCCCCAAACTGGCATTCACCAAAACCACAATCAGAATGAGGTTGTGATGTGATTTCTAACTAATGCAAGTTTTGGTCAACTAAAACACTAAGATCAATAAACTAAAAGTTCATCGTCTAACTTTGCTTGAACATTTACAATGTTTTTTTATCAGCCTTTTCTGTTGGATTTTTATTATAAACGATATACACGATAATTGTTTTTTGCATATCTTCAAAAGAGATATGATAAAATTCAGTATGAAACAGGTAGTTTGGCCTTAAAAGCTGTTGGTGAAGTGAGTTTGAAACAGAACAAAGATTAAACGGCCTGAACAAGTGTAGAATTAATGTACAGCTTCAATATCTGCAAATTAGTATTTCTATACAAGTATTGATTTTTCTTTGATATCTGATATTGTTTCTTTGATATCAACCTTAACACAGTGGCACAGTGGTTAGTGGTCTGGTTAGTGGACACACTTCTGGGCAACCTGGGATTTGTCTATGTGGACTTTGCATGTTCTTAATGTCTGTGCGTCTTTTTTGCAAACTCAGTGGGACTTTCCTGGTTAAATAAAGATGAAACAAATATATTTCCATATCAGTACTCAAATATAAGATAAAATCTGCACTTTTATTAGTTGTCATAAAGACATTTATGTTTTGGAGTGTATAATTTGCAATATTGTGGTTAGGTTGATATTGTCATACTGTGTTACTGTAGCTAAACATGTGCATTACTACAATGTTTCCAACCTTTTTTGTCCTGAGTACCCCTAAATTTTGTCTCACATGTCAAGTACCCTTGGGGTTTTAGGCAGTGCTTAATTTGTAACTCAAACGTTGCCGGAACAAAATGTGGGTTTGGACCGGGCTCCAACAAGGTCGAACCTTTACCGAGCGCACACAATAAGTGAACATAGAGCTTAGAAATGCTAAAATACAACCCAACTGTCCATCTACTCAATGTTAAACGATATAAAAGTAATTATGTCTGTGTTACACGTTTTTTTTACACGTCACACAGAGATTTTCATTCATTCTGAGAAATCAGCGCACCTAAATCTGATCCACAGCAACAAGTTGCCTCCCACACACGCTCGTCCTGCAGCTCAGCGCACTGCTCCGCCTCATATCTGACTCTCCACAAGTCACAACAACAACGCAGGACAAACAGCTTTTACAAAGCAGACACAGGTCACAAACAGCCTTTACAAAGCAGACACGGGTCTCATACATCAAACATGACGCTAAAATACACGTTAAAGTAACACAGTAAAGTTAGTTACACTTACGAGAAACTGTGACCGCTACATCCGCGTTGGTTCTCACCTCTTTATCGCCCCGTACACTCCAAACACACGTGACACTCCCGCTGCCTTTAATCCATCAAAACGAGTCGCAAATAACAACAAATATTCACAAAATCCACTAAGACGCGTATTTCCTGTTTTAGAAGGAGATACAAGAGCGGGGCTCGCCTGGAACCAATGAAAAGTCTTAAACCCGCCTGCGCTGCTTCTGATTGGTCAAATTTCCTGTCAGTTCCGCTTTTAACCAATTACAGTCTGACTCCGTTTCCCCCACAAATAAGCCTGTCCACTGTTCACTGTGAATGAGATGAGAGACGGGAGAGGAGCAGAGCCGCGTCTCGTAGAAGAAGACAAAAGAAAGCGTTACCGGAGCAGCAAAACTGATGCCGGAATGCTCACGAGAGTTGCGGATCTTATTCCGGCTTGTTCGGTCAAATTAAGCCCTGGTTTAGGTAAATAAATGGATTTCTAGTGGAATATTGTCAAATGTTACTTTGGGGTTTTCTTGTTTTCATAAAATGTATGCTTAAATAACATTTAAATCCAGTAATATTGCATTTTGCCTTGAACAAGAGAATCATTCTAAGCACCCATGATAAGTGCTCATGTACCTCCAGGGGTTCCTTGAACCCCTTATTGGGAAGCACTGCATTACTCCATTATTTGTTCTAAAACTGTCCAAGAAAGATCTTTTTTTTTCTCACTAAAAACTTACTAAAGTCTACATGTTTGGCTCAATTTGTAATGCATTCTGAGTCTCCGACTTGTTCCTACAACATGTTTTAAGCTTTTTTCACAACTGTTAGAAGCGAGACTCAGGCGAAACTTGCCTTTATGCTAACGTCATTTAGCCACAACAACAAGCAAACTTAAAGAAGATCGGTGAACAAACAAGATGTTATTAGACAGATATTAACAAGATAATTGTGCTAGGGGAAATTAATTTAAGATATGTTATTGTAAAAACTGGATAGTAGTCCCTTAACTACTGTACTTTCACTAACACCAATCAAACAGGATATTCATTTCAACAACTCTTGATTCGATTCTTAAAAAGAAGAAAATAAATTTGAACACTTCTGTACAGCTTAACAGCGTAACTTATCAAAACCAGTATACAACAGAAACATAAAGAAAGAGGAACTTCACATATATCGCAAAACTACAAATATAGCGCCAAAAATAAACACATTTGGACTATAGAAACTCATTTATCTGACACAAACATACTGTTTTTAATTTTTTTTTTTTTTTTTTTTTTAGTCCTATATTGATCTTGGTTTGTAAAATGATGAGAGGATGCTGTTACAAACTCAGAAAAGTCAATCTAACTGATTCAATTTGAAACTTAAGTATTTCTCACTATGCTATCCAAATTAGCATCGTGTTCTCAGCATCAAAATGGAATCTGACACGCAGCCTTGTTTGTCAGCGTTGAATAAACCTTAACATAAATCCACGTTTGCGAATCATTACAAGAGGAAAAAGGAATGCTTTCTTGTCAATTCCAGATTACAGGGGCTAGCTTTTAGGCATCCGCTTTCTCGTTTGCATTTCTGAGAGTTATCGAGCCGCGTCTCATTAAAATCCGAACAGGCCCAGATGTCAAAGGCATGTCAATACGCTAGAAGAAAATGAAATATACTTTTTTCTTTTCAAATGCTACATTTTTCACGGCCTCCCAACACCATCAATATTTGTGCGCTCGCTGGGGGTTGGGAGGAGATGGAGAAGTGGGCTATAGACGGTATATACAGCGGTGCACTCACAGCTCCATGTAGTAATGAAAGGAATGACATGATAGCTCTAGCTGGCTGGCTTGTAGCGTGGATTTATGACTTGTTGGAGGATTCCTGGCGCTTCGGCCCCCTCCCAATCCAATCCTAACCACCAAATTAATTGTACCTCTCTGTAATGTGGAGAAGGCTAGCGCGAGAGAAGAATCGGGGCTGGTTCAAATGTGCTATTTCCAGTGTGATTGGAGTAATGGGATTGGGACTGAAAAATTAGTTGGATGATAATCAGTCAAAACATGTACAGAAAAGATTGTGTCTTCTAATTTAGTTCTTTTTGCTTGATGAATATTTTTTTGTTCAATATGATTAAAACAAATAACGAAGCCTCTGGAAATGTTTAAGAAAAGCTTCAAAAGAACATTGTAGTTATGATTGGAATGTTGATGATGATGGTTTATTTTTTACATTTTCACAGACAGATGTCTCACTCTCTTCACTCAGTGACTGCATCAACCCTGGAGTAGCTCAGCTAAACACATGGTGCCTCAGCTTTCGACCACCACCAAGTGTTCTCTAACCTGCATGCTATTGGTTGTTGAGGAAACCGAAATGCCCGAAGGAAACACCCAGATATGAAGAGGAACGTGCAAACTCCACACAGAAAGGACACTTCATGTTGTGAGGTGAGAGCGCTATCCACTCTGTCATTGTGCTGCGTTAGAATAATGGCATTTAGACATTGTCCAATTCATCCCAGAATGGTCATATTTAGAGTGCAAGCAGTCACTCTGGGATGAAGAAAACTCAGTTTGTATAAAAAAATAATAATAATAGGTGTTTTACATGGGCTCTGCTTAAAAACTCATTTTAATTATACATTGGGGATGTATATAATTATTATCCTGGATTATTAGGTTAATAATCATTATTATTTATTCACAATATAATCGTATACACAAAAGAACTTGTTTTTTGTTCAGATGTGAATTCCAGTTTTGTTATCGGACAAATGAGTTGCACCTGAAACTTTGTCCTTGAGTTTACAGAAAAATCACAATTTCAGAAGCAAATGGAAGATGTATGTAAATGTTTCTGTTAAGATTTTTTTCTTTCACAAAGTTAAAATGAGTCACAAACTTGAGGATAAATTATAAAAAATAAACATTTCACTATTGTTTGGTTATGGAAAATTATATCTTTGAATAATCATCAAATCGGGATATGTTGTTTTGCAATAACTAATATTTGATATTGTGACTTCAATAGTTAAATTATCTTCTGCTTTTGCAGAGGAACTGTCAAAACCCAAAACATGTGAGCAACTGTGAGAAAGAGACACGCAGATTTAAATAGATAAAGCATTTTTCTGGTTTCTTTGGGTGAAAGTTAAGTACTCTTTAACAACCTCAAAAACACAGCCATGATAAAACTAAATTCTGACCAAACTCAAGCTGACATGGATTATTTGTAGCATCAGACAAAACAATAGTGTATAATAGAAGTAAAGCGTCTCAGGAGTCAGGACATGACCCTGTGCCTCCACCATGAACCAATAGATTTTTTTTTCCCCGCTAATACTTTTCCAAGGTTAACAGAAATGAACTACGTACTTTTGAGTCTGGCTTGAAGTTTGAACCAAGTTTCTTCAATTTTAAGCACATAAACCATGGACACAACACGTATATACATAGCTATTAAAATTGTTATGAAAGTAACAAGACTTTTGATGAAATGTAATCATGGCATATTTAAAAATGTACTATAAGTATCAATTTCATCAAGTTCTTCACAGTTGGTTCAATTTGTGTCATCCATTTCTTTTTTATGGCTTTTACAGCTGCAGAGAAAAGATTACACAAAGTATCCATTTTATGTGTTCATGGCAGGAGTTGAGAGGCCAAAATGCATAGTTCTAAAGTCAATAGGGTGTGCTATATATACGTCTATGGTGGTACAAGTTAGATTTTCCTGAATACTTGTTTTTGGCATAAATACAGTAGGTCACTTTTTGTTTGGACAACACATCACACTTCTGACATTTGTGTCTCATATAGAGCTGGACAATACTGACGAAAAAGGATCGTTTTTTTTTTTTTTTTGGCACATCTCAATTATGATATTCAAACAAATTATGTTGATCCAACATGAAAATATTTAATGCAACTTTAAATATATTAGTTCAAGTTTAAAGTGAGAGAGCTAACTTTTTCAGTTGTGTTTATTTACTGAATTTCCAACTCAGTCTTTGAAGAAAATGTAAATAGACAAACATCAAAAACGTACAACAAGCACGTTATCACGACTTTTTTATGTCAATATTTGTCAAATTCAAATTGCACATTTATGAGTGCAAAACGATCACCAGGGGCACATGGATTTTTTTCCGTTTGCACTTGCAATTTAGAGTTGATAAATAAGGTCCTATGTGAGCAAAATGTAGACTTAGTAGGGCTGGGCATACAGACAAAAATGTATACCTCAATTTTCTTTGAGCCGTTCTTGTCTTTGGATGAATCCAGCTAAATCCAACTGTCACTCACTCAGAGCAGGACAAAAACTGACCAAACAGAGAAGTATGTATTCTGTATTTGAACAAGCAACTGAATCAAAGACAAAAATGGTAAATCATGATCTGACGTCTTCCCCCCCAAAAAAGCAGGTTGTCACAGAGATAAGCACACTTTTTGATTTTTATCCAGCCGTATTTGGAGGCCCACTAGGCTTCTTTATTAATTGGAAACTTTGAGTGCTTTATTAATGTCGATTAGTCGGTCGATGAAGTCTTTGTCCACCAAAGTTTGTATAGTTGACTAATACTTTTACTTAGATTTTAAGGCTTTACATTGAGCAACAACAAAACCAATGGACAAAACCATTGTTCTAGCTGCCTTTTTTGATACAAACACGTTTCCTGTAAATTTTCTATGTAAATTGTTGTTTTTGCATGAACTCCATAACATTTTTAGTTCTTTGAAGCACAATGTGGGTCAGATAAATAGCTGAATATTGTTGGCTTCAGAGATTTTCCATCTTATCCTTTGTCGACTACAGCCCTACTACTACTATATTATATCATCTTTATATATTTGTCAACACTTCGGCCACTGTTCATCAGAGTTTCCAAGCATAACTGTACTTTGTCCATTTAAATCAGCGTGTACATATCGCAATCAACTTCTTGGCACGAACTCATAATCGAACTACTTTACCAATTGAGTCGCCGGCCGCGCACACTCCTCCCTCCCCCTTCGCCAACACCAATCACAACTCCACCCATTAAGTAAACGCTTCCTTATGCTGTAATCATGTGTAAAAGGCTTACAATTACCATGCTATAAATCGCCTTTGCGGGGGGCTACTTTTCAGAGACATAAATATTCCCCTATAGGCTTCTTATGATCGTGGGAACAGCCCCTAATCATGATGTATGCCCTTGTCTCGTGTTGCTGAAACGTGATCGAAAGCCCTTTCCCTACCCCCCGGCGTCTCAACCTACACCCCCCACCACCCCACTACAGCATCACCTCCACCACCACCATCACCCCCCCCAAACCGGACCCCTCCCCTCTATCTACCCCCCCCCTTCCCCCACCCCCTGCTGATTTCTTGGGCCAGGGGCTGATAGAAATTATTGATTAAATCTGTGCAGCTCAGACTCCTCGACCCACAGAGGCTGGTTAACCCCTTCAGCGCCGGTGAAGAAGAAGAAGAAGTGGTGGTGGTGGGGTGCAGGGGAGAATGGTTCACTCGCTCGCTGCTGCGGTCAGATAAAAACAACAGTGTGAAAGCGTAAGGCTGCGCGATGTTGACAAATATGAATGTTTAAATTGTTTTTTTTTTTTTTTGAGTGTTTAGGTAATGATATTTAGAATCTATTAGCAATACAGCCTACTTTTCCTAAAACACCTGACTAAAATTGTAAATAGAACTGTTTCTGAACCCTTTGGAACAAATGGCTGGACTCTTTGTAAAACCTAAAGTAGCTCCAAGCCGATACTAGGCTCCGAGACTTATTTTCTGGCTGATGTTGATCTCATAATGTTTGAAATTGTAATCACATAAAGTTGTCAATTTGCACAATACGGCCAATTTTTTGTTGTTGTTTGTTTTGAGAAGAATTTCTTTCCGTAGACTAGTATCAAAAATAGAATTCTCGATAATTTTTTGGTCTATCACGACTTAGGCAATATTATTTCAAACGAACGGAAAGTGTTCAAACGCATATTCAAATGTATTGGTAATGATCAGAAAAATTTGACTGTACTTGACTAAAGACACTTTTCGTCGACTTATGACGTGCTATCAGTCAGTTAGTCGTCTTAATGTCTCAATGTCCTGATTAAATATTTGACTAAACGAGATTTTCATGTTAAAAAATCTGAATCTATTTGTTATATTGGCAATCGAAACAACAATGAGTGATTAAAATTACTAAAATATCACCTTCCACACTTATTTGAATCTACAAGGTCTTCATTTGTATCTTTAAACAACTATTTTGAAGCTTTTTTGCCATAAACAATATACTCAATATTCTATTTTTACATATATTCTAAACAACTATCACGATATCATCTAAAATTCGATATACTGTCAAGCTGGATAGGTACATTCCGGGTGAAACCCTGTAGTTTCAGCTTCTGGTGACTAAGAAATCCTAATCATGAGTGAGAACAAGCTCTGCGCAAAAGAAAAACACAATATATTTGACATTGGCATTTGGCATATTTTGGATTTTGACAATTCCTCTTCAAAAGTTTAAGGTAATTTGGTTAAAATGAGCTTAAGAGATCTATAATATTTTTTTATTAGAGACAAACTGAATCTGATTCAGAAAGGCTGATTTGACTCTAAATAAGAAGGTTACAATGTTCTTTTATCTTTAGCATTTCCATGTGTGTTTTTATCAGATGCTCAACAAAAAGGAATGAAGAAAAAATGGGAGGATCCTCAAAACAATAGACAATTTTATGTTCACACTGCAAAAACTGTACTTCTAGATGAGTCAATAAGTCATTAAATAAGGATCTTTATCTCAATTGCTTCCTTGATGAACCTAGATTATTTCACTTGTCTCATTGCGTTTCAGGGTTAAAAAGTATTGCAATTTACTATTTAAGTTTTATAATTCTGTTCTGGTTCTGTTTTAAGTGTGACCGAGAGATCGCAAGTTCAAATATTCCAACCCAATCTCATAAGAAAGCGTATAGGACATGTCAAAAGCGTATGATTAGCACAATTTCACACCTTTTTTTGCGTAAATATGACACGCGTTGCTGCCCGAGTTCATTCTGTGGTGGTTGTAAAGATGTGTTTTTGTTTATGAATGAACCAAATCCTAATCTCGTGTCTATTTTACCTTTTTCATATCGTGCAATATATACGGCATAACATATATACGCAAAAAAGCGGTAAAGTTGTCCTCATCAAACGCTATTTATGTGTATATATACGCTTTTATGTGGTACTGTGTTGGATTTTCATGGAAGTGGAAGTATCTATTTCTTCTACTTTCTAGCTTTTACAAATCCAAAGCGGACACCCAAGCACGGCCAATCAGTGCGCTGCTTTCAGAATTAAAATGCTGATTATTTGGTGAAGAAGTACAAAGCTATGATTTTGTCAGAAAGTGCTGCAATCACAATCGTTTTTTAATATAATAATCGTATGCAAGCTATTTTAAGATGTGTTTGTATATCTAAAGGTATATAATGCAGAAAATCACAGAATATTTGTAGTTTGTGAAGGAAATCATAGTACTTCAAAAATTGCAGTCTTTCTATGTCTGCTAATCCTCATTTAGATTAGGTAAACTGCTCAAATTTGGTAACCTTTGGCGAAAAAAAAAGGCAAAAAACCCGAAAAGGATTGCTAGGTTACTTGGTGTATTTCATTACGATGGGGGTTGGTGCAGTCACCGTAGCCGACACATAAACCGCATTGACCTTTCTTATTCATTTAGACCTTTAGTCAAGGGCTTGGACCATCATCTTTAAAGTTATAGTCTGTGATCCCCCCTCCACACGAACGTCCACCTCTCTTCGACGATAAGGGCAGGGCCAGTTTTCGCTCTTTATCCCTCACTGCTTCTACAGACTGAATCCTGATTGGCTGCTGCGTGCATGCATCTGATGGAGGCTGACAAAAGGACACAGCAGGTACAGGATGTGGAAAAAAGGTTTCGCTGCTTTAGAAAAGAAAAAAAAAATCAGGTTGTAAGCCAAATTATTAGCACGACTGATCAAAAAAATAAAAATGTATTGATTTGTTGAAGATTTGTGCAGTTTAGTGATGTAGCTGCACACTGTTTTTAAAAAAACAGATAAATAAAAATAGGCAGCCATGTTCTGAAGAAGATTGCCAATTGTAATTATTACATTAAAAAGTCAGTGGTTTTATAATGTTGGCGCTAGAGCTTATGTAATTCCATGCTTTTGTTCATTGTGAACGCTTTTTATCAGTCCAAACTTCAGGCTTCACAGCTGTTTACCGGTGTTGGGGAAAAGTAATTAGTTACACCAACTAATTGGTCACACATTAAGCTATTTATTACTTTTAAAAATGTAATTAGTTATACTCCTTAGTGACTGCCTCAAGAATGTACCTAAGTAACATTACTGTGGGGTTACTTTGTGTGTAACATTGCAAATTTTTATATTTGATTATTAGCATTTAAACAGAGGCTAAAACAAACGAGTTGCTGAAACAGGCTAAATCAACAATAAGTGATTCTGGGCCTGTTCCAGCTGCTGATCTGTGTCACAGAATAGTTATGTATACAACTGAGTATTTGTTGTAACTAAATTTAATTATTCTTTCACAAGTAATTGTTACTCACACTTGTAATCTATTTACATAGTAAATAACCTCTTTCTATCTTGACTAAACAACTATTTCAGATATTTAATTTAATTTTAAGTATTTGACAAAATAAGTAATATTTCTAAAGTGACTGCCACTTGGCAAAAAATACTTGAATAAATGTATAGCCACAAAATGGACTTTCTTTGTCTGAGGAGAACTGCACATGTTTTTTTTTCATGTTAGACATAAAATGTATTTATGGAGATGCTTTTCACCTCCAGAAAGTTACACAGTGCATCTTTTAGTGATGCGCAGATTCCACTTGTTTCAAGACATTTTTTTACTCTTTATAAAATATTTTGCTTAAAACAAATTTAAAAAAAATCTCACTCCATGGCAAAATTTCAGTTTAAAATAAGAACAAATTGTAATAAAACAAGACAGAAACAACCTTGACATAAAGTAAATAATCTAATTGTGACAAGGAAGAAAAAAATCAATAACCTGATTTTAAATGTTTTCGCTCTTAGAAATACAGTTTTTGGAGTGAGATACAGTAACTTAGTTACACCAACGTCGCTGTTCACACGGCAACACGTACATAGGTCTATTTTGGTTTGCAATCATTATTATATAACTACTTTGAATGAATCAAATTGTGATCAGTTAATTAATCATGTTGGTGCGTAAAGATTTCACTTCCAAAAGCTTCTTCAGTTAGCTTTTATTTTGCTATTTTTCATAAATTGTATATGTCCTTGATATAGTCTTTATATAAAGTCTTATATATAATTGATAACTATTATGTATGTACGTACAACAATAATGAAAATGTTTCTGTATATGCATTGTCAATCAAACAGTATTTGATTAATAATCGAAATCCAATTGTATTTAGCAATTATAAAGCTTGTATACATCAAAAAATATTCTTTGTTTTTAGCTAATAGTAAGCAGATTTTACAACTATGAACTAAAGCTAATATATGTTTTTCTGTTGCTAATAGTAGAATCTGTAAAATATTTTACCAGATTACTACTACAATAGAAAAAATAGCTACTAGAACTGGATTCAAAATGTTCTAAATTTGCAAAGCCCTCACATTTACACATTGACTAAAAAACATTAAATCCTCTAAAAAATTCAAAAATAATTGCTTATTGTAGACCTACTTAAGTCCGTTGAGCTACGATACGTTGCTGGTGTCGTGTCTGGTATGTGTTCCTAAGTGAATGTGACCAGCAGGTGAAATGTCACTGTCAGTGGTATAATTGTGGAGGACAATGGGCTGATGGTATTGTGAGGAGATTCTCATTAAAATGCAGCCAGGGCTTTGAGATAAACAGTAGGTTCTGCTAAATCTACTCAAGCCCCGTTCCTAAAAAAAACAAAGATTTAATCACAAAAACACACAATGGAACAGTCCGATTGATATGCAGTGAAGAGAAGGTGAATAGGACAAATGATTATGTAGCTAATCAATTAGATGATTTGATTAGTTCTAATTAAAGATGGTCCATATTGACAAAAATGAATATATCATGGAATATCCTGGTAATAATATGCAGAGGATATTATGTAAGGCTGCACAAATAATTACATTGAAATCCCAATGCAATTAACACATTTTCTTTTACAGATTTTTTGCATAAAACTGTTAATTCGTGTTAAAGGAGTCGCAATGATGGTGAGAAATATCACATTTATTGTAGATCGTGAAGCCCTACTGTTTTGTCAATCCAATAGAAATGTGTTAGGACATGTCTTCAATATTTAAGTTTAATAGGTTGCGTCAGATTGTAAAATGAACCAGTGTTTTTCTACTTAGAATCAGAAAAAGTTGTGCTGCCATTGTCAGTAAACAAAACAAAATTCACAAACTTGCTTTGATACTAATGTGCAACATGTAACACTGATGATACTAATAAAGAATATGAACTTCAATAAAGATATTTAGAATAAGATGTACAGAGGACATGCATAAAAATAAGTATACTAAGTAAAACAACATGTTCTCATGAATTGTGTGTCTGTTCCATGAAATGTAAATAGTCACGACAACGCTTCTGGCGTTTCTGTTATTCGCCCATTTTCTTGGCGTTGCATAGAAACATGTTTTGGTTGAGGTCACTCAGGAAGTTTTTTATTTGAAGCAAATGGCTAAGTCTGAAGTGATAAAAATTGGTAAGTTTAGATCTGGGGATTGGATTGTTTAAGATTAGGATTTTGTTAATATTCAAGAATAATATGTCTTCGCATTAGGGCTGCTCGATATTGATGAAACTAATAATCATGATTGATATGATGGTAATCCAAGCAATTATTCGCTTAGTGAAACTTCAGAGCGTTATTGCAGGTTCACAGAAATAAACTGTCGTAAATGTAGTCTACAATTGTAAAGAAACTACCTATTCACAAAAGAAGAAAATAAATGAGCGCTCGTGGACAGACTTATAAGTTGCGGTCAATAATCACAATTTTCTCATTACACAATTTTTGTGAACTATTACAGCAATAGTCGTAATTAAAATTTGATCAATTGAATCCACCATAGACTTTGCATCCACTTTAGACCAGGATCAAAAGCAAATAATAGAAACAGTGTTCATATGACACTACTGGCACATTTGTGTAAGTTCATCAGCTATTTGTGGTCGTAACTCAACGAATATGTGTTTATTGACGCAAATAAAAACTAGATAATATCTTATAAGTGGTGAAACTTTTTTTAATTATTATTATTAATTTTGCGCCCTCCTCACCAGATTCGCCCTCGGCAACCGCCTAGTTCACCTATGCTCAAAGCCACCTCTGAGTTCATAAAGGCGTGAAATAAGTGGTGTTTTTTCATTCTGTGTATTGGTAACTCTTACTGTAAATATATTTCAACCGTGCAAAATACGTGAAATATATTGTTAGTCAAATCAAATCAATTTATTTTTTGTTAAGCCCAAAATCACAACAACAGTCGTCTCTGATGAAGATTGTTAATTTAGCAAACATCAATGGTAGAAAATGAAACAAGAAACATTCAATAAAACAAGAAACATTTAGAAACAGTGATGATCAAGCACGTCAAAGCAAGCAGTTTGTAGCTCGATTAAGAAAACTAACCATTTACAAACTTGAAGGAAAAAAAAAAGGTCAAATGTCACTTGAAATCAAAATGAAACTTGCTTGTTTAATAATCACAAATTCAAATTGACTTACTTAATACACACACAACATACTCATTTTTGTGTGAAAATGTATTTAGAAACAATCTTGTCGATATTTGCATGTCTTCAAAACAACCTTCACAATATTATCTCCAATCTGATTTACAGCCTATCTACCAGCAGCAGCAGCCTATCATTTTCCCATTTTCAACAGCAGACCTATGGAAATGGCCGCCCTTCTGTGTCTTTAACCGAGCTGCATTACGCTGGATCATCTCAAACTCGAGGCGTGAAGCGGAGGCTGAGCTCTGGAGCTATCTTCCTCTCAGAAACAGAGGCCGCGCCGCATTCTAATTCCAGTCTTGATTTTGCCAAAGCGGCCAAGCAGAGGTGTGTGTGTGCGTCAGTGTGTGTGTGTGTGTGGGCAAGGCATGCTGCTCTTTCCCATAGAAATCAATAGAAGCTTGTAATTAAACAAAAGGGGGTTGGCCAGGGGGGAAAAACAACAACCCCCTTTTCGAAAAGTAGGTTATGTAGAAAAGTGCCGAGCTGTCCAAACTGCGGCTTTGCCAAGAACTAAATATGCAATTTTAGAGTGTGTCGGTAGAGCGAGAGAGAGAGAGGGCATTGTCGAACATTAGCACACTTCTCTTTGTAGGGACTTAAATTTTTTATGAGTCTGATTGATCGGCTGCTGGGATCTGGAGCACTGACTCGTTAAAATAATGTTTGTGTTTGTAAAAATGGGAAACAAGGATACAGCGTGTAAATGAAGGAAATTAGACTAAACATTTATAGACCTGGGCATTTATATTGAATTATTACATCAAAAAATAAAAAAAACAGTGGAAAATATCTTAAATAAGGTAAAAAGTAGCTTGAAATAAGTGGTAATCATTTTGTTCTCTTCTGGATCTATTAAATTCACCAATGGAACACTTTACAATAACTACACCTTAATTAGTCCTTATTAAAGCATGAATAAAGACTTAATTCATCATGAACAAATGACAAATGAATGAATGAACATTGAAATGAACACAGATTTAATAACTTCCTAATTACCACAAGTCCTACTCCTCAACCCTAAACTTAAACGTTTTCATTCATTAATTAATCATTTGTTTATAATTAATAAAGTCTTTGTTCATGCTTTATTAAGGCTTAAATGAGGCAATTTAGGCGAAGTAATTGTAAAGTAGATTTTTTATTGTCAAATCTTAAGAAATACAAATTAAAAAAAAAACTTATTTATGAACGTGTTTTTCTAGTGTATATTAAGTTAGAAGTAATTTTCTTGATGGAACCATAAAAACTAAATACTTTGTGTCGTGTGTGCACATCTCAACTAATTTTAGACATGTTTGAACACAGTTTTATTGGATTGACCTAATATTGTCTGTTGAAAAATGCCCCAAAAACACTGAAACATTCATTTTTGTCCCATTGTCTTAGTCTTACATTTAATTAATTTGTGATAATCAAATATAAATTGTAGTTAGGGCTGAGCGATATTGACAAAAACAAAACTCTTGATACTTTTTTAGCATATCATAATAACAATATTATGTCAGTCCACGTAAAGATGTTAAAATTTGTTTTCAAATTTGCCTCTGCACTGGAAATTAAATATTCCAATATGTTTACAATTGGTTGAATGTTGTAGTTTTTATCGTGACTTGAGCATGCTTAATCAGTATTACAAGAACATATCATAATTTGAAGTTAGAGTGTTATAGTGTGTTCTTTAAAGATATTTTTTGCCTATTCTATTAACCATCTTAGTTCAAGCCAATAAAATCTGCTGCTTATTCCAGGCACATCTTCCCTAGTTATCTCATTTAAGATGGTATTTTTTTCTACTGTGTGTATTATCAGACAAAACTTTATCAAATAATTAAAAAGTGCACCAATCTCACATTATACCTTCTTTTCCTGTTGTGTGAAGCACTTTAAATTACTTAATGTACAAATTTATTGATATACTGTACATATAAACTAATAGAAAGTATATAGCAGCACCTACTTCATTTTGATTGTACATATTTTCAAAACAATATTCACAATCAAATCTTAACTTTGATATATTGCTCAGCTCTAATTGAGAGGTCTAATTTTCTTCATTTATTTGTGTGTCCTGTTTTGATCTTTACAAACAGTATAACCCTGTGTGAGCTACATTAGCTACTGTGCTATCTTTAGCATGTTTAGCATACCTTTCCCTAATTCTAAAATTTAACCAAATTAACTTAACCTAAGCCTAACTCCAATCCTAACCATAACCTTACCAAAATGTCTTAAGTATAAATGTTTAAATATACATTTTTGCTAGCATGGCCACTAAAATACAAAATGATGGCAGTGTAGTATAAGTGGGTTTTTAAAATAGATTTGTTGTTGTAGTTTTTATTCAATTATCATTTGAATAGCCAGCTGAACAAAAGCAAATGAGAATACAATGGCAAAGAAAGATCAATGAAATGATTACATTAGATCTGTATGGCTATTTTCACCAATTAGACCACGCAATTTAAATTTGAATATAGTTGTCACAAATTGATTAAATGTAAGACTTGATTATGCATGAATTGTTTGATCTACTTTTCATTAGTGACAAACATTATTTTAACAAGTACATGCTCAGTTTAGAGATACTTTGTTGAACTAAAGAGATGTGAAAATGACATTAAATCAGTGTATTGTATGTGTTTTGTTAGCTCATTTGCATACAAGCTACAACAACCTCTAATTCCATCAAAACCAGTTTGCTCGAAATCGCGTCCGAGCTTCACAGATAACTCATCTCGAGCTAAGTGCCAGGGCTGTGATTGCCGTACCGTTTTGCTGAATGGAGGATGTACACATGTGCTCCCACAGCCAAACAATCAAAGATCAATAATTGTGAAGGGATTGCAAGAGTGCACAATCATTACCTATGAACCCTATTGTGTCTCCGGGCTTAATCAGTGGAGCTGCTGACAGAGAGCGAGTAGCGCTGATGAACCGGGCTGGCTGGCCGACACGCAGTCCTCGCCCAAACCCCGGTGGGCAGCACGCGCTCGACCCAGCTCAGCTCATATTACCGTGTTCACTTGGATCTCTTTCTCTGCCCCGTGTATCATATGGTCCCCCCCTGACTCCCCGAGGGCCCACAACACTGTAACATGGCACTGTACAGCGCTCTGTCGTGTCTTCAATCCACATCCCCAAAGAATATTAAATGTCAAGCGCCAGATTACCATGTGCCTTTCACAAAAAAAAAAAAAATCATCCCTACCCAGAATGCAGCGGGGCAACAAGGCTGGGCCAGTTCAATTATTGATTACTATGCTCAGAATTCAGTGGTGCTGGATAATTGCAATTGGCAAAGGCTTCTAGCCAGCAGAGATTTTGTGCAACTGTTCAACTTCCTGTTTGTCTTTGATCCTGTGTCTGCTAACCACACTGAATATTTCATTAATTACTGAGGCGAGCTGGTCACTAAATGTATTTTAGCATCAAGCTTTTCAAAGAATAGGCTCAGTAATATTACAAGTTTTTTGTTTGTTTGTTTTTTTAAAAACAACAACAACATCCTAATAGATTCCATTCACATTCTGCAATTCTGCAAAGTAAAAAAAAAAAACAGAGGGACTTTTTTACTATCAATAACATTGTACTTTGCGAAGAAATACACACAAAACAAAACATTGTCCAGTAAAAATCTGTGAAGTCACATTACATATTGTAATTGAATGTATTTTAGCATCAAACTTTTCAAAGGATCTTCTCAGTAACAGAGCTCCAGTGTTGTATAAAATCAGCAACAACAACCTAATAGGTTCCATTTACATTCTATTTTTCTAGGCAATTTTAAAACCAGATGTACATTGTACTTCACAAATTAAAATTTTAGTCATTTCTAGGGTGACTAAATCTATTATTCCTCCGCATTACAAAAACAAACTGGATTTAAACAATTTTCATTTAACTCTCTTGAACCTCATTGAATTACCTATTGTAATTAAATGTATTTTAGCAACAAGCTTTTCAAATGATGGTCTGGGTAATATTAAATCAGCAACAACCACCTTATAGGTTACATTCACATTTTAGAATTTTAAGCTGTTATAAAGCCAGATAGAGAACCAAAGACTTTTTCATTATAATAACAATATTTTCTCCCAATTATAACTCATTAACTTTCTGCATTACAAAAATAAACTGGATTAATATACAATCTTGATTTAGCTACCATGAAATAACATTAGCCTCTATAATTCTGTGCTGTCTCATGAACTGTACCTATTGTAATAAACTAATCCAATTTAAAAGCTGATTTGCTCATTTCTATTTTACTGTTGTAACAAATGATTCCTAATGTATGCTACAAAAATAGAAGATGGACCATTTTAATCATGGTGATACTTTTGCTGCTATTACTGTCTTCTAATAACAATAGCTAAAAGCTATTTTGTGTGTTTACACATTCACAGAATATAACAAATTTCGTGCAACTAATCCACCAGAAATAGCATGTCCTTGGAAACACTTCATCCTCTATAAACTGCGACTGCTAACGCACACGTCTACTTTCCACTACTAATTATTTATAAGCTTTTCCAAGGATTTCCAGCACCCATGGGAAACCTCTTGTTGACAAATCAGCCCTGTTGAATACCTCATTTCGATGCATACCCCAACATTTCAATCTCGCAAACCTCCAAACTGCGCTTGTGATCAACGTTTAGCCCCACTGTAATTGCCCGGGTGACGAAGCTGATAAAAGACGTCTGGCATGGGCTCAAGTCATTTGCATCAACTCCCTTTGCCAACCTCCACATCAGATATAAATCACGGTTCGCATTAATCAATCTCTCCAGAATGGCATATCTGCGCAAATTATTTCGCGGACTCAAAAGCGATTAAATTGCCAAGCTGCTGCTCGAGCTGATCTTCATGGTTCATTTAAGAGGAGGGCAAATGTCTGTGGCTTTTTATTGTAGCTACTGTACAAATCAATAGGAGCTGTTTGGGAGCTAGGTAAACAAAGGAGCAGCACATATGGCCTCTTTTCGGGGGCCGAGCAGACTTCCAAAAATACAGTTAAATGGGAATTGTCCAAGCTGTTTAGGTATAGACGAAGCAATAAAAGCAATCGGAAGTGTTTGTGTAAATGCTAGATAAATGGTTAAGTCACTCAAAGACATCTTTTAGAGTAAAAGTAGCAAGATGGATGCTATTTGGAGAATTGTAGTTGGACACTGTTTAGCATTGGTACATATCAGAAAGCCCAAAACAATACAGTTCTAACCTAAGAAGAAACCAATGCTACAACTAAAACATTAGCTTTAACACAATAGCTTAAATGAAGGAAAGTCACAAAACATATTTTCTAACATTTTCCAGTACTTTTAGTTTACATATTGTTTTAGTGTTTACTGTTTTGTACAATAGGCACCTTGACTGGGTTTCATAACTGTCAAAAGATGCCCAAAATAGCTTTACTTCTGTTTTTAGTCATGTTTGCTATAGTTGCCTACCTGCCTTTATTGTAGAATTGAATAGACTGCAGTTGGTGCCAGATTAATTTGAATTTTTACTGTCTGCTTGTTTTAGCATGTTTTATGTTTGTGATTTGGGTGTGTTCTTGCCTGTTATTTAATCACCTCTAAAAACGGTTCGACATGGTTGTTTTGTATTTTGTATGGGATTTGTTTGGAGCTTACCAATGCTTTAAAAGGTACTTATCATGTTTTTTTCTGCAGGTGTCTATTTGCTATTTTTAAACTATGCATTGCAACACTGGATATTCCCGATTGTGGGAGTTATCTTATTGTATATTGGATAAATAATAACACATTTGCATTTTCAACAATGTTCTGTGATCTTACGTTAATTCGTGTTCTTAGTGCAATAGCAAATGACCTAAATAATAAAAAAGTAGTGAAACACGAGTATGATGCCTGTGGTTGTCTTGTAGTAGTGCCTGAGCTGCATACTGATGGCTGGAGAGCAGATATTTTTTTGAGGTGAAAGAAGGCGTTAAGGGAAAACACAATACAGCCTATGTCTGTGTGTTGCACTGCACATGTTTTCCAGTGTGGAAGAAGTGAAGGAGACAAGAGAGCAAAGGCAGATCTTACCCTCCAGCCGGAGCGAGGCCATCCTTTGAAACTCGGGCTCCTGCAGCCAGCGGGACATCCTCTTGAAGGTCTCGCGGCCAGACTTGAGCTTGCCCCAGGGCTTGGGGTTCCTCAGGAGGTCAGACAGAGTGCCTTGCGACCGACACAGAACCCTCTCAGCGAAGATGGCCTGGGGGATGCTGTACCTCTTCAGCTCTGTGATGATCCTCTGGGCCACATCTCGGGTGTTGATCTCCTCTCCGCCACCTCCGTTGGCTCCCACGCCTCCCTGCGACCCAGAAAGCATGCCTTCGCCCGGGGAGGACGCTGGATGCTCCATCTTGGCGGTGGTCTGCTGGCTGCTGGGGTGGTGGTGTGGCTGGTAGTGCTGGCTGTAAAGGTGTGGGTGGTGGTGACTGGCAGGGTGCTGGTGGGCATCCATTTTGTTTAGCTGATGAGAAGCGTCTCCAAGACCTGGGGGGGACATTTCTCTGGCAAAATCGGACGTCCGGCAGAAGATGTTCCCTCCGTGGACATCGTACCCTCCGTGGATCATTTGGTTGGTGTTGGAGGTGTTGCCAAGAGGCCATACCCGTGCATGGAGGTGGCTGCTGAAGGAGGTGACAGACTTTGGGACATCGCTAAATCCTTGCCATAGGGGTTGTAAAAGTTACCCCCCAGACCCCTGTCTTCCCTCATGAGAGTAAAGCTGCCGATAACGTTGCTCACAGGCAGGCATGGGTGATGGTGATGATGGTGGAACTTATCATCAAATGGCTGCAAGGGCGTCAGGGTGGTGTAGGTGGTGCCCGCACTGGAGGGGGAATCTCCGCTGTAACCCAGAGCTGACATGGAGTGGTCAAAGGTCGGGGGACGGGGTTCGGGCTCCAGGGACATGGTGGGACCCCCGAGGGAAGGTCTGGGGAAAGCGGCTGAGAGATCGCGGGAGTGCAGCATGGAGCGGCCGTCCTGACTGTGCGCCAGCTCCGGGTGGCTGTGCAGCGACATCTCCCCTATCGCATCCATGGTGGGGAAAAAAGATTCTTCAAATGGGTGCCCTCTTGTCTTGTTATTGTTGTCGAGCCGCCACGCTAACAGTCTGGAAGCTCTCTTGTTACACCAGACTATGGATTTATTGATTGGTGAATTAATTGATTTCCGGGCTTATGGGGTGTCTAATTAATTATCTGATAACGTTAAGTACTGTCTTCAAACTCCTCCAAACTCCGCGTAAACAGGTTCACTCGGGCAGGTGCGATGTTTTTGTCTTCTTTACTTGTGCGTGTGCTGTTTTATTGTGTCTTTGGTGCTCAGCTCGGTGCTCCACGGCAGAAGCCTCGCTTTTGTGCCTGCGTGAGACAACACGGGGCAGCGTTAGTCTAACGTTTTTTTTTTTTCAACTTTAACGCTCCCACACAAAGCAATCACCACTCGGGAAACACGTTACGAATACAAACTGCGAGAAAGCTTAACAAAAATAGAACTACATCGATTTTTGCTAACGTGAACGAAACACTTGCTAATGGGAAGCGGTCCAGCTCGGGATGCGAGATTTATGCAAAGTTACGAAGCATCCCTTACGCTTTCTTCTTAGCGTTCTACTCTAAATCCTCGCGATACCTTTTGAAAATCTACAACATTTCACGTCAAAACGGGGAAGCGAACGTGCGTAAAATCCTACCTTTATTCTCCCCTTCTCAGAGCGCGTCCTCGGCTGTTGTCCGTCCTGTGCATCTCTCCGATTGTGTCACGGAGCAGCCCTGCAGATTCACACAATTGGTCAGCGCAGCGCCCCGGGGTGATACATTCACCGTACCCAGAGCTCGCGCACAAAAAGCCCAAACCGATACGTTTCTGGAAAAGGAAAAAACAGAAAGATCCGAATTTTCTGTCCTCTTAGTCCTCTTGGTCCGTGTGTTTCGCAGTATCTACAGTATTTTCTCGCTCTTACACTAGCAGCTCTCCGCTCTTTCTTTCATTATCTCGTGAGATTTTCTTCCTCCTCCTCCTCGTTCCCTCTGCCTGCCACTTCATCGATCTACGCACCAACTCTTTCTGCTGCTGCTTCTACTCCTCCTCCTCCCCCTATACTCGCTCGCATTGACTCTCCGCTTTCAGTGCGTCACGGCCTTAAAAATCTGACAGATGTGCGATGAAATTCCTACTCCAATTAACCCTTTCTCTCCGGTGGGAGGGATTGGAGTTTTAGGGGGGTGGGTAGTGTTGGCTGTATACGAGAGGGGGCCGGATTTGTGGAGGTTGGAGATCCACCCTTTCTCATAACCCCACAGGTTAAGCCTTTCTGCAGCTGATTGCATGCATGGACTTATGAAATATGTGCGCGTAAGGCTCGTCATTCTGCTGCGCTCGGCTCTTTGGATACTGTAGTGTGTGATCAATGGGTGCTCACTGGGTTTTGTTCTTCTTTATGTAACTACTAGGGTGCTTTGCTAAGGTGATCCATCCACGTTTCACTCCAGTTATTAGCCCGCTATCATTTAACATTGTCCAGCAAGGGGAGTGATTTATTTTTACGTTTTCACCAGACAAAGCAGCACGTGCGTAAAGCCACAAAGAGTAAAAAGTATTGGCTTTTTAAACTAGTTATTCGTGTTTTAAAGCAGCAGTAGTTTTTCGCTCATTTTACGCACAAAAACATACATTTGAGAATGATATGCTGTTGCAGAACTTGAGAAAAAGACAAAAAATAGGCTGCAGTATTGACCCACAATTGAAATTTCACATTTATCCCATAATAAAATACAGGCTTTTCAATATTTTTAAAATATTGCATAATATATTTCAAATTTGCTCGATTGATTTGTTGTGTATATTCTTTTGTTTCTTTATTATTTTTGTAATAAAAAATGATGGTCAAAATTGGAAACGAATCTGCGACTGGGGAATGTTTTGGTTCACACGATCAAGAAGTAAACGAGGGACTAATTATACATAATAAATCCATATAAATCAATAGAAAGTGTGTCAGGGCTATTGATTATTTGTATAGACTGATCGTGGGATGTAAAGCACGTCACGGAGCACTTAATATTTAACACAGAACAGATGTAAATTAGGCACAAATGAATAATATTATAGTTTTACGCACGGAAATTGTACGCGTTTTATTTTTCCCAATATCAAACTAGCTAAATTTTCGTGCTTATTTGTATTGATTTACGTAGGGTCTTATGAATATGCGTAAATGTAAATGCTGCGTTAACTACTACATTTCCTAAGTATGTATTTAGACTAAATTTACCGAATAAAGCAGTCAAGTGGGGCCCGTTTAGCCGCGCTCTTAATCACCACTCACCATTCTCTCAACACTCCGGATCAATGTGACCCTCTCTTCCACCAGACCTCTCGACCTGCCGCTGCAAAGAAAGAAAGACTGCACCGGGAGCGCGCAGACGAGACGTTGGAACGCGCACGGTGCACGAGTCACGTACGAGGCCTGCTTCTGCTGCTGTGTGCACAAGGATTGATTAAGTTCATATCGCTGAGATTGGGTCAGTTTGCATTGCGATTGGTGATTTCGCTGTGTTTGGTGAGGTTTTACGCACGGCTGTTTTGGGTGTGATATGGCCACGTGGATTATTTAACAGATATTAATATAATGAGTAAGAATATTATGGAAAAAATATTATAATTTTCTTGGCATTTTTTATTAGCTTACTGAAAGCTACATTTGCTCCATAGTTTATTGCATTTGCGTAATAGCTATTACCATAAACAATGCATAAAAATATAGTTTATGCTTTGAAAGAAATTTGCTGTTATTTAACATGCCTGTATGGCCAACATTCAAACGAAAAAGGACTGCAGAGCATATTTATTTATAGGCTATATATGCGTATGCTAATCAGTATGCTAACACTAAAAGTAGAACAAGTGCGCATCATTACGCATAACATTACAAGCAAACCTCGCATCACAGAATGTGTATCTATTGTAATGTGTTAGTGTCTGGTTTAAGTTCATGTTAGCTACATTAGCATCACATTTGAGGAATGAAAATGGAAGGCAGGCTGCATTTAAAGGCGTATCGTGTTAATATTATGTAATGACTTCAGACATTCACTTATTTTACGCACCTTTATTTCTGTTTATTATTCACATTTCACAGAATAAATGCAGTACTTTTGACAGACATATTGACATGTGTTACATAGGCCATTGTTGATTTTATTGTGAAACAACCAAATAGAACACACTGAGTGAAAACAAACAGCACAAATCGACTTTTACGCACAACACTCAGACGCTCGATTTGAGCGTTTTAACATTTAAAACGGTATCATTTCCAATCCTCCCACAACGTCGAAGTAAAATCCCACTTGGTCGCATGCATAGTCATAATACAGTGTGCATAGTCAGTGCAGACAGGCAGACACATCGACAGACAGCGGGCCGAGGCAGGGCATACTAATCACATGAGTCTGTCAGTTTAATTTTCAGAGATGAGCAGTTCTGGTTTGCAGAGCGCGGAGCAGAGCACCGTGTGGGACCGCGGCTTCCCGGAGCAGATGCTGCCCTATCGATCCAGCCCTGCGCCGGAGCTGCGTGTGTGAGTGTGTGCGCGCCTCCATGGCCAGTAGCTAGAGGTAAGAATGGTCAACGGCTACGCACGGGCAAAATAATAAAAAAGGTCCTTGCTGGAGGTCGAGGTGAAAGTTCAACATTCTGAGGCTGGAGAATGGAGAGTGACACCCGAGTAAGGCCCGGAACTGGTGCTGCTCTGAGGCCTGAGGAGGGGATTGTTCCCTTGGCTGGAACACTGGACACTGCCTCTGACACTGTCCATCACAAAATACTCTTTCATGAATCATAAGCACTTAAATATCTCCAAGGATGAATACATTATTGTACATAGTTTTACATTAGATTGCAATTTATTCCAGTTGAAACTAGCACACAGTGTACAAATTCAATAAATATAGCTAAACACAGAAAAAAATACTTTTATTTATTTTACACAGCTCATAAGTTTGTCACAATCAAATTAGCATCATGGCAAGTTATCAATACATATAGAGTTATATACAGTAGAGAAAAGGGAAATAAAATACAAAAATACAGACTAAGCATTGTTACCAATTATATAAAGATCAAGCCTAAATTGGGGGTGACAACTGGTGTTCTAACCCAAATGTGTCATTTGCACTTAATTTAATATTATAACGTGCACATACAACTATTACAACATCTCTTTAGTGTCTGTGTCACAGAAAAATGTCAGTTATGTCAGGTTTTTGCTCCCCCTGACTTATTTTGCTCATGAGCAAACCCTTGATTCATTTAGCCCTATGTGACTTTATAAGATTCTATAGGTTCCGTTCATGTTCTACAATGAAGGGCAAAAGGCAGAGTTCCTGTTAATAACATTGTATTTTGACATGATTTATATAAAAAATATTTCACAAATTTAAAATCTGGTGAGTTTTTAAGTGACTAGACCCATTAACCTTTTGTATTACAACAAAAGACTGCATTTGAACAATCTTCATTTTAGCTGCCCCTTAATCTGATTGTAACAACATTGTCTTGTATAATGCTATGATGTCACGTGAACAGAACCTAATGCATAAACGCATAGCAAATTTAGTGCATCCAGCTTTACGATGTGCATTGTGAGAAATGGCAATAACTAACGTAATTGAGAGATATATTTGAGGTTTGAGTTCACTTAGCTATAGCCCAAACATTTACATCTATTTACCTGATGCTCTTTATGGCTTTCACATGCTGCTCTATACAGCTCAGGCCAAAGATGCACCCATTTGTGCCATTTAGCTCTGCTCTGGAGTGCTTCAAATGTGAAATACATCGGAATTGTGTTCATTCCATACGGTGGAAGATGCTTTATGTGTTGCAAGTAGAAGCAAAATTACAGAGGTCAATGATAAAAACAACCTTGGAATAGACTTTCAATCCACATTAGAATCATGCACCTTTTGGATTACTTTGTTGCGATAATGATTTATGGACTTGCTTTGGATGTCATTGGGATCGACTTAATTACCAAAAAATAAGTTTGAATTGTTGTCAAAATCTGTTTAGCCACATATCCTATTTCAGTCATCACTGTTTGCAAGATTATTTGGTTGAGAGTTTGTCTGTTTTAAATCACTTCACAGATGCAGAAGTGAAACCTACTTTTTGTTGTGCGTTTATTTTTGCTACATGACTGATCAGGTGTGACCGATAAAAGTACAACTGTATATGGCTTCCTGTAAGGGCAAAGGTCAAACGGAGCAGATGAGCGGGTATTTTGTTAGTTTTGAATGTGTTGCAGTATAAAGTATATGTGGTGTTGTGTGTTTGTTTTTTTAGCAAGATACACACTGCAAACTAGATATGCCTGTAACATTATTAACTTCTTGTTCTATTGTTTATCTTTGTGCATTTATTTATTTACATTGTGTGCTAGTTCACAATCATTTTGCCTGGTTGTTAGCCAATTTAAACCAAATATTTTTTTGATCTCGCTTAACATGAGGTAACCACTTGTTCCTGCAGAACCATTTAGGATCCTGTTTCTTGTCCACTTAAAGTATTTGTGATATTTTGATGTCATAAATTGTAAAAAAAAAAAAATTAATAATAATAAAAATATATACTTTGGTAATATTAGCCTATATAATATTTCAATTGCAATTACTTTGTAATCAACACGTGAAAAAGTAAAAATCCTATTTTAGTTCAAAACAGTAGAAGCAATTGTTGTTTTGGATATTTGCAAAGTTAGAATATCAAATTATTATTAAAACTTCATATTTAGTATATAATATATTTAGTACATAATACTTTAATGTACTGATACCACTTTGACTTTTTTTTCTGTCATATAGCCACTGCACTATGGCAACATGTTGTACATAAGTGTCTGCTATAACTTTGTATTTTGGAGGTTTTTTTTTTTTTTTTTTTTTTTTTAGAAAATCTTCAGATCGTTTTAGAAATCGTTTATCCCATCTGCAATTAGTTAAATGCAGAATCTGGGTAGGCAGTGATACTGTGTTGTTTATTTATTAACATTTTTTAACTTGTGTACTAACACTTAATGACACATTGGATGTTATTTGTGCTGTACAAACCTGTTACACAAATTGAGCTTCTGAATTTCCCTGTCCAGGGATGAATAAAGTACTATCTATCTATTGCTCAGTATATTTGAAATTATTATGAAATATATTATCTAATTATTATCAACACTATAATTTTCCCATTGTAGATCAAATATTTCTGCACTTTATTGGTGATTTTTATGGTCTATTTACGTTTTGCCCTTTCCACATTTGCAGGCATATGTTACTAGAATCTTGTTGCACAAATTATTGTCTGAATATTATCAGATAATTACAAAAATATTATTGAGATATTCCTTTTGGTCACTATTACCCATGAAATATGACCTTAAATCACAAGTCTGCCCCTTTATATCTGACGATTTTCAGCAAAATGTCCCCATTTTTCTGCAATTTGAAGTGGTCATCCAAGCGTAATGAGAATTGAATGTAAACAGCCCGTGTGCAAAATAAATGTAAGTATTACAGAAGTTATAATAATAACTTAACGTCACCGTATATGTTCAGAACTTAAAAGTTACTTCTTCTTCCATTACGCATTCTATAGACAAAATCAGAGCAAACTCGTTTTTCTCAGCCGGAGGTGAACGAGTCTTTGCGCATGGGAGCTCACAGGCACGGTGGCTTGTCAACATTCATAAATTCATATTTTATTACTACTGGAGAGCGCTGGTTGTGCCGTGTGAGGACGTGCAGTGCATATATACACACACACCACAAGTCCAGGCATCCAAGAAGAAGGCCTCACTTCAATCCAGTCCTGTACAATATAGAAGCGAGCAACAGGACCAAAACATTAGTCATCTGCACCGTTCCACTGCCCCCAAATCTCCTGCTTAATCACCGCGTAAACATGAGCGCTTATTGGAAATGATAATGGATGGGGTGCACCGGGGCGAAGGCACATTTGAATGAGATATTGACCCTCGGTTTGCTGCAGCGAAACACGAATAAAATCATCTCGCTGCGTTTTCAAAAAGAGGGCGGCAGTAATCTAATCTACGTATGGGATTAAAAGACGAAGGGGGAAAAAAAAGAGGAGGAATGAGAAATATGGATCGTAACGTGATGGCAGGTAATGCACAATACGGCTGTGCGTAACCTGTAAACAACGCGAGGCATTAACACACACGAGGCACAGTGGACTTGTGAAAACTTGAGCATGTTTTTTATTCAATATTTACAGCCCATTTAATGTCATATTACATCATTCACAGGCGGCATTAGAAAATTACATTCCATGGAAGAAAAAAAAATGTATTCCTAAAATTGCAAAAATAATAAAAAACTAAAAAGATAATAAATAAAGTTAAAGCATGGGAATGTCTATTGAATACACACACATATTACATGAACTACAATGAACAAAATAAATAAATATATAATAAAAGCATAGCCAATTGTTGCTTGTATGTGTTGCTTTTTAAGTGTTTTTTAAATGTCTAAAAAACTTTTTGATTTTAAGCAACACACTAATTCTTTAACATTATATTTAGCACTTATCACATCTGCATTTGTTATATATTTTATTTTTAAAAGTACGCAGTGTCATTCACATTGAAAACGTAGAACATACTTTTCTATCAATAGTTGATAATAATAATAATAATAATAATAATAATAATAATAATAATAATAATAATAATAATAATAATAATAATAATAATAATAATAATGTTTTGTGTAGCTAGCATTTTAGGCTAGCATAAAAAAAATAATAATAAAACGCTTAAAAGTGTTTGCTAGCCGAACATACACACACACATATTTGCGAGTTTTAAAACAAAATTTAAACCCATTTTAGTTAATGAACAAATAATAATAATAATAATAATAATCACAGAGCATTATTTTGTGTACGTGCCACTGCTGTGATTCTGCTGTTGTCACTGGCCCTTTTCTGCACTCATCCCTAACCAATCGATCGGATCGATGATCAGTCCGCAGCGCACAGCCCAACGTGAATAATCAATGCATGAATTCATTTGACTGGATTAGAGCGGTGGCGAGAGAAGGAAAAATAATCATGATAATAACAGCCTTAGTTATGAGCATTGATGTAAAAAAGAGAAAAATATATAAATAAAAAATTGGCCCACGCTGATACCGCGGAGTGATATGAAACCCACTCGACCTGGAGAAGCCATAAATATGCATGGCGCCAGGGTTAACTAGGGCCTTGATTTGATTAGCCAAAGCAACATGCTATACTTGCTAATGATGCTAATGGACTTTATTTCAACTTTGGCTCGTTCATTAACCTCAAAAGTGGTTTAAAAATATCGCTATAGTCGTCATGGAAGGAATATAACCTGCAGGCAAATCCGCACCAGGGCCTGCAACGGTGGAAACAGAGCAGCGTGAGGCCTACTGATCAGATTTTAATGTGCTTATTACTGCGGATGAGCTAACGATTATTACCTTTTTATTCAAACTAAGACCACGGGATGTGTTTGGTGAGGGAAAGGGGATAAGGTATGCTGACAGCACAAAAGTCACACAATAATGTAGTGCATCTTTTATTTATTTATTTTTTTAACCATAGCTTAATTGGAATATATTTGTACGCATGTCACAAATAGGCTACTATGTCGACTTATAGTTTAATAACTAAAATGTATTAAAATATTATATGTTGGCTACATTTTTTCTACATCTGGGGACACACTTGTTAACAAAAATAGGACCTTTTTGTTGTAACAAGCCAAATAGTTCTCAAAAGTCAATAAAAATATGTATGTGTAAATATATTTTTTAAAGGTAGTTTTGATTTTTGCAAAACCAGTGTGCAAAATTCAGTTTTACATTAGCATATATTTAAAGTTTACTGATTATTCTTTGTAAGTATTGCCATTTATTATAGCCTAGCATTTTTATGTAATTTTTCTAGTCAAAATTGTGTGAAAGTCTACATCTAAAAAATATGTTATTCATATTTTCCTAAATGCTTGCTACATTAACAAATATATGTCTGCTCTAAACTGAAACAATAACTCTATTTAAACTTAAGGGCCAAATTTTAGTGTTTTGATATTGTCTATTGAAGTTTGCTATTCTGATAAACTTTGACTAACTCTTCTGGCTTATCCTCCCCCTGATGAGCTTTACGCCCGGCACGGTGTCCACTAATAGTCGTGAACACTGTGGCGTGCGTGGAGCTTCATAGGCTGCGTGAAGAATGTTATTATCGATCATGGCCGCTGCTGGAATAATGCAAATTCACTCGGTTCCATTCACTGGCCCGGGCCGTGTGCAGAGGAGGCACGAGCGGACCCAGGTCGCGTGCCAGCGGGAGGATCAAAGGCTGTGAGGTGACGGGGGGCGGGGAAAAGCAGCGTGCGTAAAGACAACCATAGAAGGGTTAATGTGCATTTGCATTTTTATGAGAAATGTATGCGTGGGAATTGCCCGGATGTGGGGATATGTCGTAGGCCTACAGGAAAGAGGTTCTGTAACGTTCAAAGGCCCTTTCCATAGGCTGATTTACATGACAGGGCCAACCACTAACACAAACGCTGAAAAGAGCTAAACAGATGGAGCTCATCAGTGACTATTCATTCCTTCTATACATTTTTCATTCATTTTTCCCATAGACTTTCCAGATATATAATTATAATTCAAAGTTTGAAATCATTCTTGGCTCTAATCAGCTAACTAACCAAACCAGAATTTTTGAAGTGTTAACAGAAAAAAAGCAATAGAAAATTTGCTTCCAAAACCAGGGGTTGAGTTTCGTATGTCTTGCCATTGGAGCTCAACGACTCTCCACCTCATGGTTCCAGAAGTACTGATTCCCAATATAAATGCTCATAGGTATTCCAAAAAAGCGCAATATTAAAAGTTTGAAAACTTTAAGCATAAGGCCCACAATTTAATTTATCTGTTTCTGATATATGACCCACAAAGTTGTTAACATATTTGCTGAATATTACCACATAGCTGGAGTGGCGAGCCCATAAAATGTCTTTAAACTCTTAGCATTAAAATGTTTCTAAATCCCTATGGGAGTTTATAATGGTACTCAGTACCAGAAACACAGCAATCTTCCACTGTTGAGCTCCATAGCTTTTGATCAGGTGACAACAACATTCTACAGGCCAGTGTTATTTTGTACAGCTAAACTATTGTTTAAATTTGGCTCTAACATTAGCTAAAACTGTTCCATTTTTGTCATTTGGTTGTTTATGACCCATGATTCTTGCATTAGCTCGAGAGGATCAAATCTGTTGTTCACCGCTTTTCAAATAAGTTGTCTTCTCGTTGACTGCATAAGCCCAGATGGTACATGGGCAACGGTTTTTAAATTACTGCTTTGCCATGAATAGAAAAGGTAATTCAATCTGGTCATTTGTAGCACATAAAATCCATTTTTTAAACTTGTTATAACCGTGTTCTCTCATCATTAGTTACGCAAAATTGTAATTGAATTGATTCATGCATGTTCGAGTAATTTTGTATTGTCCTACAGCTTGCTCATGTGCTTAAAAAAAATCTGTTTTCACCTATCACCTATCTCCGCCTACTTGTCTGTAAGTTTTTTTGCGATTACTCAAAAAAAAAAGAAGATTCCGAGTTCAAACTGTAACATATATGTTCTAACAGTGATAAAATACCTTAAAAAGTGCTGCTAACCCTAACCCATCGTAAAGAGGAAGGGTTTACCTGTTTTGCAATTTTGGACAGGAAGTTAAAGGTGGGTTACCTGATGTTTTTGTTGTAATTTAGTAAACTTATTGTAAATGCATCACAATGACAAAATCAGGCTGTTATAAACGAATTTTTCAAATATAGTCAAAAGCAGTGCTCTGATTGGCTGTGCTTGAGTGGCTCTCTCTAGTTTCACTTTGCTGTCTGCAAAAAGATGAACATAAGTTATTAAGCAGTTAAAAATGAAACATAATGGTATTTATCAAGTGGAAGTAAAATACGTGAGCTACAGTACAGAAAAATTCGACATTATTAAATAGGTCTACTTACTTCCTGTTTGCAGGTATCCCAGCTTTAACGTAGTAAGCATGCTTGTGTTTATTTCTAAACCGTTTTAGATCAATTTTGTGTTTTACAATGAAAAATGTAATTATTGATTTACATGTGCCACATTTAATTGATTACTACATTAAAAAAGTTAATATTTCGTCAAGAAACCGATGGACTCAGCTCAAGCTAACTTGCTCACTTTAAGCGGTCACTCGAGGCCCAAGAATATAGCCTCCATCGCCTATATGCTGAGAATCAAACGTATACGACCTCATCCCAGTTATATTATTACTAAAGCCTAATAAAGTCCGCGTGTGCGCAGATGTTCGGACGTGCGCGTGCGTATCTGTCCGTGCTCGCGCCTGCCAAAGCCAAATATCGATCCGTGCATTTTTAACGAGCCTCGCATATGCCCTGCAACCGCGTTTCATATAAAATGCTAATCAGACTCCGTGTAATTGGCTTCTTGGTCTTTATGCAAATGAAATTATGAGACGTCCCGGATCGAGCTGGCTAGGAATTTATGCAAAACACAGCTCAAGGGGGTGCAAAGGTCGATAAGTAGCACTTGTCTGACTTTATTTGTTTGTGTTTTTCCCAGCTTCGTCAAAATCATTAAAAAGTTTTGGAGAGAGCGTCATCGTTAGTCAAGCGCGTAGGAGAGCACTACAGGTGGACGAGTGGTTTATTACCATGCAAATACACAGCTGCTGGCAATTAGGTAAGTATTGCTTCTTTTAAGAGTGAATAAGAATGTGATCAGGCGTTCCGAAGAGGATTAGAGAAAATATAATCTGTTTAAAGAGTTTTCATTATTTTTCAAATGTGGGCCTGGAGGATACTTGATGATTTGTTGCTTCCAGGCAATAAGACACTTCCTCTGGACAACTAAGCTTGATTGTAAATAGTTGAAAATTTTAATTTAAAAGCTTAAAGGGAACCTTTTATAAAACTCTAATGATCTGTGTTTTTAACCATGTCATAACAGTGCTCTCTCATTATTAGTTTACCCAAAGTTGCATTTGGATTGATTCACATGTTGGAGTAATCTTGTATTGTCCTACAGCCGAAGGTTGAGTGTACAGAAAAGCCTTATGTTGTTCATATTTTTTGGTGTTTTCTCAAAAATATATTATGATTTCAAGTTGAACATGTAGGTTTTGAAAATTGCCATGTAGCCAACTTTCAACAACAACAAATGTGTAAGTTACACTCTGCTGCTTTTTTACAATAAAATTTTAAAGATGCAGGGCTTTTCGGTTCTTCCAATTATGAACAGGAAGTAAATGGTTTAAATTTTGAAGCAAAGGTCAAATATGTGTTTTAAAATGTTCATGAAATGAATGTTAATTACTGCATATGGTATTGTTTATTACTAAATGCAAAAAAGAAATACAATAGGACTAAGCTGGGGTACGTAACTTTTTTATTAGTAAATTCAACGGTCTCCGAAGAAAACATAGATATAGAACGAAATGTCAAAAACGTAAGATGAGCAGGTTTGCACACCTTTTTACGTAAATATGTTGCGAAAAGCCAAAAACATAAAATAACCACAAACTTTTAACTGTTCAAGTTACTAAAATGTGTAAGTTTAGGGCTGGGGCTTGGAGCGGGTTAAGATTTACCTGTTAAACTTAAAGTAAATGTCGCCTCGTGGCTTCAACAAAAATTAGTGGTTATTTTACATTTTGGCTTTTCGCAACTTGTAAATAACGTGTTAAAATGTGTTTATCGTACATTTTGACATTTTGTTGTATATATACGTTTTGTTCGGAGACTCGGCTGAGTAAATTAGTAAATGTTCTATTTTTTGTCTATTTCCATTATAAATTGAGTACTTCGTGAATAAAATCAGACCGATGTATACTGTCTGCGGTGAATAATTACCGTAATTTCTGGATTATAAGCCGCTACTTTTTTCATGAGCTTTGAACACTGCGGCTTATAAGGCAATGAGGCAAAATTATAGATTCTCATAGACTTACTATTAACAAGTGCGGCTTATTTATGTACTTAATCATTTTTCTTACTTAAATCTAGTGGGTGCGGCTTATATTCAGGTGCACTCAATAGGGCAGAAATTACAGTAATTCTCATCAAGAGCCTAAAGCAGGGCTCTGATTGGCTGTGCTTAGGCGATCAAGTCCAGTTCTACTTTGAGGTTTGTAAAAAGATGTTCTTGATTTGCAATTGGGACTAAAAATGTATATGTATGTGAATATTGTGCAAAAGATTTGTGGGAGCGGGAGAAGTAGTTTGACAGATTTAAATACTAACTTCCTTCATGAGAATCGACGCGTACTTAGGTCTCACTTCAAATACAGAGGATACTCAAAATGATTCCCATTAAAGAAATATATGTGTTAAAATGCTTTTTAGTGTCAAGAATACTTACATAAAAGTAACTGTACTTAATATTGAGCTCAGATTTTTGTTTATTAGTATACACAATCATCATCAGAAACAAGCTATAAAATACAAAAAATTCCCTGTTTCTGAGATTGGTTTAAACCTATGGGAACCACTGTCTACTAAAATTAAAAGTTTGCATGCTGTTATAGACTTCTAATGGTGTATTGTGTATCTCTTTCCTGATGCAACTTTCCAGACTAGCCTTGTGACCTTTTGTGGTTGCACAGCTAAAGCTAAATTAACTCCAATCATTTGAGTTTTATAAGAGCAGCCGATAAGCCAAATGAATAAACATGAATCTTCAATGCATGCCAACTATAATGCAATGTTACATTATTGTTATTTATGCAAATTTAGGTTTGTGTCCACAATGATTACTTATTGCATAGTACATTCATGTGAGGGATGCAAACATAAGTAAATAAATGAAAGAAATGATAATTTACAGTCAAGACAGACAGAGAAACATGCACCCATAGGTTCTGGGTAATATTGGTAAAAATGAATAGAGTCGCTCATATTGTTTGGCACATGTCGAAAATGTTCAAAGTCAGTCAGTCCAACAGGAATTTGTTCAAACTTGTCTAACTAATAGTTGAGGTTTACATTGGAAAAAGAGCCATCTTAAGGGAACATAAAGATTTGAAATGTCGTGCTGCAGGCGACCTGCCTTGAAAATCCAGATGTAAAAAAAAAATGCTTTGTCTAGCAACTGTGTCAATCTTTTGATTTTCAGTGGGTGTAATTAGCCAATCAGGGACTTGCTTCGTCTCCCGAATGAAAACAAACATGGCTGCTTTTGACCCAAAAAAATACATGGAAAAAATCCATATGTGACAAACATTGTGGATTTCTGCAGAATCAATGAGCAAAGCAAAAAAAATATTTTAATGTGAGGAGAGTGAAGTTAGATTTTGTTCTAAATGACGACCACCTCAATCAGCTTCTTTGTTTTCATTGCGTCACACAAATAAACCAATCTGATTGGCCGGTAAATTGTGGAGTTGATCTAAAACACCGTGGGGGGTAGCGGTGACCAGACCCACTCTTCACAATTTGCTTACAAGTGTGGGCTCTGCATCCCAGCCAAATAAATTCTTGGTAGACTAAAAACATGTTGACCGATAAATTGACTAAAATCGAGGCATGGCAAAAGTTTTGAAGTTCTACATCTAATTATTTTCAAACATAGTTTGGGTCATACAAATGCTACATTCAAGCAGAAACCAGAAAATTAAGCAAAAACACTGTACTGATATCTAAAAAACTGCAGATTTAGAGCAACAATTTTGTCCCAATTCTTAGACTTTTCCAATTCACGTAGATTTGTTGCTGTTTCATAGAAATCCTGATCATTTGGTTTGGGCAATTTTGACAAATATTAATATCTGTATCCAAATAATTAGACAACATTATGTCAGTCCAACACAAAGGTCTTTATAACCAACTAGTAAAGATCTGTCAGGAAAATTTACAATGTCTATTAAATTAGTCACAAATGTACATCCCTTTTATATTTAGACTTTAATTAGCTTTTTTCTACTATAAACATATACATTTTTGCATATCTGGAAACTATAATTCACAATATTATTTTAAAAATAGGATATAGTGCCCTTACTTTGAATCTAAAGTAAAAAAAATTGCTAATTTTGATCGACTGAGATTGCACTGGTCGATTCATTTGCTAAACAACTAAAAGACTACAGCTTAATCGAAATGAATGTTTGTTTGTTTTTGTTTGATGTATATTTTGATATATGATTTACCAATAATACTAGGATATAAATCCTGGATTTACAGGAAAATTGTAAATGTAATTACAAAAATGTAAATATAAATACAACAATTCCACTTGTTTCAAAGACAAATCTTACAACAAGACAGATAGTAATAAAATTACTGAACATGACTTATTCGTATCTAATTAGATATGTAACTTTTTCACTATTGTTTTTAATGGTATAATTTTTCTACTATAAACCATACTACATATTAAATGTTTGCATATCTCCAAAACAACATTCTTGATACGTTGCCCACCTCTGCATGCATCAATAAACCCTTGAACACATAAGACATTTCCCCATGCAAAACAACAAATTCAGATATAAAATGACCGATCACTGTGCACACATTTCTCAAAAGTGCGTCACATTGAGACAAGAAGGCCTCCTCCTTTTGCAGCAGTAACCTGGGCCTGCTCTCTCCCTCCTGTTCTCATCCATCTTTTCTTTCTGTAGTAGGCGTTCCTTTGCCTGACAAGACACTATCCGGTCGACTGTATGAGCCGCGTGCATACATCTTCCTCCGGCCATCGCATAATTCCGCTTCGGCCTCTGAACACCGGACACACCCACACAAATAAATACACCGCTACAGTTTTCTCGCCCTTGTATACACCTTTAGCTTGCGCGTAGAGATTACTAATGTGGTCGCATGAATACAGTTTTGCCAAAGCATCTGCATATTGATTACTCAGTGCAAAAGCTAGGTCTCTAGAGTGTTAAAAGTCCTAACGCCCCCCTAAAATAAAAAAAAAATAAAAAAAACTGTCTCTTCAGCAGTGTGTCTCAACGGGGGATCAAACACAACAGCGGGGATTCTTCTTCTTCGTCTTCTCCACTCTTTTTTTCCAGTCAGGTCAGCCCCCCACCACCTTCACCACCACCACCACACCTCCACCCCCTCACCCCCCCTCCACCTCACCTCTTCCTCCTCCTTCCACTCTCCTCCTCTTCCCAATTATTCCCTGGGTTTTCCTTCACCGCCGAGCTGTTTAATCCACTCTGCATCCTCTTTGCTTTTCTCTTTTTTCCAGCTTGTTCCAGCAGCGGCGGTGGTGGGAGCTTCCCGTGCAGTCCGTGGCCAGGCGTGGGTCGGATGTGTGTCTAGCAGCGTCGTCCGCCTCACTATGCGCACTGCCTCCCTCTCCTCTCTCTCTCCCTTCTCTCTTTAATCAGCATGTTAATAAGAAAGGTAACTAATCAATACGTTCAATGGCCTGGCTTGGCGATTGATACCATCTCCACATCCACCTCCCCCCTTCTCCGCTGCGTCGCTAAACACACACACAGTGACACATAAACAGCTGCTGGACTGAGAGGGGTGCAGGGGCCCTCGGCGGTAATTGTAATAAATGATCATTTCCCAATTGCTTGCGCCACATAAGGTGAGAAACATTAGCTTTGGTTTGCACATAGGGTCCTTAGCCGCTCTGCTCCTCAGTCTTCCTCCTTGGCTCCGTCCAGAGTAATATGTTTTAAAACACTCTTGTGCTGTGTTTTCTTGTAGACTCCACATTACTCAAGCCTTTTATGGATGCTATGACAGAGATATTGCAGACCTTATAGGGTCGTGTTGCTCTGTGTATAGCTTTTGACAACAGACAAATGTTCATTGCCTAGTCATCTTTCCTTGGCTATTAAGTAAATAAAACGACCCTGTCCCTAGATGTTTTTCTGAAACATAAATGTACCTTTTTCTTGCTCACATTTTCACATTCTACTGCATTTGCATGCAGCTTAAACAAGCAACAGTGACATAGAACCACTGGAGTTATTACTATTATTTAGACCTGTTACAGTAATGATTATGACAAAATCAAAAGCTAATTAACATACATCAACATTCACCTTGGTGGGAGTATATTTCAGCAACAAAAAGTCTGAAGATAAAGCTCCCCAAACTGACAAACAATTCAAAGAATCCCTGTGCTAACACATGTATAAACAAATATTCTTTTACTAGCATGCCCTAGTTAGATTGTTGTACTCAGTGAAGGAGTAAATGTACCAGAAAATAGAAGTGCTTTGGTTACGGGCATACTTGAAATAACCGGTTGTACACAAGAATGACAAATAACGACTGTGTTTCATTTTTTATGAAAAAACAACTGGTTCATGTATACTAATGTTTTATTGATTGCTACTATTGTAATCGTTTCCATTCACCAGCAATATGGACACAGCCTTAGCCTTCCAGCCACTAAATTCTCACATTCCTGGGTTGCCAGTTGCAGTTAAAGGTATGATATTTGGACAGGGAGGTCCATGCAACCTTGAGGGCAAGAGATAGTTTTTATGTCACAGGGGAAGAGAATATTTAAGAGCAGAATACTCGCACAGCTTAGGGCGGCAAACACAGAAAGCTCTCGCCTTGTACCAAAGCAAACACTCCTCTTTCTCTCCCCCAATATTATTAATAGATAGAACGGATTGGAAAACACACATAAGTCGTCTCTCCTCAGGACATGGAACTCCAACAGACATAAAAAACACTGGAGCTCCTTCTGAGGAGGACATGAGAGACATGGCAGAGGATGAAGGGAAATCCTTTATAGTGGAAGAACATAGGCAGCTAGCGCGTTGTGAAGTGGCCTTTTTAGAGCTGGCTGGATAGGCTTCTCCCCGTGACCCTCAACCCGACATACACATCCCACCCCCTACTGCGCTTCTGTTTGCCTGCTGGTAAACTTGTCTCAGTGCAGAGCTTACAGTGTGATGTAGACCCTTTTACATTTGTCTCCTGGTTTATATCCACCCCCCACCTCCTCCTCCTCCTGCTGCTGCTGCTTCTTCTTTGCCCTCCGTATCATTTTTCACTGTGGAACAATCGATATGTAGAAAAGCGCCCCGGTATCATGTATCATTGTGGAATACGTGGTATAGATTATGGCCAGTTCATGTTTACAGTATTTGTCTTTTGTACGTTTCACATCAGGGTACACTTTTGCAATATTCATTATGCATCTTATCTTCTGAGGAGATATTTATATTTATAACAACTCACGGCTTGAGGACTCCAGGCGAACTGTAAAACAATGGTGTGGAGGTCTCTGTCGTGAGTCATCTGGTCATAAAAGCTGTAAAATGTCCTATTTGCATTCTTTTCATCAGTTTGGAGCAGAAGGTGCTCTTTCACTTGCAGATGTGACTGCTTAGCTTCTTTACAGTGATGACATGTCCTCAGTGGTGTAATGAATTTAGTAGTCTTCACTCATGTTCATGTCGCAAGAGCAATTGGAAAAACTAGCAAACTTTAAATAGCAAATAGTATTTTGTTGAAAGGACTTGGTAACTTATTATCTACTAAAGGAAAAAGACTGATTTCCACAATGACTTTAGAATGTTTATGCCCATTTTCAGCAAGGTGTAGTTTCCCAGTTATAAAGAAAACCCCTAAAATTCCATGAAATGTTTATTATGTATTTAATGTTTTAGGAAATGTTGACATAATTTTTTTTATATTCACCTCCCAAATATATGCAATTTGCATTTTTTTTCCCTGCATTTTTTGTTTTCACCTGCAGTATTTTTCACCTGAATATGAATTTTTAGATATTCAATGTTTAATTAAGTTCAAGCAATAAATTGATGTCTGATGAAATGACCTGGAAAATGGTATCAAAATCCTCATTCAATTCTGTACCATTTTAAAACCAAGCTCATTATGAATTTGATTTTATGACAAGATACTTTGAATGAGCCATGTTAAGCTTGATGTATCTCCTGTTGGTCATATCTTTAGGGATGCTGTTATGGTATGACTAGCATGCTGTTAATACTGCATGGGACATGTGACTAATTCTAATCTTACCCAGAACTGCTTTGCTCTCAGATATTAAATATGATTTTATACCCCCAATAGCCTTACAGCCATGAGAAAACAGATCCTCTTGTAATGTTTTTGTGACCAGGTTATGACTATAAATTCCCAAATCTATTTGCAATTTACCCCAGCAAATTGTTTTGTGGTGCGATGAAATTGTAGTTTAACTGCAGCCATGAATAGACAATATCACTCATCTTCAAATTTAGCCAATATGCTTGGACCAATGTCTATTTAAATTGCTTTTTGTTTGTTAAATCAATATTTTCATATAGGGTCAACAGCCTTTATGAAATCATGCGGGTGCCATAAATATCTTTTAAAGAACCCCTTTTTGCTGAAAACCTCGAAATGTGAAAACTAAACCTTCGCATGATCACCATAAAACAAATTTTATGTCAAAGCAACAGCTCCTTTTCAATTTTATTTAGCGGTTTAAGGAGTGCAGTAAACATCCATACAGTGAACTAGAAATGAATGTGCATTGATCGTGGCGCGTGGAACAAAGATGGAGGATGGCGCGGCGGGCTGCTGATATTGTCTTTCTGTACTCGGGCTTCATCTAAGCCTCTGTGAGCACAGGTCCACTTTCATTGCACTATCTGCATGTCCGGAGCATCCCAAAGGGGCTGCAGAATGACCAGTGGCCCCGCTGACCCTCAGAGCTGCTGTCACCCTTCATCACCCTGCTCTCCATCTTGGACGGTGTGGTCACCTAGCAACCGGGGCCAGGGTTCGCCGCTCATGGACCAGAGGCTATTGGGAAATCAATCGATACGCCTCGGCCCAACCTAGTGAGCTGCCTGGCTGGCTGGCTGCCTCCTCCCCACCCCCTCTTCTTGTTATGGTCAAATGAAGACGGTGCACTCCTCACTTTTCCACACCTCACTGTATGTGGATATCCTGTTACAGGATAAGAAATGCCTCTGCTTGCCAGGGGCTCGCCGCTCCTCAGGCTGATGTATCTGTCCTGTCAACCAACCTCTATTTCCACCAATGTTTGGATTGAGAGGCGGAGAGACAGCAATTAATCAAATTTCAGAAGAGGATTTCTTTTCTATCACAGTATTGGCCATGAAGAACTGCTGACCAAAGATTGCACTGGCGCAGAAGAGCAGCTCATTCCGCTTGTGCACCACTTACTATATACCATCAGACCACAGTGGTCATTAAAGTAAAAAAAGAAAAAGAATATCAATTAAACTATTACATAAGCCTGTGCAAATCATATTTTGGCACACTTAAGCCTTAGCCAAAAGTTGCAAAGTTAAAGTTAAAGTTAGGGCATATACTGTATTTCTACAATGGCAGAAATGCATTTAGTCCAATTTCAATTTCAATTATGATTATTGCATAGTTGACAACATATAATGAATAATAGTGTAATCTGAATTATTAACATGAACTCTATGTACGTTTGTCTTTCTTTGAGTGGAAAAGTTGCTCATATGGGATCGTATTACATAGAAGACATTTTCAGCCATCACAGTCTCCATAGAAAACATAGATATACAACAAAATGCCAAAAACGTACAATAAGCACACTTTCACGTCTTTTTTTACGCCAATGGGGTTTAACGAGTAAGTTTAGGCTTCAAGTTTCTAAAATAGGCAAGTAATCATGTTTATTTATCTATAATCGAGCAGCCCTATGGCAGGCTTTATACAGACTTATGCACAGCCTTCATTCAGGCCTGGAACATGTGCTGTGCAGTACATTGCATGAGATCAGTGGGATTAGTCAAGTCAAAAGCCAAAGACAACCGGCTAAAAAAAAAAAAAAAAAAAAAAAAAAGATGTTGGGAGTGGGTGTTGAAAGCCAAAAAGCCGTGCTAAAGGCCTAAAATGCATTGCTTCTTCTACTATGGATAGGTTTAGAGAAAAAGGTGCTTTGCTCATGACATTAAGCCTGAATTATATGCTATATGCCATTGTTTATCAAGTTAGTACTTGTACAGATATGCTCTTTGCACCTAAGATCTATGTATTTTTCTATAATCCTGGTCTTAGTACAGCATACAGCCCTTCAAACCAACCAATGATAAGAATAATATGAGATACGAATACTTTAGGCCTATCTATCTGTATCTGTCTTTCTATCTATCATTGAAAAAGAAAAAAACATCTTGGCAACAAAGTCTTGATATTCTCAAAATTCACTTAGTGGCGAGGGTGGATTTGGGAGGTCATATTTCTTCATATATCGACATAACGTAAACCCTAACCATAATTCTATACCAAAACCATAGCTCACTATCCCTTCTCTTTTATTTTATGGTATTTTTGAGCATGAAAATCCAATTCAACCATGGTTCACTTTGAGCTGGGTCTATGTGAATTTGATTAGAAGCCTATCAGACATGAACGCAGAGATCACTTTAATTGGCGGAACGATGATACATGCTAAAGGGATTATCGGGTCTCCCAAATAAAGACAAAGATTTGGAAAGCTCATAAAAACCTTTTGGGGAAGGTCAGATCAGTTTAGTAAGACCGCTATTTATTATTGAGGTCCCTTCTCCGCAACCTTTACAATCAGCCAGGGGTCGACAACCTTTGATCCCCCTCCGACCACGCTGGGAGGATGGGCCAAAATTCGATCACCTTAAACAGTTTAAGACAGAAGGCTCGGGCAGAAGAAGGGGATGATGAAAGGCTGGGGGAGGACAGGAGGTGGAGGAAGAAAGAGAAAAGGGGGGTGAAGTTAGCAGTGACAACGAACCAGCGCTAATCTGTTCACTCATCAAACTGAATGGGTGAAGCTAAAAGAGAATCTGGAGGTCCATCTGGGCATCGGAGAGCCCCCCGCTAAGTCTAGTTACTTTTTAAAGTGGAAAATGAAAATATAATAACTCTCAGGACTAGAAGATATGGAGTTCATTGAGAGATTGCAAAACACAGAGGTAGTCAACTGGCAACCTCATTTCGTAAGCTTTTGTCGTGATAGGTATGGATTGTATCTAAAAGGCTACGATAAAATCCACAATCACAACAGCAAAACAGAGGTCACTGATCAATAATTCTGTCACTAATGATTATTTTAGTAGTTTAGCCATTAGTTCCATTGCACATTATGAAAACAGTTAAATTCTCATATAAATATTTTTTTTTACTCTGGTTTTCTCCCACCTCCAAAAAATGCATGTTTAGGTTTTCCCCCAATTAATGAATGAGAATGTTTGTCTGTTTCTAACCCTGCGACGCGTTGGTTACTGTCCAGAGTGTTACCCCGCCTAAGGCCCAATATAACTGTATATGTGTATAAATGTATATGTGTTTTTTTTTTCCAGGACTTTATTTGATGATGAGTTCTGATCATTTATTGTGACATAATATGTATTCAACAACTCTATTTTTATTTTCAAAAACCTATTTTCTTCTGCTTGTCGGTTTGAAATGGAAAAAAAGGTCGTTGTGATTGTAAATACATCTTCATTGGTAACTTTTCGACATATGAGAGCTTCAACATTCTTCTCAGGAACTATATTTCTGCTGCATTGATTGTGCTATTTGCGGCTGCCTTGATGGTGCAGGCCTCACTGTCATATTTCAGCAGTGGATCTTACATTCTCTTCTTGGTATTAAATAAGAAGCATCAGTTTCTGAGGATCTTGCAGATGTTAAAAAAAGCATCCCCTGGGCCTGCTACAATAATAAAATTAACCAAATTAGGGTAGAGAAAATAATTACGGCAAGGCAGCGATAACAAAATTATTGCAATATTATAATGTACCTTTTGGCACAGTCATTTTAGTTTTAATAAAACAAATTTACAAAAGTGTCGAAACAGGCAACACAAAGATTAAATTAAAAGTAATAAGGACAAGACAAAACATGTTGAAAATGTTCAGACTGTCAGATGGAGAACATTAGTGTGTCATTGTGATATGTATTTAGTTTATTGAGATAGTGATTATTGCATTAGCCATAGTTGCAATATAGATTTTTTGAGAAACATTTTAATAATACAATTATGGGTTATCAGCTACGTTATAACAAATATGGGCAAAAACATAGTTGAGAAGGCAAAGTAAGAAATGTTTCTCATTCTATACAATACCTAGATTGAATAGAATTCCCAACAGGTCTTAGGCAAAGAGTGAAAAGTAGCTTTATTTGCCGTCAGTATTATTGCAAACTAAAAAAGAAAAAAACAGCATAGAGTGGTCAACACTAATCATTCAATGCAACCACTCTCACAACCAATCTCAACAACCAACCAAAACCACCCGCAAAACCAACTGCAACCATCCCCACAACCAATCACGAACCCCCACCCCACCAACTAATCTCACAACCAACACCAACCACAGCATCGAACCACAACCATCCTTAATCACTCCACAAACTACCTCAGAACCAACTGCAATGACTCTCACAACACATCACCCCCGCAACCAACTGCAACCACCCCACAGTCAACCACCCCCACAACCAATCACGAACCCCCCGCAACTAACCTCACAACCAACACCAACAGCTACCATCCCGCAACCAACCACAAGCACCCCACAAAAAACACAACCACCCCACAACCAACCTCAAAGTCAACCATATCTTCCCCATAACTAACCTGATGATTGTGGTTACTTGTGAGGGTGGTTATGAAAGTGTTGTGGTTGGTTGTGGGGCTGATATATTCACAAAATATGTTCTCTAAGTTATTTAGTCCAATTATGAATTCAGATTTTGTAAATAAAAATAATCTTTTACATCACTTTGTGTATTAGTTACTGAGCAATGTCCATTGGTTTTTCATTCTTTTACAAACTGCCCTTTGAAAACTTTTTAGCAAACAAATCAATTCAAATGTTTGTGGTATGTATTCATTATAATTTGATCTTTGAAATGCAGGCACAGTAAAACGACCAGCCTAATCTCCAGGGTAGAAATCATGATCCCCTGCCCCAGTAAAGAATAGCCCAAAGATTATCCCTATCACGTTTACTTAATGGCAGTATCATGGTGCAATCACAGCCCTTGCATCGCATTAGGAGCAGATGCAGCCCACACTTGATGCCAAACAACACAACAGGCAGCTGCAGTGTAAGCCTTTACCCATCACACCACCCACTACCACTGCCCTCTATCCCAATAGAAAGCCCCCACATTTCTTGACTTTTGTTGTCTTCTATTCCAAGAAGGCGATGCTATTCCTCTGTTAAGCTTTTAGGCAGGAGACCCCCAGATGGTCATCCCGCACGTGGCTGGAGGTGGGCCCACAAAATGACCCCCAGATGGACACTGTGGCCAGGTCACTGATCTCTAAGGCCCTTTCTGACCTCATCCTTGTCCCCCCTCTCTCTCTCTCTTTTTTTTTTTTTTTTTTTTTTACAGCCAGCTGCCAGCGGAGCAGCCCTTTCCTAATGGTGTTGGATAGCCCCCGCCCCATTACGAGCAGCCCGGCCATGGGGAGTGTCCAGCTGCCCTCTCTCCTCTACCACCCCACCTCCCCTATTCATGGGCCTTTCACTGGACACAGGAGAGCCCAAGGGGGTGGGGGACCGCACTGATTCAAGCCCCCAGTTGGAAAAGGAACAGGGGGGCAGCAATAGTCACAGAGGCATGACATTGACACAGAGCAAAGAAAAGAAGCTCTTGACCATAAAAGTGGAATGGTCGCCTGTGGAAATCGGACAGTAAATGTGTTTGCGAGTGCCAGGGTGGTGCACCCATTGTCCTGAGCTACATGTCCCGCCGAGAGGGAACTGTAGAGGGATGGCCAGATGTCAGAACGGGAGGGGTAAAGTGCCTCTTAGGCCTGCCAAATATGGAATATTGTTTTGAACCCAAATGAAAACTTGCATCATTTCAGTGTTTACTTTGTGGTGAAGCAACTTCAAAGTATGATTCAGGAAAGGAAGATTCATCTAAAAAGATTATGTTGAAAGAAAATGTCTTATGCAAATGTGAATTCCTGAACCAAAATGAAAGAATACCATACACATACAAAATTCAGTTTGGCAAAGGGAATTTTAAGATGTACTTTTCTTTCACTTTTCAATAAAAAATGAAGCACTTTATAATAACTATGCATTACTTAGCCTTAATAAAACATAAATAGACTACAGTAATTTATAATGAACAAGTACTTGAGATTCAGGTTTACTAACTACTTAAAGTTTTAAATAGAGGTTATGCAGGTGACATCATTTTATTCCAAAAATGCTTAGCAACTTTAGAATGAGTGGCATTTCTTCAATGTATTTCTTTGTTGTCGTGGCAACGGCTTGTCTGCTAAAACAGTTTATGATTTAGGACATTTTAACTGCAACAAATGGACTTAAAATATCTTTTTAAAGAAGAAAAAGGTAATAAGTTCAACTGTGTGTGATTTCTATGTCTGATCAATGTGAAAGAAGCTAAAGTCTTGTTATTTATCTACTTTGCTACAACTGTTGACTTGATTTTTTTCTTTTACATGACAGTTACAAAAGCCAATGCTCAGTAGACCTGTTGTGGGTTGAATTTGTGATCAAACTGTAGTTTATTTGTCCCGTTTTAGCTGTTTATTGAGCTCTTACAAGAGAAAATGTCCTTTCTCTCCATTGACTCTAATGCATCCTTGCCACCCAGCATGAACATTTAGAATGCTGTGATGTCACCTGCATAACCTCTATTGACCCTATTTTGTCCCGCCCACTTTTCTAGAACATGCACTTCCTGTTTAGCTGCATTTAGCCTGTAGATTTCAGTCGATGGGTTTATTTTAACTGTCATTATATTTAATTAAAATTGCCCCACAAGACAGACAAACAAACACATTAGCTACCTTAACAGAGTTAAACAGGAAGTGCATTTCCAAGCCAAGTGGGCGGGACAAAATAGGATCAATAGGCAGTTATAAACTGTTTATTTATTCTGTGTTAAGATTTTTTTGTGATTTATTGTGGTAAGAAAAGAAATGTAACCTTTCCTGTGTTTTACTCACATAAATGTAAATGTTTTTTATTTATTTATTTTTAATAATTAATAACCCCTATTCTGGCTTTGACTCTGCCAAAAACACCTCAAAAGAATCAGATGGTAAGCTTAAAAACATGGAGTGTCCAGCACAGTCTCCAGATTTAAGCCTATAGAGCTGATTTTGGATGAACTGGACAGAAGAGTGAAAGTCAAGCAACTTACAAGTTACAACTTACAAACCATTAATGATAATGGTCTGCAACAGAATTAGACAGAAATTTCCAAAAAAATATTTGAGAATGCCATGAGTGTTCAGCTGTTATATCAGCCAAGAGTGGCTGATACAACTACGTACATTGATGGGTCAAATGCATAGAGTACATTTAGAACACACTTTGTTCTATAAATATATTATTCACTAGTGTTAGATTAAAAACTTTAGATACTTCAAATGTTCTGACTGACCTCCTCTATAAAGTGTTATAGGGGAAGATAACTGTAACAGACATTGCTCAGTAAAAATGTAAAGGGTCTTTCACACCAAGCCGAGGGTCGCCCGTCTGAACCAGTTTGGCAACTTTTGCCGACAGGCGGCTCACGTGTGTTTGGTGTAAATGGGTTTGTCGGGGGTCAGAGGAGCGCGGAGCAAGTCGTGGAGGCGGGTTTTTGAAGACTCGCAGGTAGAGTCGGTTTCGCCAGTTGCCGCAAATGCAGCTGTTTGATTGGCCCGTGGTCACAGGAGAACCAGTGAATCAGTGCGCAGGAATATAGTGCGGAAAACCGAAAATAACGCTTACGGAAAAACAGTATTTAGCCGAGCATGGATTGTTATTTACACGGGGTCAAACGGGACGTAACTACGAAGGAGAATGGCTACTATTTGGATTGAGGAAAACACGGGGGAGTTACGGCGAGCGCAGTACGAAGGCTGGACTGTGGAGGGAAATACGAGTTGAGCTTAATCCGTGAGGTAAGACTAGAAACATCTGTTTGCCGTCAAAGTTTGACAACTACTACTCGCGTGAACTTATGTTTCGTCATTTTCGTCAAGCATTACATCACGCGCATGCTCACTCGGCATTTGTTTGACGACTGTGGCTGTTTGAGTCGTGTTTGTCTGAATGTTCTTTCACATCGGTGCGCCCCATAGAGACGTGAACAGACAGTGCGTCGTTCCTCCCTATCGACAGCGACTGGGGGTTGTGTTGGTGTGAAATACCCTTAAAACTAAATACTGACATCCCAAGTGCTTATTAACAATGGTGGTTTAACTGCTTCAACTGGTAATTCAGAGTCAAAGCTCAGGTACTGACACTGAAGTTACAGTTTTCATGTACCGTGTGCGAGCATAGGCTCCAAATGTACTTCTCACGACAGTGTACAGAGCGTTGCTATTGCAGATGTGTAGTGTGCATACAAGCATATCCAGTCTCACACAGAGATACACATCTATCTAATGCTCTGCTGCTTCCTGGGAGCCCGGTACAGTTGGATGAGTTGGCACGGGCTCACCCTGCGCAGAGGGAGGTAAAGGCTCTGCTGGGCTGGAGCCGGGCTGCCTACCGAGAGAGGGCTTCTAGGTTCACCCGCCCCGAGGAACGTCGATAAATCAATAGGACACACGTCACTGCGGGCCCAGAGAAGCCACATGAAACTGTCATTGATCGGCAGAAGGTGGAGTGTTGGAGGGGGCCGGGGGAGGGACGGATGGATGGAAGGCAGGCAGGAGAGGCAGGACTGGGGCTGCGAGTGAAGAGGGAGGCAGCATCCAACAAACCCAGGGGTCATCTCCTCTATACTCACTTCTATATTTCCACAAATGACACTGTTTGCCACCTTTTCTTGGCTGTACATCTTTTAAAAGAACGTCATACAAATAAAACCCCAGTTTTTTCTAGTAAGTTATGGGGTTATTTGTTTGGTGACCCCTTGTGGTTGAACTTCTAACTGCAACTTTTTACAAACATTAAAGGAGGCATTTTGTGTAAAGCCATGTAAACTGTTATATAAAGTTAAAGATAACCTATTGTGTTCTTTCCATGTATTTAGGAAGAAACTATTACATATGTAAATCAATAATTCACATTTTGTTCATTGTAAAACACTGAAATGATCTAAAACTGCTTATGCTTTGACTTTCTGTTCACAACTGCCAACTTAAAATTGAATAAAACTTAAAATTATTACTTTTTTGTTATTGATGAAAAATGTGTATATAACTGCTGTGAACCCTAAATTTTAACTCTGAATATTTTTTAATAATTCCAACTAAATACAGACAAGTTGGCGGGGATAGGTGGTAGATGAAAACAGAGATTTTCAGAGCACTCGAGCATCAGCTGCAGGAGAAAACAGGATAACTCAAACATGCATGAAAAAATTCAAATACAACTTTGAGTGAGCTAAACACAAGGGAACAGTCTTATTGGATTAAAGTGGATTTTAAAAACTGACTTGTTCTCTTTACTGACATTTTATTAGATTGAACTCATTTACAGTGCAAGTACTTAAAAAAATCAGATTCAAAATTGGCATAATTCCAACTATTAAAAAAAAAATCTGTTACAATAGAGGTGAGGCTTATAAGTTCTGCAGTTTTGAACAGAAAGTCGATGGGTTAAAAAGCTGTAATGTCGGGTCTAAAAGGAAGATGTTTACATTTAGGGAATGGGTTAGTCTGAAATTAAGATTAGGATAAAGAGTAAGATACAAATATGACAGTTTTGTATCAGAAGTAAACTTATTACCATGGCAACCAGATCACTTTTGTCACTTTGGACTTGATCTATTCAACTTTATTTTCCCAAGGTGCAGGACAAAAAAATTTGGATTTACATCAAAATATAAGGTTAACTACTGCTGTATTAGATTCTAGTGGAAATATATAGTACAAAATATCCAGTATTTGGTTACTAAACAAGACTAGATAGTAAGACAAACCCATAATCACCAATCAACCAATGAAATTCCGTGCACGGAGCCCATACAAATACATATTTCAATGTTTGCTGAATAGCCCACAAACCAAATCAGTGGACCTGTTTATATTTCTAAGCTCTTTTAGATCAATTATGTGTTTTACAAAATGCAAATTATGGATTTATAGATTTTATAATGTTTTACTAATTGCATGAAAAAAAAAAAAAAGCTCTCCTTTAAGATATCATCAAAACAGAACAAATTATATTTCGGAACCACTTTATATTAACTAAATCTTTTTTTGCCTTAGTAAAGCATGAATTAATTACTCATAAACAAAAAGGAATAAAAAAAAATAAAAAGTTTATTAAGGCTTAGTAGCTACTTTATTAAGGAGTTAAGGTTTGAGTTGGGATAGGGCTTAGATCAATCAAGAAGTTATTAAGCCTCAATACACTTTTCTATCTCTGAATAAATCATTTGTTCATAATGATTTAAGTCTTAATTAGGTTTTATTAAAGCTTTATTAAGGATAATCAATGTGTATTTACTCTCTTTAGTCTAAATCTGGTAGAATTCTTGCTTCTTCCTCACACAAAATCCAATTTCAACCTTTTTATCTCTCTTTCAAACCACACAAACAAACTCGATGACCAATAACATCAAAAGTCTAACCTTAACCAACCATTTAAACACACCACCAAACCCTAAAAAACCTTTAAACCTACAGAATATGCATAATTCCACCTCCCTCTACTCCCTCACACTTCTGTCCCTCTCTGACGGTTCATCTTCTTCCCTTCACGACGAGAGCTGTGCATTGAGGAAGGGTCAAAGGTCGTGGCGGTGGCTAGTGGGCCCCGAGCAGCACCGCAGCGCCACGTGCCCATCAATAGTCCCCTGTCACAGCTCACAAAACACAGTGCGCGGCGGCAATAGAAGTGTTTTGTCCGGTGGAGTGTAGTTTGACATGGTCTGTTAGAGCTCCAGCAGGCACGAATCAGGATCAGAAAAGCGCTCCGACGCAAGACAATGGCTCGGACAATAGAATGAGCAGAGGGGAGGCTGTTCCGCGGCTGCCGAGAGGAAAAAGTAAAGCAAAATTTTATTGGTAACGACCAGGAAGTAAATTGTTATTGATGTTTTGCTGATTATTTGCAAATGATTGAACATTTTGGGGTGGCAGGTGAAAGTCGACTGCAAAAATAAAATATCTAGACTTACAATTTGAATTTGAGAGGTTGTACGCTGCTGCTGAGAGGAAAAAGTAAAGCAAAATTTTATTGTGACCAACCAGGAAGTAAATTGTTGTTGATCTTTTGCAGAAAATTTGCAAAATTTTGAACTTTTTGGGAAAGCAGGGGAAAGTACAGGCAAAACTATATCTAGATTCAGAGTCGGAGTTTTATTTCTGATTCTGAGTAAGTTCTTTATATTTCCATCTTTTACTTCACTGTTTTTAATGGCTGTAAAAATACAGTGTATCTGTTATTCAAACTTTTTTAAACTTAAAGGGGCACTGTGTAAGATTGAGAGGAATTTTAATTATCACATATAGTCCACAAACATTTAAATCATATTTATTCTTTACAACATGAATACTTAAGAGAGCATACTTAATTGAAATATTTTAATACGGGCCGGAATGTGAATATTGACGCTAGATGTCAGCATGGTAGATAGGCAAAATGCACTGGATATGCTCCCCCTGGTGTTCAAAAGTGGACAATACTTGGATCACTTTGTTTATCTTTTTTTCTTACACAGTGCCCCTTTAAATCAGTCGATCTGCTAATATTCGGTATTTTTATGCTTATTTATATTTTTGTTTTGTTGTATTTTGATCTTATCATTGTTGTAAAGCCTTTGAGTTGAAGCATGTATGAAAAGTGCTACACAAAAAATATGATTATTAATATTATTTTATATAAATATAAAAAACCTAAATGCAGTTTATGTTCACCTTTTAAATGAAAAAATGTCAATTTTGGGTCACATTTGCATTTTCATAAGTTTGCAAAAAATAAAACCTTTGTTTTTATTTAAATTAATTTTTTTCAGATTTTATATTTTTATTTAGAACTGAAAAAGATTAACAGATTTAAGCAAAAAAAAAAAAAAAACAACAACACATTTTTACAAAAAAGTGGAGTAAAAGAGCCAACATGACAAGGACAGTAAATTTGTCAATGACACTGGGCGAAGCAAAAATGTGAGTTGGTTTTCTTAAAAATATGACTCAAACTAGGTTCTTAACAAAAAGCAATTGAATTATCTCCAAAACTGTAGCAATGGTGGTTAATTTAAAAGAGAAAAATGGCACATGGGTTAATCTGGAATTGAGCAGTTTTAACTACAGATGGGACCACATTGAAAATAGTGTCAATTAAACTGCTTGATATTGGTGCTTGGTCATTTCTCAGTCAGAAGAAGTAAACAGCAGTTTACTGTCGTTATATTCTTATTGAGGAGAGATTTGTCATTCTGTTGTCATTCCAAATAAGCAAACCTTAAAGATTTTGTCTGAGCATTTACTGTAAGCCCCTAGCCACGGCACATTTGGCTATTTGTTTAATGTGTAAGTACTTTTAGCCCATTTTGATACTGAATTTGCAGCATTTTGTGTTAAATCTATTACATCTCTTTGTGTTTGCATAAAGAACACAAGTAAAATGAAATGATTAGCTTACAATTGAAGAGCAACTTTGATTGAGAAGGGGCAAAATTTGTTGCAAAGATTTCACCTTTTGCAAAGTTTTCTCAATCAGAAAGCACTGCAGGATAATTGATTTGTGTCATAAAGGTCTTCTCTTATTTAAAGACCTTTGCTGGTGGAGGGTCAAACACCTGCTTGACCAAGGACTAATACTGTTAATAACATCTCAGACAAAGCATGAAGAACTCCATAGAAACAAGCAGAAAGAATAGACAAAAGTGACTGCACCTTTTCTAAAGATCACAACTCACCTTTTCCTTCTCTTAAATAGATTTTTGCTTTTGAGAAATACTTGGATTTTTATTTATTTTGAGGCAGACTAAGACCAATAATCTTTGCCAAAACCAATTTTTAACATTTTGACTGAAGGAAAAAAAAAAAAAGGCTTATTGAATTAATGTCAACTATACTTCTCGGTGGTTGCCAGTGTGGTGGTGAAGAATGAGCTGTGAGTCACGAACAGATATCATTGAAGACATGTTCAAATTAGTTTAGCCAAAGTATAAGTATAATCCTGTGACACAACAATTCAACACACTTTCAAACAGTTTACACCAACTAATTGTAGCAGTTGAAATTACCAGATTATGGGAGTTCTCAGATTCAAAAGTCTGAGAACCCTTTTTCTAAACTACCAAGAAAAACATATTATAGTAGTTTTATTATCTTATTAGTCAACAGTGCACTTTTTGATTCACCAGTTTCAAGATTTGCAGCAAATCATTTAACCACAATAGGGCCAACATGGTGGTGCTTGTGGGAACTTTTTGAATGGTAAATGGTCTCTATTTATATAGCGCTTTTCCACCTTACAAGGCACTCAAAGCGCTTTACAGCCAGGGATCCACTCACCCAGTGTACGCAGACACTGAGGCAATGTGGGTTAAGTGTCTTGCCCAAGGACACAACGACAATCTACTCCTGCCGTCCCACAAATCTGTATCTGTATGAATCTAGGCAAGTAAGAGAGCTGTGTGTTCACATGCAGTGCAGTGCTCTCTTTCCACTCAAAATAGAGGGGTTATTTATTTATCAACACGGGAGATGTGTGCGCACCATGTATGCAGACAGAGCTGCTGCTGATTGACCAAGCTGTAGAAACAAGTTGAGCCAGGGCTGTTGTCAGCTAACTAAAAGAGTTTATCACTGTGCAAAAACAAAAGTTATACTGCTAATTCATTATTTGTGGATGGAATTTGACCCTGTGACATTACATTCAGGTGAGTGAAAAACACAGAGAAAACACTATTTCAAGATTCTGGAGCCAGACGTCCACCATCAGACCGGTTCAGACCTGATCCAAACAGCTGCTCTCATCTCGTTTTGTTGTTTTAATCAAAGAAGTTAGCTAACTATACAGACAGCATCTCTTTCAGCAGGGTGCATGCGCAGTAGCTAAATGTATTTTTTTTAAAAAGATCTGTTGTGTCAAGTCCGCTGTTCTGAGCTTGTAACCGTCATAACAGTGCTTTCTAATTAATTTACTCTCAGTTGTATTGAGATTGATTCATGCATATCTGCATAATTTTGTATTGTCCTGCAGCTGATGATCAAAGACTCACAAAAGTCCTGTTTTCACCTATCACCTAACCCACGTGTCTGCATTTACTTAATTACTGAAAACATTTAGATTCTATTTGAAAACATTTAGAGTTAAAAATGTTCTCGTGGAAGTTGGGACTTCCGGCCGGAACTTGAACATGGCGGCAGCGTAAAAACGAAGCTCCCCGACAAAAGTTGAGATAAATGCCCCAAATGTACTTATTTTGAGGTGAGAAGACGAAAAATCATTTTAAGAACGTGGGGCTTGAGAATGAAAAGAGGTAAATCAAAGAAATCAATTAAAACCACTCGATTAAACACGAAAGAAAACGAGAAACAAGCTAAGCTAACATCGGAGCTAACGGAGACAGAAGCTACGGAGCTCGTGCAGGAATCCACCGAAAAGAGAGTTGAAGTGGCACACGAGATGTCTGATCTGGAGACTGTTCTGCGGGAGATAAAAGATTTTCGCCATGAGAACGCGGAAACTCTTAAGGACATAAGAGATGAAATCAAAAGGGCGAATGGTCGCATCGACGAAGCAGAAAGGCGCATAGGGGGAGCAGAGGAGCGCGTCCAGTGCATTGAAGGGACATTAAGCGAGTTAATCAAAACTGCAGAAAAGACTGGAAGAGAGACAAATCGACCAAGAAAGCCGAGCTAGGCGGGACAACCTACGTCTCCATGGCGTGAAAGAGGGAGCGGAGGCTAGTGCGGGGTCCATCGGAGCCTTTGTGGAGAAATTGCTAAAAGAAAATCTGGAGTTGCCGCCAACTTTTTCACTACATGTTGAGAGGGCTCATAGATCGCTGGGAACCCGGCCCCCAATGACGCCCCACCACGGTCGATTATTGTGAAGTTATCAAGCTATAAATGCAAGGAGGAAATCATTAAGAGAGCGTGGGAAAAGAAAGGTTTCCTTTACGAGGATCAGCGCATTCACGTGGACCACGATTACGCACCTGAAATCATGAAAAGAAGGAAGGAATACACCGAGGCAAAGCGTGTACTGAAAGAGAAAAGTGTTCGATTTCAGACACCGTTCCCGGCAAAGCTTCGCGTCTTTTACGAAGGAGAGACGCGTACTTACAGCACGGCAGCAGAGGCAACTAAAGACATGGTGACGAGAGGTTTCCAGGTGCGCATTGTGAGGCCTGCAGACGACCCACTGGAGAAGCTAACGCGTCAGATGTGGCAGTCCGCCCCGGGAGGCAGCAGACCGGACCAAGACTCACCCGTGGGATTTAAGCAAAAGCTGCAAGCCTTTAGAAGAAGCACTGAGGATGAACAATAAAAGAGGGACTAACAATATTCATCATACCTGGGAGTTACCGTAGAGTTAAGGTAATGCTTACAAACTAGTATAAAAGCTACGTCTAAGTGAAATGTTTCCTCTAATGACATGACGCATTCGTCGGGGATGCTTTTGTTTTGTTTCGTTTTTTTGACTGGAAAAAAAGATCGTAATGAACGGGGCCGAACGTGGCCTAGAGGGCCCCTGCCTGTTGGGTTAAGGGGTTTTCCCTCGGAGCAAGGTGATGGCTCTAAAAAGGTTCATACAAGGACCTCATGTTTGGAAGTGAGGACTGTAGATTTCTTTGTTCTTATATTTTGTTATTACTGTTCTCAAGGTTCTTTATTTGTAGCACAGGGGGTGGAAAAAATTGGAGTTTTATCTGGTGTACATAATGACAACACAACTTAATTATCTCAAGGTAGCATCTTTCAATGTAAACGGGCTGCTCAACCCAATTAAGAGGAGCAAAGTATTGAGTAAAATGAAGAAAGAGGAAGTAGACATTGTGCTTTTACAGGAAACCCATATGTCAGATAAAGAGCACGAAAAACTGAAAAGGAATGGCTATAACCAGGAGTTTTCCTCATCTTATAAATCAGGGCATAGGAGAGGAGCATGTATTCTGATTTCAAACAAAGTTACCTTTCAAATGCTCAAATCAATAAAGGATGAGGAAGGAAAATATATCATGGTGATAGGGCGTCTAGAGGGTGTACTTGTCACATTGTTAAGCATCTATGCCCCACCGGGTTCAGAGTGGAGCTTTTATAAGCATATTTTTGATTTGATAACAACAGAGAGTGAAGGGGTGTTTATTGGAGCAGGTGACCTAAACCAAAGGCTTAATTCACAGTTAGATTCTTCTGGCCAAGCACAGCAAAAGAATACAACTGGTAAAAAAATGTCTAAATTAATGTCAGAACTTAGAATCTTGGATATATGGAGAGAACTGAACCCTGTTAAAAAGGATTATACCTTTTATTCTGCGCCTCACAAACTGTACACAAGAATTGATTATTTCTTATTACAAGCCAAAGATCGATATAGGATTAAAAGCTGTGATATCGGAGTGATGGATCTATCTGATCACTGTCCATTATTCCTAAAAATATGTATACAAAATGAGAAGAAAACTACAGTGTGGAGACTGAATTCAAATTTGTTAAATGGTCAAATGAAAGATGAAATTGAGAAAGATATTGAAGAATATATTAAACAAAATGACAACGGTGAAGTTTCTCCATCTGTGCTGTGGGATGCGTGCAAAGCTGTAATGAGAGGAAAACTGATAGCTAAGTCTGTATATATAAAAAAGAAAAAACAAGCTGCACTGAAAATTCTGCAAGACGATTTAGAAAAATTAGAAAAATTACATAAAAACAGTGCTGATAATAAAATTATGGAAGACATGAAAAGGATAAGGGCTGAGATTAATAATATTCTATCTCAAGAAATTACAAAAAAAATGATTTACACCAAACAAAGATATTATGAGGCTGGAAGTAAATTTTCTAAACTTCTAGCTTATAAACTTAAAAAACAACAGCTAACAAGAAATGTTTATAAGATGAAGAACCCACATACGAATCAAACAGTGTACAAGACAGAAGAAATCCATAGATGCTTTGAACTTTATTATAAGCAATTGTATGCTCAGATAGAAATTCAGAATGAAACCCAAATAGATGAGTTTTTGGAGAAATTAAATTTACCAAAGATCACAGAAGAACAGAACAAAACATTAATGGCAGAAATAACGGTAGAAGAAATTGGCTCAGCAATTTCTAGGTTGAAAAATAATAAAAGTCCTGGTGCTGACGGCTATATCTCGGAATATTATAAAATTTTTAGGAAAACACTGATTCCATTATTGCATAAAACATTTAATTGGATTCTAAAAGGAGAGAAAACCCCGGACTCTTGGAAAGAGGCGATAATCTCTGTGATTGTGAAAGAGGGTAAAGATGGAACTAACTGCTCAAATTACAGACCAATAAGTGTGCTCAATGTGGATTACAGACTTTTTACTTCAATTTTAGCCAAGAGAATGGAGCACATATTACCCCAAATTATTAGTTTAGACCAAACCGGCTTTATAAAACAAAGGCAAACCCATGATAATATCCGGAGGACTCTTCATATAATGCATCATATCAAAGAATGGAACTTGGAGGCTGCAATACTGGGATGGATGCAGAAAAAGCATTTGATTCCGTTAGGTGGAAATTTTTGTTTAAGGTAATGGAGAAGTTTAATTTTCATAGGGGATGCATCAGAATCATACAAGCCTTGTATAACAGATCCTGTGGCAAGGATCAAGGTCAATGGTAGCTTGTCTAAAGTTATCAAACTAGAAGGGGTTGTCGGCAAGGCTGTTCAGTCAGCCCACTTTTGTTTGCCATTTTCCTAGAACGCTGAGCCAATGGATAAAACAGCGCAGCTGTATAAAGGGTATAGTAATGTCGGGAGTATAACACAAAATAGCTTTGTTCGCTGACGATATTTTGATCTATCTGGAGGATCCCAATTCAGCATTACCTATTCTGATGACATCCTTGATAGAGTTTGGTAAAATGTCTGGCTATAAAATTAATGTTCAGAAGACCCAGGTCATCTCGTTCAATTATGAGCCGAGTCAGTCTATAAAACAAAACTATATGATAAATTGGGACCAGCAAACAATGAAATATCTTGGTATAAATTTGACGAGAGACTTGGGTAATTTGAAGGTTTCTAATTATGACCATATAATATCTAATATAAAAACAGACTTGTCGAGGTGGAATTTAATTCCTTATTTAAGTTTAGTATCAAGAGTGGAGGTAATTAAGATGAACATTTTACCTCGACTGTTATATATATTTCAGAATCTTCCAGTAGAGGTGGCAGATGTAGATTTTAAGGAATGGGATAAACTAATTTCTAGATACATATGGCAAGGAGCCAGGCCACGCATTAAATAGAACTTTACAGCTGCCAAAAAGTAAGGGGGGACTGGCTCTACCGTGTCTGAAAAGTTACTATCAAGCTGCTCAATTGAAGGTCTTGCTGAACTTGTGTGACCCAGGTTATGTTGCAAAATGGAAGGATATTGAAGTAAAAATTGATCCACCTATACAAGCTTTAATGTGTGATGCGAAATTACAGACTATGTGGAAACAAAATGTGAACCCTTGGCTGTGGGTGTCTTTGACAATCTGGACCGGAGTAATGAAAAAGTATAATTTAACAGAATATTGTAGATTATTAAGATGGATTTCATATGACACTGATTTTACACCAAACAAATTGGATAGCACATTTAAAATGTGGAAAAATGGCCCAAAAATGCATTGGCAATTAGTTAAAAAAGGTGAGATAATGAGTTTTCAGCAGGTGAAAGATTTGTATGGTCTTGGAAACTCTGATTTTCACAGATACCTACAGCTAAGACATTATCTGGGACAATCAATGCAAAAGGGATATTTGGAACAAACTTTGACCGGTATTTTGAAAATTGTATTGGACGCATATAAATCAGAGTTAATTAGTAAAGCAATTTCAAAATTATATACAGCCTTGGAGGCACTAAAAGCGGACTCCACAAGTTATGTGAAAGTACGCTGGGAAAAGGAAGCCAATATTGTAATTTCAGGTGATGATTGGGAACAAATGAATGTATACCTATGGAAAACTACATATTCGTTGTTTTGGAGGGAGTACGGATGGAAGAACATTTTAAGATTTTTTTTAACCCCTGCTCAGAGAAAGTATGCAGAAACAATATGTTGGAGGTCCTGTGGTGCTGTTAAAGCAGACCATTTTCACATCTTCTGGGATTGCCCACACATAAAACTGTACTGGAGTGAAGTCAAAAATATTATAGAAGAAGTAATAAATATTAAAACTCCGCTAAACTTTGAAGTTTTATATCTTGGTAAAATCGACATATTGAATTTTACAAGAAGAAATGACTATACAATGATGAGAATTATGCTTTTGGCTAGCAAAAAAGCAATCACCAGAAGATGGCGAACTAATCAGATTCCTAAAGTGGAAGAGTGGGTGGATATTATGCTTACAATATACAAGATGGAGAAGTTGACAGCTTTGGTCAGGCTGGAACTTGATAAATTTAATGATGTATGGAAACGGTGGTTACAGTATATCAGACAGCATAGATCTGACTTTGTATAGGAATTGCTGTAAAAGGTTGAGCAGGTAGATTTATTTATCTAAATTGTATACTGTTGTTCTATTGTACTTTTGACATAAGATATATCTTGATGATATAGTAATTTCATGGAGAGACCAAATAGAGATTTCTTGTACACCCAGGTTCAGTGCTACAGTGTTATTTTTTGTTTTGTTTTTTTTTTCTTTTCTTTATTGTTTTTGGAAAAAATGTAGTTATACAACTGCAGTTTGGTAGCTAGATAAATATTTGTCTGCATGTAATTGACTTCTGCAATTGTATCATGTACAGATGTCTAAAATAAAAGTGAAATAAAATACAAATTAAAAAAAAAAAAAAAAATGTTCTCGTAGCCACTTTCCAGCAAAAAAAAAAAAGAAAATCAGTAAGTAATTTCAAATTTGCAGCTTAGAATTAAAATTATAATTCACAATGAAGAAGTGAATTATAATTATATTATCAGTTCTGAACTGGAAGGTCAATGGACCTGTTTATAAACATAAGCGGTTTTTAGATTTTTTGTTGTTGTTGTTTTTTGTTTTTTTAATGAACAAAATGTAAATTAATGCTCAACATATGTCATACTTTTATTACTAAATATATGAAAAAAACAAACAATAGATCTGACCCAAATTAAAGCAATCTAAGTTGAAATTTTAGTCAATAATCCATAAGCAAAAAGGTGTAAATATACAGTAGTTTACAAATATGTATCAATATAAATCATCATATTCACTTTTTAAAATCAAGTGAAAAAAAATAAAAAAATCACAGTTCTTAAATGTGCATCGTGTAACAATAAGACTTCCTCAACTCCACTTGAAAGAATACCTCCTTGCTCCTCTAACACTAACACCACCATATCTCCGTCTGTAGCCGTGTCAGCAACCACAGCAGCCTCGATACAACAGATACCGACTGTTGTGAAAAGCCACAGCCAATTGCCGCCCACGCTTCCTCCTCCTTCCGTCCTGCGTTTTCAGCACTAGCTTCGATTGGCGATCAATATGGCACATGATCAACACCGGGCTGGATCATGATGATACCCATCCCCTTCAGTCTAACCAAAAGAACCGAACGCCAGGAATGCCTCCAGGGTTCAAAGACGGGTGAGAAGTTCGACGTCCGGCGCGGTTAGACTGTCTGGTTCAGCCCTCTACGGTTTTTGATCTGTGGGAAGCTAACCTCATGCAGCCGTCTCCTCTGCTCTCGCCGCTAACGGGAAGCTAATGGGTGACACATTGATCAGCCAGACCTCTAAATTGGGGTCAAGCACAAAAACAAGGCCCCCCAAATTCAATATCAGGCAAACAATCACTGTTTTCAACCGTCGTGTGCATACTTGGCCTCATCCTTGTTTTGACCTGTCACGTTTTTGAAGTGCGCTCCATAGCTTTTGTCAGTATTGATTTCTTCTTTCTGTTTAACACTAATGTCAAGTTGTGCAGAAGAGAGTTGGGTCCAGAAATGTACAAACGTCTGGAAACTTCTGCAAGTCTCATTCTTGCTCACACCTGTGGCTTTCGACTGACTTTTTAATTGAATGTTTATAGCTGGGAGATCAGTTTGTCTGCTGCACAGTGGTGTTTGATGTCGGCTGAAACCTGTAGTAAAAAGGTCAGCGGGTACTTGATGTAAAGGTGGCTTTATGGCGCCTAAAGGTCTCTTAAAAGCTATGAACAAAAAGCCCGACAGAACATTTAATTGAACTTTGGGAATAGCCTATATGAAATTTGATTCTATATTTCCTCTGATGACAAGACCATTGTTCTTCTCGTTCAGCGATACAGTATTTTGCAGCTCTGTAGCTTGTTGAATTTGTTTCTATCTTCATTTATTCTGAGGTTTATTGTCACTTTTAAACTTGGAATTAGGACGGCAACAAGTTAATTGATTATTGAAATAATCGCCAGCTAATTTAGTAATCGAATAATCATTGACTGTCTTTTATACAGGTTCAAACAATAATGAGCTGTGGAAAAGTGTCAGGTTTATCGAAAACTACATGAAATTGTGTAAAGTTAGAGTTTATTGTAAAAACTAAAGCAATAAGAAAGAAGAAATAAGCTTTTTTTTAAGAAATACCAGTCATTTCTGACCCCAACATGCACCAAACCACTCATTAGTGATAGATTTTTCTAGTACTGACCCAGAGTTTGCTGTTGTTTACTTGTTTGTTTGTTTTTTTTAATCAAAGGCTGCATGTTGAAACACAAAATACACGGTGAGCCAATCTGGGTCATAGAAAAGTGATCATGCAATAAAATTGTTCAAGTTAAAATGAGCTACAAGGGTTTAAAATGACCACACTTAACGTAAAATTCCTAATATAAGATATCCTTAATTTGTCCCACAATGGGAAATTCCAATGTTGAATACACATTTTAAGAACAGGGAAAATAGAAGCATGCAACCAAACAAGATAGTTTTAAAATAAACTTAAAATATATAAGTTACAAAAGTTATGGCAGGATAAATAGATAAAGTGGCGTCAGTTTATAGTATTATGTATAATTTCTGACTATGATTATAAACAACTGCAGCATCTGAACAGAATAAATAAATAAATAAATAATCAGTGAAATATGAGGTAAAAGTAAGACTATGTTTATGTACAGAGCAGCATTTGAATAGGTTTAAATAGAGATAAATAAATAGTAACAGAAAAAGTATAAACTCGAAGGTACATTTTCAAAACTGCTGCTTTTGCTGTGAGAGCAAATTCTTTAGGCAGTCTGAGAACCAACAAAACTTAGGCTGAGTGCAATTTGGACATGTCTGGCTTAATCTTTATTCCTGAAGTTTTTGTTTGACACAAATGAAACTGCCAATTGTATTGTTGTTTGATACAAGCTTGTTTGCTAATGACAGTTGGTGATTTAGGACATTTTAACTGCAACAAACAGACTAAAACCATTTTTTTTTAAGAAAAAAAGTGACGAGTTTGACTGTGTGTGATCTCAGTGCTTGATCAATGTAAGAGAAGCTAAGTCTTGTTGTTTATCTGCTTTTCTACCACGGTTTTTTTGTTTGTTTTGTTTTACATGTGCTCAGAGCTCAGCAGAGTTGTGATGGGTTGAATTTTTCTCACGGTGTAGCATCTTTTTTCCTATTTTAGCTGACATTTGAGCTCTTACAGTAAAAAAACCTGTTTTCTTCAATGACTTCAAAGCATTCTTGCCACTCATTCCTATACAATTCTGTGATATCATCTACATAACTCTATTGTCTTGCTTGTTTTATCAAATGGAAATAGGGAAACTCTTTTGCCAAGCAGAAGTGAACAAAGCACAAAGAAACAAGCTTTTTTTTTTTTTTTTTTAAGAATTACCAGCCATATCTGACCCCAACATGTACCAAATCACTCAATGGCAAATCATCTTTTGTCTGAAAATTATATCCGGATTTGGTGCATTTTGCCTTCCAGCGTCCTTCAACCTACACAGCGAGGCAGAGGTCACAGAGATCCCCCTCGGAAGACCCCCACTGCCTCTCCCCTCTCTCACTCGCCTTCCATTTTTCACCTCTCTTTTCACGGCCCGCTATTAACCTTTATGTAATTTCTTTAATTGTGGAAGTTGACGCGGGGCCGGAGCACCTCGTCACCTTTGCATTCGTTTCCCTGACACTTTCATTATCACAATAGGTATATGAAATAGACAGGCGCAGAACGCATGGCAGCCCTCTGTCCTTGCCTCGGCTGGTTGCCATGGAAACGGCTGATAGAGTAGGTTATCGATCGCTCCGTCCAGTCCCCCCTTTAGTCCCTCTCCCGCCCCCCAAACCCACTTTTTTTCCGCGGTGATGGGCGTGGATCAATAGCCTGTATATTGTATGCTTTTCTCGCTATTCGTCCTTCATAATAGCAAAAAAAGGGGGCGCACAGACAGAATTGTATGGCTGTAAGTGATAGTATTTAACGCCAAAAAGGCAAAAAACGTAAGAAGTCATGTAGATAACAGCGGATGGTTGGAGAATGAAAGAGATGGAGATTTTGAAAGAAAAATGGCACCTAAGATTGGCCTCAAGCAGTTCTGCCGACTCTTTGTCACTGCCGCTCAATAACTGGCTTTTTTTTCTATCATAGCCCAACACGCCACAGCACAGGCTACCTTATTTTACACAGTTTGATCATTTACCATCACGTTTTGAATTTGACTTTTATTATATCATTCACTTTTGATTTATTGTTTAAAATAAATAAATATTCAGAAGATCAGACGGTGAACAGTGAATTGTGGTGGATATCTCAGAAAACAGACTTTACAAATCAGAATACTTTGCCGAAGGACTAAAGTGTGTTATATGTTTGTGTCTAAATGATAATGTTAACAGGAAATACTTAAAGTACAGAAGTTACCTATTTTTAAATATAAACAAGCCGCTGACATCGGTGCACAGAGCCCATTGTTTCACTTGTTTTTGCGATTGGAAATAGTCAATCTCTTTTAAGCCTTTGACTCATTTAATTTCTTTGCAAAGCATAAGTGAACACAGCACAAATCAGGAAAAAAACACCTAAACTATACCTGACCACAGCATGTACCAAATCACTCAATGACAAATTATCTTTTGTCTGAAAATGTGAATGACGCCATCCAACATCTGTCGACCTACACAGTGAAGATGAGATGCCTAAATGTTAACACTAACAGGCAATACTTCGCTGAGGTACACTGGAAATAAAATTAATATTATAGCAAGTGCTTAAAATTTTAATCTTGTTTTGAGTAGGTTTTGCCTGTCTTAAGATTTGATTTGCACATTGAACAAGGTAAATAAAACATGTAGACAATGGCTTTTTTCACAGATTGAACCTTTGAGATCAGTAAAACAATGTTTTTGAGCGTTGAATGAGGAAATTATTTGTTTTGCAGCAACTGAAATCTAGCTTAGTACTACAAACAGATAAACAACAGGATTCTTTCACATTTCTCACTGATTTAGACTGACATCGGGTTAATGTCATTATCTTTATCTCATTAAAAAACTATGTTTTCGAGTCTGTTCCACATCGACAGGATTTGTTTTGCTGCAGATGAAATATCTTAGAACTCCACCCAGATAAACAACAGGAACACTGAACATTTCTTTCACAATTAAGACTTTGAGATCCTTACCTTTATCTCATTAAAACAATGTTTTTGAGTTTGTTGCATGAAATAAGTATTTGTTTTGCAGCAATTTCAATGCCTAAACTTAAAACTCTAACCACAACAAGTACACTGAAGATTTCTTTCACATTGATTGACTGATTAAGACTTTAAGATAAGATTGAGTTGAAGTCATTATCTTTATCTCATTAAAACAATGTTTTTGAGTCTGTTGCATGAGTAAATTATTTGTTGTCTTAAGCAAACATGCTAACTAAGCTAATTTGAGATTTGTATGTTGACTGAATATAGCATAACATTTTATCAACATTTTGGGATCTGACGGTTTGGCATGTTTCTTCTAGTCTGTCTTATATCATACATTATCCAGCAGCTATGATGTGCTGCTCTCAGAATAAACTGATAAACTGTCAGTTAGAGCTGTCACTTATTCAGANAATGACATCTATGAATATAATTTATGTTTGGGCAGGGTTAACATCTCTTGTTTCATGGTCAGCGTGTGGTGGGCTGTTGTGCTTTTGTGAAAAAAAGCGACAACTTTCCTGATCTTGCCAAGGAGGCGGGAGACGGCGTTGATTGACACCGCTCTCTTTGCAGCGAGGTTAATCACATGAGCGAAGCATCCTATTTGTGGCCCGAGTCCATCAGTGTCGCGAACAGCATTTACAATATTTGCTGCGTTATCTGTAGTGACCGGGATAGTGACATTCGGCCGCTCCAACTTCCACTCTCTTGCTGCCTGTTTTAGCTCCTCTGACAAATGCGCACTAGTGTGGCTCTCATACAAGGGACGAGTTTGTAACACGGCACTTTTTATCTGCCAGTCCGAATCCACGATGTAGTGCACCGTTATTGTAAGATAGCTCTCTGTTGCACGAGAGGTCCAGCTATCCGTGGTTAACGCCAGATTGTTGCTTTTAGCCAAATCGTCTACAATGTTTTGACGCGCTTTATCGTACAGTCCTGGGATTACGTTGCTTGTAAAGTAAGTACGAGAGGGCACAGCATAGCGCGAGTCCATCGTCTTCATAAGGTAACAAAACCCTTCATTTTCCACCATCGAATACGGCTGCAAAGCTTTGGCTATGTACACAGCGACAGCGTGGGTTATTTTCTTATGCTTGTCTGAGGTGAAACTGTAACTCTTCTGAAACAAATCGGCGATAGACTGGTCAGATTTCTGTCCTGTTACCTGTTGCTTGCCTGTCCCTGTTAGCGACACTTGAGGATGATGGCGCCGAAGATGAGCGCTCATGTTTGTTGTGTTTCCCGTGGTGTACGGTGTACATGCTAAACATAGCTTGCAGACTGTGGTAGTTTTGTTCACAAGTTTCTCTCCTTTGTCGTTAAATTCGACTCCAAAACCAAAATGCTCCCACACGACAGATTTAAACGATGGCGGGGCGTTTTCGAACTTTGGTCTGTTGTCTGTTGTAGGAGCCCCGCTTTCGCTCGCCGCAGCCATGGCGTTCTGTGACTTGTGTTTGTAAAATTAACGTTAGCGCGAGGTTGGGGCTTGTTGTCTCCGCCCCTTTACAGTGCGGGGAGGGGAGGACATGCGTCACGTTGAAGCAGCATCTGTGAGGAGACGCTGCCGCCGAAGCAAAAAACACATTCGGCACACGGAATAAAACTTTTTTTACGTTATATATTAATTTTAAAGTATCGTATATTTGCGTGTATCGTATCGTAGGTAGCGTATCGAACGATTCAATATTATATCGAGAATCGTTGCATCCCTAGTGGTTTTCATCATAGACTGTAACCAAAATACACAAATGTATTTCTGATGTATCATCATCTCATACCTGTCAGTCAGCTTCTGCACACTGTCCCTGTCTCACGAGCGTTTGAGGCCTGCGCGCACATACACATCCACATACACATCCACAAACAAACAAACTGTGGGAAAAGCCATTCTGTTTTTTTTACTTTAGCTCTATTTGTTTCAATTTGTTGAGTGCGTTACAATGAAATCTAGTATTTCTGGGGTTCTGGTTTTGTCTCCCTGTATCCCTGCTCATCCTCATCCAGCTCTAAAAATAAAAAAAAAACATCATAGATGTGGAGAGCAGAGATCTGCTCCATTTAGCCCAAACTTAGACCAGGTTCAGGTTAAAAATGATTTCTACTGTTTTTAAACTGTTACCATAAAATAAAACTCTAACAATATTTGTTCTACATCTTTTTAATCACTTTTCATTAATTAAAATAAATGAAATAAACGGTTTACACAGAATTTTGCAGTTTCATTGCTGCATAGGCTTAGGGTTACCAACCTTGAAATTGTCATGTTAGGTTGTTTCAAGGTTGCCAAAAAAAGAGCTGTTAACATTTTATGAATGATTTTTGATGTTTACATTTTCAAATAAAATGTTTTATAATTTTTTGACCAATGGAGTCTGACTATATCACATTGTATAATGACCCACTGTCCTCGTATGAGGACATTTATTTTTGAGAGAACTACTGATTGTATTGAGCTGAAATTTTGAATTTATACTAATTAGAACCTTCTGGTCTCAAAGAGCAAATAATGTTTCTTAACGTTAAGATAGACCCACTGTCCTCATACAAGGACATGCTTTTTGCAAAAACTACTTCCTGTTCAAAAATCCTGGTTTAGGTAGTATACTTAGTAGGTCCTAACAACTCCAAATATCAACAATAAAAATAAAATGCACACCAGACAAAACCTCGGGTCTCAGGAGGTTAATAACTCCTACTCTGGCTTTGACCCCCCCCACCCCCCTCCCCCCTTCCCTGCCAGGTCTTTTTGCTAATTTTAAGCAAAAAGGTATTTTTAGTTTAATATAATTGACACTTTTTTTTTCTCCTTCATCCTAGCAGTCAACGTGTTTTAGTCAGTAATGCAATTAGGCCTCTAGTCAGCTTGAAGTCAGGTTCGGAATTGAGTTCAACAAATCCTTGCACAAACTTTTTGTTGAGTCTACGAAGCCCAGTTTGATATGTGTAGGTCAGAAGCAGTGTTTCTCAAACTGTGGTATGTGTACCACACTCAGCTTGCTTCTGGTGGTACTTGAAGCCATCTGCAGTATGAATGTGTTTTATTTAGAGACAAAGCTATTCATCTTTTGGTCCTAAAAGCGTCTTTTAGAACCGCCTTATCTGTGATTTACCTTTGTTATAAACGACTGGTAATTTAGGCTCTAATTTAGGCTTAATATTGTCTGAGTTTTGATCTGGGGGTACTTAGAGCTTGAATTGAACACCCTACATTTATTTCAATTTATATTATTGTAATGCAAGTCCAATGAAATGGTACAAAGATAAGTACTTAACAACTAAAGGTTTACTTTTGACTCTGCCAAAAACACCTCAAAAGAATCAGATGGTAAGCTTAAAAACATGGAGTGTCCAGCACAGTCTCCAGACTTAAGACTATAGAGCTGATTTGGGATGAACAGAAGAGTGAGCCACACATTAATGAGAACTCCGGCAACAGAATTAGACAGAACTTCCCAAAAATATTTGAGAATGCCATGAGTGTTCAGCTGTTATATCAGCCACTGGGTCAAGTACATTTAGAACACACTTTGATTAAAAACTTTAGATACTTCAAATGTTCTTACTGACCTCTGGTTATAGTGTTATAGGGGAAGATAACTAACAGACATGGCTCAGTAAAAATGTAAGACTAAATACTGACACCTCAAGTGCTTATTAACAATGGTGGTTTAACTGTTTCAATTGGTAACTCAGAGTCAAAGCTCAGGTACTGACACTGAAGTTACAGTTTTCATGTACCGTGTGCGAGCATAGGCTCCAAATGTACTTCTCACGACAGTGTACAGAGCGTTGCTATTGCAGATGTGTAGTGTGCATACAAGCATATCCAGTCTCACACAGAGATACACATCTATCTAATGCTCTGCTGCTTCCTGGGAGCCCGGTACAGTTGGATGAGTTGGCACGGGCTCACCCTGCGCAGAGGGAGGTAAAGGCTCTGCTGGGCTGGAGCCGGGCTGCCTACCGAGAGAGGGGCTTCTAGGTTCACCCGCCCCGAGGAACGTCGATAAATCAATAGGACACACGTCACTGCGGGCCCAGAGAAGCCACATGAAACTGTCATTGATCGGCAGAAGGTGGAGTGTTGGAGGGGGCCGGGGGGAGGGACGGATGGATGGAAGGCAGGCAGGAGAGGCAGGACTGGGGCTGCGAGTGAGAGAGGGAGGCAGCATCCAACAAACCCAGGGGTCATCTCCTCTATACTCACTTCTATATTTCCACAAATGACACTGTTTGCCACCTTTTCTTGGCTGTACATCTTTTAAAAGAACGTCATACAAATAAAACCCCATTTTTTCTAGTAAGTTATGGGGTTATTTGTTTGGTGACCCCTTGTGGTTGAACTTCTAACTGCAACTTTTTACAAACATTAAAGGGGGCATTATGTGTGAAGCCCTGTAAACTATACAAAGTTAAAGATTACCCATTGTGTTCTTTCCATATATTTAGGAAGAAACTATTACATATGTAGATCAATAATTCACATTTTGTTAATTGTAAAACACTGAAATGATCTAAAACAGCTTAGAAACAGATGCATTCACTTTCTGTTCGAAACTGCCAAACTTAAAATTGAAAAAAAACAACAACTTAAAATTATTACTTTTTTGTTATTGTTAAAAAATGCGTATATAACTGCTGTGAACTCTAAATGTTTAACTCTGAATTTTTTGAATAATCCCAACTAAATAGAGACAAGTTGGTGGGGATAAGTGGTAGATGAAAACAGAGATTTTCTAAGCACTCGAGCATCAGCTGCAGGAGAAAACAGGATAACTCAAACATTTTTTATTGTTTCTTTGTCCCTTGTTGTTTGTTGGACACCCTGTCCCGGGGCTACCGATGAAAAATAGCCGCCTGGCTAATTCTGGCATATTTACATGTAAATGTTAATTAATATGCATTGTCCCTTTAATAAATAAATAAACATGCATGAAACAATTCAAATACAACTTTGAGTGAGCTAAACACAAGGGAACACTCTTATTGGACTAAAGTGGATTTTAAGAACTGACTTGTTCTCTTTACTTACATTTTTCAGATTAAACTCATTTACAGTGCCTTTAAGTAATCCTGCATTTGAGTCTTAGAAAGTTTTTGTTTTCAACTTCCCATACTTCAGTTCTCCCAATAAAATAAACATGATTCCATATCAGAGAGAAAAAAAAAGTTACACATAAATGGGCCTCTTCAACAGGAAGACAATGGACCCGCTGTTTAGAGTATAAAGTAATTGTTTACATATGTTGTAGTTTCATTAAAAATTAACTAAAAACCTAATATCACCCAGCAGATTCTTGAGTGGCCAGAAAATTACTGTTTTTACTTACCACCTATCCCTGCTCACTTGCAAGTATTTAAAAAATCAGATTCAAAATTGTCATAATTCCAACTATTGAACAAAATCTGTTACAATTGAGGTGAGGCTTATAAGTTCTGCAGTTTTGAACAGAAAGTCAATGGGTTAATGCTGTAATGTCGGGTCTAAAAGGAAGATGTTTACATTTAGGGAATGGGTTAGTCTAAAATAAAGATTAGGTTAAAGAGTAAGATACAAATATGACAGTTTTGTATCAGAAGTAAACTTATTACCATGGCAACAAGATCACTTTTGTCACTCTGGACTTGATCTATTCAACTTTATTTTCCCAAGATGCAGGACAAACCACCTTTTTTATTTGAATTTGGATTTACACCAAAATATAAGGTTAACTACTGCTGTATTAGATTCCAGTGGAAATATATAGTAGAAATTATCTAGTATTTGGTTACTAAACAAGACAGATACTAATGCTGCGTTCATGTGGTCCTCGGGTGCTCGTGTGACCGAGATGAGAGGTAGGGGTTCCGACCTAGTTTGCATTCATGTGCTTTTTACTTCGGAAAATCGGGATGTTGTTGTTAACCATAATAAATAAATGACACAGCACTTTTAACAGCGGTTAATAGACCTAACAGTGAGATCTGATGCTAGCCTGTCCAAAAACTAACGTTAAAGGTTGTTAGTATTTATTTTCTAACTGATTTTCATCAGTCTCCATGTGTCAGTGACGTCAGTTGCTGAGCTCGGGCAGCTCCATTTGTCCCGAGTTACCGAGCATTTGTTCCGTTTTCAACTTGGAACAACTTTTTCCCGAGTTCCCGAGGACCACATGAACGCGGCATAAGATGAATCCAGAATCAAACCAATACAAATGCATATTTCAGTGTTTGTTGAATAGCCATTAACCAAATCAGTGGACCAGTTGATATTTCTAAGCCCTTTTAGATCAATTCTGTGTTTTACAAAATAAAAATTATTGATTTATAGATTTTATAATGTTTTACTAATTGCATGGAAAAAAAAAACAGCTCTCCTTTAAGATATCATCAAAACAGAACAAATTATATTTTCGGAACCACTTTATATTAACTATACCTTATTTTGCCTTAGTAAAGCATGAATTAATTACTCATGAACAAATAATGAATAAAAAAAAAAAAGTTTATTAAGGCTTAGTAGCTACTTTATTAAGGAGTTAAGGTTTGGGTTGGGGATAGGGCTTGGATCAATTAAGAAGTTACTAAGCCTCAATACACTTGTCCATCTTTGTTCATAATGATTTAAGTCTTAATTAGGTTTTATTAAAGCTTTATTAAGGATAATCAATGTGTATTTACTCTCTTTAGTCTAAATCTGGCAGAATTATTGCTTCTTCCCCAAACAAAATCCAATTTCAACCTTTTTATCTCTCTTTCAAACCACACAAACAAACTCGATGACCAATAACATCAAAAGTCTAACCTTAACCAACCATTTAAAAACACCACCAAACCCTAAAAAAAACCTTAAACCTACAGAATATGCATAATTCCACCTCCCTCTACTCCCTCACACTTCTGTCCCTCTCTGACGGTTCATCTTCTTCCCTTCACGACGAGAGCTGTGCATTGAGGAAGGGTCAAAGGTCGTGGCGGTGGCTAGTGGGCCCCGAGCAGCACCGCAGCGCCACGTGCCCATCAATAGTCCCCTGTCACAGCTCACAAAACACAGTGCGCGGCGGCAATAGAAGTGTTTTGTCCGGTGGAGTGTAGTTTGACATGGTCTGTTAGAGCTCCAGCAGGCACGAATCAGGATCAGAAAAGCGCTCCGACGCAAGACAATGGCTCGGACAATAGAATGAGCAGAGGGGAGGCTGTTCCGCGGCTGCCGAGAGGAAAAAGTAAAGCAAATTTTATTGGGGACGACCAGGAAGTAAATTGTTATTGATGTTTCGCTGATTATTTGCAAATGATTGAACATTTTGGGGCGGCAGGTGAAAGTCGACTGCAAAAATAAATATCTAGACTTACAATTTGAATTTGAGAGGTTGTACGCTGCTGCTGAGAGGAAAAAGTAAAGCAAAATTTTATTGTGACCAACCAGGAAGTAAATTGTTGTTGATCTTTTGCAGAAAATTTGCAAAATTTTGAACTTTTTGGGAAAGCAGGGGAAAGTACAGGCAAAAACTATATCTAGATTCAGAGTCGGAGTTTTATTTCTGATTCTGAGTAAGTTCTTTATATTTCCATCTTTTACTTCACTGTTTTTAATGGCTGTAAAAATACAGTGTATCTGTTATTCAAACTTTTTTAAACTTAAAGGGGCACTGTGTAAGATTGAGAGGAATTTTAATTATCACATATAGTCCACAAACATTTAAATCATATTTATTCTTTACAACATGAATACTTAAGAGAGCATACTTAATTGAAATATTTTAATACGGGCCGGAATGTGAATATTGACGCTAGATGTCAGCATGGTAGATAGGCAAAATGCACTGGATATGCTCCCCCTGGTGTTCAAAGTGGACAATACTTGGATCACTTTGTTTATCTTTTTTTCTTACACAGTGCCCCTTTAAATCAGTCGATCTGCTAATATTCGGTATTTTTATGCTTATTTATATTTTTGTTTTGTTGTATTTTGATCTTATCATTGTTGTAAAGCCTTTGAGTTGAAGCATGTATGAAAAGTGCTACACAAAAAATATGATTATTAATATTATTTTATATAAATATAAAAACCTAAATGCAGTTTATGTTCACCTTTTAAATGAAAAAAATGTCAATTTTGGGTCACATTTGCATTTTCATAAGTTTGCAAAAAATAAAACCCTTTGTTTTTATTTAAATTAATTTTTTTCAGATTTTATATTTTTATTTAGAACTGAAAAAGATTAACAGATTTAAGCAAAAAAAAAAAAACCAACAACACATTTTTACAAAAAAGTGGAGTAAAAGAGCCAACATGACAAGGACAGTAAATTTGTCAATGACACTGGGCGAAGCAAAAATGTGAGTTGGTTTTCTTAAAAATATGACTCAAACTAAGGTTCTTAACAAAAAGCAATTGAATTATCTCCAAAACTGTAGCAATGGTGGTTAATTTAAAAGAGAAAAATGGCACATGGGTTAATCTGGAATTGAGCAGTTTTAACTACAGATGGGACCACATTGAAAATAGTGTCAATTAAACTGCTTGATATTGGTGCTTGGTCATTTCTCAGTCAGAAGAAGTAAACAGCAGTTTACTGTCATTATATTCTTATTGAGGAGAGATTTGTCATTCTGTTGTCATTCCAAATAAGCAAACCTTAAAGATTTTGTCTGAGCATTTACTGTAAGCCCCTAGCCACGGCACATTTGGCTATTTGTTTAATGTGTAAGTACTTTTAGCCAATTTTGATACTGAATTTGCAGCATTTTGTGTTAATCTATTACATCTCTTTGTGTTTGCATAAAGAACACAAGTAAAATGAAATGATTAGCTTACAATTGAAGAGCAACTTTGATTGAGAAGGGGCAAAATTTGTTGCAAAGATTTCACCTTTTGCAAAGTTTTCTCAATCAGAAAGCACTGGCAGGATAATTGATTTGTGTCATAAAGGTCTTTTCTTATTTAAAGACCTTTGCTGGTGGAGGGTCAAACACCTGCTTGACCGAGGACTAATACTGTTAATAACATCTCAGACAAAGCATGAAGAACTCCATAGAAACAAGCAGAAAGAATAGACAAAAGTGACTGCACCTTTTCTAAAGATCACAACTCACCTTTTCCTTCTCTTAAATAGATTTTTGCTTTTGAGAAATACTTGGATTTTTATTTATTTTGAGCAGACTAAGACCAATAATCTTTGCCAAAACCAATTTTTAACATTTTGACTGAAGGAAAAAAAAAGGCTTATTGAATTAATGTCAACTATACTTCTTGGTGGTTGCCAGTGTGGTGGTGAAGAATGAGCTGTGAGTCACGAACAGATATTATTGAAGACATGTTCAAATTAGTTTAGCCAAAGTATAAGTATAATCCTGTGACACAACAATTTAACACACTTTCAAACAGTTTACACCAACTAATTGTAGCTGTTGAAATTACCAGATTATGGGAGTTCTCAGATTCAAAAGTCTGAGAACCCTTTTTCTAAACTACCAAGAAAAACATATTATAGTAGTTTTATTATCTTATTAGTCAACAGTGCACAACTCAAGATTTGCAGCAAATCATTTAACCACAATAGGGCCAACATGGTGGTGCTTGTGGGAACTTTTTGAATGGTAAATGGTAAATGGTCTCTATTTATATAGCGCTTTTCCACCTTACAAGGCACTCAAAGCGCTTTACAGCCAGGGATCCACTCACCCAGTGTACGCAGACACTGAGGCAATGTGGGTTAAGTGTCTTGCCCAAGGACACAACGACAATCTACTCCTGCCGTCCCACAAATCTGTATCTGTATGAATCTAGGCAAGTAAGAGAGCTGTGTGTTCACATGCAGTGCAGTGCTCTCTTTCCACTCAAAATAGAGGGGTTATTTATTTATCAACATGGGAGATGTGTGCACATCATGTATGCAGACAGAGCTGCTGCTGATTGACCAGGCTGTAGAAACAAGTTGAGCCGGGGCTGTTGTCAGCTAACTAAAAGAGTTTATCACTGTGCAAAAACAAAAGTTATACTGCTAATTGATTATTTGTGGATGAAATTTGACCCTGTGACACAGAGAAAACACTATTTCAAGATTCTGGAGCCAGACGTCCATCAGACCGGTTCAGACCTGATCCAAACAGCTGCTCTCATCCCGTTTTGTTGTTTTAATCAAAGAAGTTAGCTAACTATACAGACAGCATCTCTTTCTGCAGGGTGCATGCGCAGTAGCTAAATGTATTTTTTTTTAAAAGATCTGTTATGTCAAGTCCGCTGTTCTGAGCTTGTAACCGTCATAACAGTGCTTTCTAATTAATTTACTCTCAGTTGTATTTAGATTGATTCATGCATATCTGCATAATTTTGTATTGTCCTGCAGCTGATGATCAAAGACTCACCTAACCCACGTGTCTGCATTTACTTAATTACTCAAAACATTTAGATTCTATTTGAAAACATTTAGAGTTAAAAATGTTCTCGTAGCCACTTTCCAGCAAAAAAAAAAAAAAAAAAAAATCAGTAAATAATTTTAAATTTGCAGCTTAGAATTAAAATTATAATTCACAATGAAGAAGTGAGGCGTATCAGTTCTGAACTGGAAGTCACCAGTTTATAAACGTAAGCGGTTTTAGATTTTGTTGTTGTTGTTGTTTTTTTAATGAATAAATGTAAATTAATGCTCACATATGTCATACTTTTATTACTAAATATATGAAAAACAAACAAACAATAGATCTGACCCAAATTAAAGCAATCTAAGTTGAAATTTTTAGGTCAATAATCCATAAGCAAAAAGGTGTAAATATACAGAGGTTTACATGTATTAATATAAATCATCATATTTCACTTTTCAAATCAAGTGAAAAAAAAAAAAAAAATCACAGTTCTTAAATGTGCATCGTGTAACAATAAGACTTCCTCAACTCCACTTGAAAGAATACCTCCTTGCTCCTCTACACTAACACCACCATATCTCCGTCTGTAGCCGTGTCAGCAACCACAGCAGCCTCGATACAACAGATACGACTGTTGTGAAAAGCCACAGCCAATTGCCGCCCACGCTTCCTCCTCCTTCCGTCCTGCGTTTTCAGCACTAGCTTCGATTGGCGATCAATATGGCACATGATCAACACCGGGGCTGGATCATGATGATACCCATCCCTTCAGTCTAACCAAAAGAACCGAACGCCAGGAATGCCTCCAGGGTTCAAAGACGGGTGAGAAGTTCGACGTCCGGCGCGGTTAGACTGTCTGGTTCAGCCCTCTACGGTTTTTGATCTGTGGGAAGCTAACCTCATGCAGCCGTCTCCTCTGCTCTCGCCGCTAACGGGAAGCTAATGGGTGACACATTGATCAGCCAGACCTCTAAATTGGGGTCAAGCACAAAAACAAGGCCCCCCAAATTCAATATCAGGCAAACAATCACTGTTTTCAACCGTCGTGTGCATACTTGGCCTCATCCTTGTTTTGACCTGTCACGTTTTTGAAGTGCGCTCCATAGCTTTTGTCAGTATTGATTTCTTCTTTCTGTTTAACACTAATGTCAAGTTGTGCAGAAGAGAGTTGGGTCCAGAAATGTACAAACGTCTGGAAACTTCTGCAAGTCTCATTCTTGCTCACACCTGTGGCTTTCGACTGACTTTTTAATTGAATGTTTATAGCTGGGAGATCAGTTTGTCTGCTGCACAGTGGTGTTTGATGTCGGCTGAAACCTGTAGTAAAAAGGTCAGCGGGTACTTGATGTAAAGGGTGGCTTTATGGCGCCTAAAGGTCTCTTAAAAGCTATGAACAAAAAGCCCGACAGAACATTTAATTGAACTTTGGGAATAGCCTATATGAAATTTGATTCTATATTTCCTCTGATGACAAGACCATTGTTCTTCTCGTTCAGCGATACAGTAGTTTTGCAGCTCTGTAGCTTGTTGAATTTGTTTCTATCTCTCATTTATTCTGAGGTTTATTGTCACTTTTAAACTTGGAATTAGGACGGCAACAAGTTAATTGATTATTGAAATAATCGCCAGCTAATTTAGTAATCGAATAATCATTGACTGATCTTTATACAGGTTCCAAACAATAATGAGCTGTGGAAAAGTGTCAGGTTTATCGAAAACTACATGAAAATTGTGTAAAGTTAGAGTTTATTGTAAAAACTAAAGCAATAAGAAAGAAGAAATAAGCTTTTTTTTAAGAAATACCAGTCATATCTGACCCCAACATGCACCAAACCACTCATTAGTGATATGTTTTCTAGTACTGACCCAGCAGTTTGCTGTTGTTTACTTGTTTGTTTTTTTAATCAAAGGCTGCATGTTGAAACACAGAATACACGGTGAGCCAATCTGGGTCATAGAAAAGTGATCATGCAATAAAATTGTTCAAGTTAAAATGAGCTACAAGGGTTTAAAATGACCACACTTAACCGTAAAATTCCTAATATAAGATAAGATATCCTTAATTTGTCCCACAATGGGGAAATTCCAATGTTGCAACACACATTTTAAGAACAACAGGGAAAATAGAAGCATGCAACCAAACAAGATAGTTTTAAAATAAACTTAAAATATATAAGTTACAAAAGTTATGGCAGGATAAATAGATAAAGTGGCGTCAGTTTATAGTATTATGTATAATTTCTGACTATGATTATAAACAACTGCAGCATCTGAACAGAATAAATAAATAAATAAATAAATAAATAATCAGTGAAATATGAGGTAAAGTAAGACTATGTTTATGTACAGAGCAGCATTTGAATAGGTTTAAATAGAGATAAATAAATAGTAACAGAAAAAGTATAAACTCGAAGGTACATTTTCAAAACTGCTGCTTTTGCTGTGAGAGCAAATTCTTTAGGCAGTCTGAGAACCAACAAAACTTAGGCTGAGGGTCGCAATTTGGACATGTCTGGCTTAATCTTTATTCCTGAAGTTTTTGTTTGACACAAATGAAACTGCCAATTGTATTGTTGTTTGATACAAGCTTGTTTGCTAATGACAGTTGGTGATTTAGGACATTTTAACTGCAACAAACAGACTAAAACCACTTTTTTTTTTAAGAAAAAAAGTGACGAGTTTGACTGTGTGTGATCTCAGTGCTTGATCAATGTAAGAGAAGCTAAGTCTTGTTGTTTATCTGCTTTTCTACCACGGTTTTTTTGTTTGTTTGTTTTACATGTGCTCAGAGCTCAGCAGAGTTGTGATGGGTTGAATTTTTTCTCACGGTGTAGCATCTTTTTTCCTATTTTAGCTGACATTTGAGCTCTTACAGTAAAAAAACCTGTTTTCTTCAATGACTTCAAAGCATTCTTGCCACTCATTCCTATACAATTCTGTGATATCATCTACATAACCTCTATTGTCTTGCTTGTTTTATCAAATGGAAATAGGGAAACTCTTTGCCAAGCAGAAGTGAACAAAGCACAAAGAAACAAGCTTTTTTTTTTTTTTTTTTAAGAATTACCAGCCATATCTGACCCCAACATGTACCAAATCACTCAATGGCAAATCATCTTTTGTCTGAAAATTATATCCGGATTTGGTGCATTTTGCCTTCCAGCGTCCTTCAACCTACACAGCGAGGCAGAGGTCACAGAGATCCCCCTCGGAAGACCCCCACTGCCTCTCCCCTCTCTCACTCGCCTTCCATTTTTCACCTCTCTTTTCACGGCCCGCTATTAACCTTTATGTAATTTCTTTAATTGTGGAAGTTGACGCGGGGCCGGAGCACCTCGTCACCTTTGCATTCGTTTCCCTGACACTTTCATTATCACAATAGGTATATGAAATAGACAGGCGCAGAACGCATGGCAGCCCTCTGTCCTTGCCTCGGCTGGTTGCCATGGAAACGGCTGATAGAGTAGGTTATCGATCGCTCCGTCCAGTCCCCCCTTTAGTCCCTCTCCCGCCCCCCAAACCCACTTTTTTTCCGCGGTGATGGGCGTGGATCAATAGCCTGTATATTGTATGCTTTTCTCGCTATTCGTCCTTCATAATAGCAAAAAAAGGGGGGCGCACAGACAGAATTGTATGGCTGTAAGTGATAGTATTTAACGCCAAAAAGGCAAAAAACGTAAGAAGTCATGTAGATAACAGCGGATGGTTGGAAGAATGAAAGAGATGGAGATTTTGAAAGAAAAATGGCACCTAAGATTGGCCTCAAGCAGTTCTGCCGACTCTTTGTCACTGCCGCTCAATAACTGGCTTTTTTTTCTATCATAGCCCAACACGCCACAGCACAGGCTACCTTATTTTACACAGTTTGATCATTTACCATCACGTTTTGAATTTGACTTTTATTATATCATTCACTTTTGATTTATTGTTTAAAATAAATAAATATTCAGAAGATCAGACGGTGAACAGTGAATTGTGGTGGATATCTCAGAAAACAGACTTTACAAATCAGAATACTTTGCCGAAGGACTAAAGTGTGTTATAAATATATGTTTGTGTCTAAATGATAATGTTAACAGGAAATACTTAAAGTACAGAAGTTACCTATTTTTAAATATAAACAAGCCGCTGACATCGGTGCACAGAGCCCATTGTTTCACTTGTTTTTGCGATTGGAAATAGTCAATCTCTTTTAAGCCTTTGACTCATTTAATTTCTTTGCAAAGCATAAGTGAACACAGCACAAATCAGGAAAAAAACACCTAAACTATACCTGACCACAGCATGTACCAAATCACTCAATGACAAATTATCTTTGTCTGAAAATGTGAATGACGCCATCCAACATCTGTCGACCTACACAGTGAAGATGAGATGCCTAAATGTTAACACTAACAGGCAATACTTCGCTGAGGTACACTGGAAATAAAATTAATATTATAGCAAGTGCTTAAAATTTTAATATTGTTTTGAGTAGGTTTTGCCTGTCTTAAGATTTGATTTGCACATTGAACAAGGTAAATAAAACATGTAGACAATGGCTTTTTTCACAGATTGAACCTTTGAGATCAGTAAAACAATGTTTTTGAGCGTTGAATGAGGAAATTATTTGTTTTGCAGCAACTGAAATCTAGCTTAGTACTACAAACAGATAAACAACAGGATTCTTTCACATTTCTCACTGATTTAGACTGACATCGGGTTAATGTCATTATCTTTATCTCATTAAAAAACTATGTTTTCGAGTCTGTTCCACATCGACAGGATTTGTTTTGCTGCAGATGAAATATCTTAGAACTCCACCCAGATAAACAACAGGAACACTGAACATTTCTTTCACAATTAAGACTTTGAGATCCTTACCTTTATCTCATTAAAACAATGTTTTTGAGTTTGTTGCATGAAATAAGTATTTGTTTTGCAGCAATTTCAATGCCTAAACTTAAAACTCTAACCACAACAAGTACACTGAAGATTTCTTTCACATTGATTGACTGATTAAGACTTTAAGATAAGATTGAGTTGAAGTCATTATCTTTATCTCATTAAAACAATGTTTTTGAGTCTGTTGCATGAGTAAATTATTTGTTGTCTTAAGCAAACATGCTAACTAAGCTAATTTGAGATTTGTATGTTGACTGAATATAGCATAACATTTTATCAACATTTTGGGATCTGACGGTTTGGCATGTTTCTTCTAGTCTGTCTTATATCATACATTATCCAGCAGCTATGATGTGCTGCTCTCAGAATAAACTGATAAACTGTCAGTTAGAGCTGTCACTTATTCAGAAATGTGCAGTGAGTTGCTTACTTTATAAATTGAAATCTAAAGCAAATAATGTATCAAGTTACTGTATTTGTCATAAGTGTATGGTTTGTAAGAACTGTTGAGAGCTGTAATATATAATTATTAACAAATGTGCCAACAACCTGTTTATAATAACTAGTGCTGTCAAACGATTAATTTTTTTAATCAGATTAATCACACTTTCAAATTTTGATTAATCACGATTAATCGCAGTTAATTTGTTGATTGCAAACTTTCAAAGATATTCTATAAATGACCACAACATTTGAAAATGACTGTTAGAATGTCTTAACATTCAAATATTTGTTACTTGAATATGTCAATTATTATTATTTGCTCTCTACAGTTGGTTTATTCTGGTTGTGATTGTTCCTCTGGAAGGTAACTTGTAGGCTATGTGGATCACCTGTGGCCATATGCATAATCATTGATATTTTGCGTCCCTTGGTCTTTAACGATGTTAGTGGGTCTACATGCTGTGGCTTCATTTAGCAAAAGAGTTGTTTAACTTATCTGTGATGCTTTTGCTAACATTGTCGTGCTCAGCTTGATATAAGTTAGTCTAGTAGCAGCGCTCTTGCAGCCGCTGCCTCAAACACGTGTTTGGCTTTAAGGTGGTAGCCTATTTCAAGCTTGTTGCGCTTCGTTGAAAGGAGAGTTCATCATTGCATTATATGCACACTACCTTCGTTTTATCTAGAGTCCCGTCGGGATGTTCTGCCGAGTTCTGCCGAGGCGAGCGCACCAGTCTCCCCATTCATCTTTACACCGCGTATGCATTCGCTTAAGCTACTACGCAGACCTAATAACAACCTGCGCCGCCGCCTTCCAGGTATCCCTCCGCGCAGTACGCGCTCCCTCCGCGCTGAAGCGAGTACTGAGCGGTCAAATTAACGAGTGTGATTAATCTGCGATAATTCATGATTAATGCGTTAATTTTTTATGATTAATCGCATGATTAACGCGTTAACTTTGACAGCCCTAATAATAACATAAAACTGTTATTGCAATGACGCAAACAATAAAAAACTAAATTAAGTGCTCCCATGCTTTGAACTTTGATTCAATGCATGTGAAGATGAAATAGCAAATCTGGTTAACTGATTATTGATGCGGGACTACTGTACACCAACTCCAAATCTTTCATGAGTTGAGAGAAGATATTTAATGACTTAAGGCAGAAATTATATCAAATTAGACAGGAAGCCAGTTAAAGGTACACAATGTTACTTTTCAGTCAAAAAATGGACTTGAACAAAAGCATTCTTCTTTTACTAGAATGTTTTTCTTAGACTAAAAACATGTTAAAATGTGTGTCTTTGCACTGAGCAGGCGTACATATCCCTAAAGTCAACTCTTTTGTGTTCTAAAGCAGGGGTTCCTAAATTTTTCAGACCAGGAAACCCCAAAAACAACCATCCCAGGAACTTGCGATCGCCACAGCTAAATGGATTAGATGTTTGTAATGTTTACTAATTGTAAATCAGGATTTCATCTTCATTATTCCAGTAGTTTGTTATTTGACTGATATTCACTACAACATACTGTTTCAATGTAAATAACTGATTAAATATTTGTAAAATTACATCTTGAAATAATCTTGCAACTCCCAGATTTTGTTTTGTGACTCCTTGGGAGCGCCGATCCCCACTTTGAGAACCACTGTCCAATCTGAAGGACCTTCTCTTGCTTGTTTCCATGGAATTCTTGTTCCTTAATTTTCCTAGAGTGACATAAAACTGATTGACGAAGAATGCCCCAAGCAAATGTTCTAACTTTTTATTTGAGTTTTCACCCCTAGTGTCACGTTTAGTTTTATGTTGGTCAATAGCCAAGTCAAATTTGGTAAAATTTTCAAAAGGATAAGATTGAAGCTGAATGACTGATTAAAGAGGAAAAATATAACTTCATAAACTCTTGATGAGCTGCAGCTTTAGTTTTGTTTTATTTGTGTAACACAGGTGCCAAAACTGAGCTTAACTGTATTCTTTTGCCCTGCTTTTTTCTCACTTCAGTATAATGTGCTTTGCATGCTTCTGGTCATGTGACTGCAACTGACTAATTAGCTGACTTTCTTATCCAAAAGCTACCGGTAGCTGTAAGTTGAGAAGTAGATGTAGATGTGTAACTAGTAAACAAAAATGTGATCTTGATTTGGGTAAATGCTAATGATTGAGTGCAAATTTGCCAATAAAACTGGATATTTATATGATCATTTCACATGGGGTGGCATTTAATTTTTTGCTAATTTCAAGTGAGAAAATGCCTGACCTTCTCCGTGTGTAGCTAAATCAAACATTTTTATAATTGTTTCATTGACAAATTTTATTTTAAGGCAATAAAACAATCCTCAAATTACAATAATTACTCTTTAATTGAATCAGTTATAAACTCATGATCTAATTCTAACAATTTATCTAACAATTTTAGCTATTTTTCTTTTTCAGTGTTGGATGAAAAAAACATTTTTGTCAATAAACATGGACTACACCTCCAAAATGTCCTCACGTGACAATACTCTGTCTGGACCGAAAATTGGAAACAAATCTTGTAGTCATGTGATCAAAAGAGTAATCACCCAACTAAGCGATTAGCTAAATAATGGTTAGTTGCAGCCCTAGTTTGCTGCATGGTGAGTTTGCTTTGTTTTACTAATAAATCGTTACATCAAGTTTTGAAACTTATTGTGTGCGTGGTTAACTCATGGGAGATGACTACCCGTCAAATGTGGGATTATAATGAATACAATCAGACCACGTTTCTCAAACAGTCCTTTTCAGGTTTTTGTAAACAATGATATGATTGAAGAAGCTAAAGAGACAAAATATTTAGGAGTCATTATTGATAATAATCTAAAGTCAGGTTAAGTATGTGTATAAAAAGTGAAATCTAACTTGTCTCATCAAGCTGCTCTGCTATATTTACTGTACACGCTATGATATTCTCTCATCTGTTTTATTGTTTGCCAGTCGTATCTTTTTACAAGCAGGCCATTAAGGTATTTGACAAAAAAAAAAAACATGAGGGATCGTTGTGACATCATTGAAAAACACCACCTCTTTACATTTGAAAACTTTGTGCAATTTTGTACTTTGAAATTGTATTTTAGATGTCTAACCATAATCAATCATGTGTCGCCACTGTTTTGTAATTTGGCTGTAAGATGCCAGGGCTCACTCAGACCTAACACTAGAGCCACTCTGAGTGGAGACTGTGTAGTTCCGAACATTCAGAAGTTCAGAACATTTATTAGACATCTGAAGCTGTGTCTGTATGACCATGCTTAATGAAATTTCAATTTTTCATGTATTGCTACTGTTTAAATTTTTGTATTTGTGCCTAAAAGCCTCCTGTGGACAGGTGTTGAAAATTTGCACTTGCGCTATAACACAAAACAATGCATCTAGTTCGTCCAATGCAATTGTTATGTCCATATTAAATACATAAATAAATGAAATGAAAATGAAACAATGCCTGGACAAAAACCTTTCTCATCGCTTATTGTTCAATTGAAATAAAATGCAAACTATCTGAAGTTTCTCTCTCTACAACTGTTCTGTTTTTTGGAGATACTACAATACTACATCAGTCTTTTTTTATTATTACGCTCTTCCATGTACACCAGTAACAAATCCACTAAACTGACACGTCTAATGGTGTTTTGCTGAACAGATTTCTATACTAAGAGTCTCTGTAGGACCAATTTAAAATAAAATGTGACAAGAAACGAGCCATGTCTTCATCACTGCCCCTGTGCGCCAATCTGCCGCTACACGTCAAGCCTCATTTGCCCATATGTAAGTTTTCCATCATGTTTCCATTTTACTGTCTTTTATTCAGATGGCCTTTTACTATACAGACCATTACATAGATCTAGTTCACATCTCTCTCCAAACTCTTGACGGTAAAGAAAGAAGCGGCGGGCGGACCTGGGGGAGCTCGTTTAAATCTGGCCTGAGGGATCCCTCCAGCGAGAGGTCACGGTTGAAGTCACGGCACTGCGGATTTAAAGGTGGGCGCTCCTCAAGGTGTCTCTGTTGCCCCGAGGCACGGTCATCACAATTCCAAGAGAGGTGGAAATGAAAGTGCGGCTGGGACACAAAGGCTTTTCGACCACTTCTGGAGAAATTAGCCCCGGCCAGCTCGACGTGCGTTCGACAACCTTGGCTTAAACAACAAACGGCCCCAACCACCTGCCCAATCTAAATGACTTGATGCCATACATCACAATTCTCCCAGCCATTTCTCCCTGTGCAAGCTGTATTACACTGACAAATACACGTGAAACTGACATTTTAGCTGTAATGATTCCCAAGGAGCGATTTTGAAAAGTCCACCAAACGGAATATTGCATACATTTTTACTCAGACCTGTCAAGTTCTCCATGCATGCATCATCGCGCCGCTCGCAATTTCAGATCGGATTGCAATATTTACGGACAAATGGCACATACGACGCGTGTAGGCCGAGGTCAGTCCGGTATGAAGTGTCACCCTGGCTATTTTTCTCCTTCACCACAAGGCTCATATTATATACAACCCCACACACATATGTCAATATGTTTGGTCTTCACTGGGAGGAATGTGCCCTGAGGCTCCCATATGAAATTAGCAGACCATTTCCATGTTGGCTCCCTTTCATGCCCCCACTTGCAAAGCGGCCAAACGCCACAGTATCAATAATTCAGCCACAATTTAGTTGTAGTTGGGCCACATGTTACGGGTCAGTTGTAACAGAGTGGTTGCCATTCGTTGTCTGATCTGTTTGATGGGCTAGTTTGGGGTTTTGTGGTCATCTAGGACAGTTTTTTTATCAAGTTGCCTGAACGCAGGACGCTGACCGCATGAATGACAAAAATTGAACTTTAGATTATTGTTAAGAGGAAAAAAATACAATTAAAACTGGGTGATATCGATAATTTTCTGGTATATTTTAATTGCGATAAACAGACAATATTATGTCAATCCAACAGGAAAATCCAACAGCTCTGCCAGTCACTGCTCAACTACAACAGAAAATGTGGATTTAAGAAAACCTATTTTGTCACATATGAATACAAAGACACGGATATGAAAATTGTGATCCAACAATCCAAATTGTTAAAATACAATGCTATTGTGATGCTAGCGATGCCGGTGGCATTTTCACAACTGCAGACCTTTCTGTTTAGAACTTTCTGCGAAAACTCTACATCAACAACTTCCATTTAAACTTCGCTCTGATGTGACTTGAATTAGTTTGTTCTAAAAATATACTTTATTCACCAGAAACGTATTAAAAGAGGTGAACAGTTCAGTTTCCCATAGTACTTTGCCTTTGCCATGACTTTCCCCCACTGCAGGCCACACCCCCAAATATGACGTGTTGCCAAATGTATCTATATTGCTTACCTCTATTTATACCAACTAGTGTTGTCACTGTACTAAATTTCGTACTTAATTTCGATACCACCAAATGAAATTAAAAATTCAGTTTTACTAAAATGTTCAACTCAAAATGATTATATGCACTTTATTAAATACTGTTTTCTAGCAGTTCTTTGATATATCAGTTCTCGAAATATGTTGAAGGTGAAATTCTGCTCTTTTTTATTCTCAAGTGAGTATCTAGCTTCTAAGGCTAGGACGGTATTAAAAATAGTATTGAATCGTTCGATAGTGGTGTTTCAATTAAACTCTGGTGTTGGGTTTGATCCTCATGTAATGTTAGTGCATTTAGGAAAGGGTTGTTTCCACTGTTATTTCTTAGTAGGAAAAAGTAAAAAGTATCTTATTGTCGCTATATAGTCATTATCTTAAAGTGAGGCTAAACACGCTGTCAGAGACTTACTTACAGTCTTGCAAAAGTGGGAGATGCCCGGAGGTCTTTTAAGGGACGCCCAGTGGGTGTAAAAAGACTTTGATTGACAGCATGAAATATGGATAGCTTGGCGAGTGATACGAGTTTTGTGTGGGAGCAGTCCTGGCGCACAGTGAGGTTGTACAGCACTGGTCTCGTTGTTTACTTTCACTTGAAGATTATTTTTATTAACTTTGCAGACATGTGTATGAAACTTTCCTTTTCATAAGCTCGTGTGAGTATTTGGTTGTGTGCTGAAAATGCAACGACAGTGTTTGACCATCAGCACAGTGTTTGGTTTCGCTTTAATAAACTCCTGGCTTAATTCCTTAAAAACTACATTAAGCAGTAATATTGTTATTTATTGAAAAGCCAAGTTTCATTTAGCAAATTCACAGAAGAGCAGCTTGTTCTTGTGAGGCTCAACATCAAAAACATTGAAATTGTGACCCATGTATCAAGACAAGAATCAAATTGTGACAAATCAGAATCGTGCCATCCGTGCTAGATTCGCTACCATAGATTAGTATGTGATTTTCCATACTTTTGACAGCCCTAGTCATTACTTCTACATTACTTTTCATAAAGTCTATTACCCTAGTTACTCCATGATGCCACAAACAAGCACAACGTATAAGCAGCCTTCAGCATTCTTTGGTTCAAGGGTTACAAATGATGACAAATTTAAGACAGGACAAGATGCAGACTAAAAGGCTTAAAAAAGTAATACATATGACAGCTTTGCCCTAAAACTCCAAAATGTCTATTCTGAGTAAAGTTTTAATGCAGCCATGTTTTAGCTTATTTCCAAAATGCCAATAAAAATGCACATTTTCTTTTCACAATCATGACCCAACAGAGTTCTCTTTGCTAAAGCCACAAGCTAAACGCATAACAATGTAAACTTTGGTTCTGACATGCTGTTCATCCAAATTATGTATGCAAAAGTAAACTTGTGTTACTATAGAAAGTTAGCAAAGAAGTTTTTATTCTGGGGACTGGTTTTGAGTCATTTCTGACAATCTTCAAAGTGGTGAAAGACAAGATTGGGTTCAAAAGGTTAAACTTCATTAACACAACAGCCACCGTATCTACGCCTACAGTTTATTGACAAATTGCGCAAATTAACACTTGTGTATGAGCATACGGTAAACATAACTTAAATAAAGATGTTGCGGTAAACAAAAAATCTATATCAACATTAAAGAAGGATTGGATGTGTGAGGCAATCAAGCTGACAACCGACTGACACCCGGGCTCAACTTGAAGAAGCACGTTTTGAGGCTTCATCCTCCGAATCCACGCCGGTCTCAAACAAGTCTTTGGGGGGTTCCTTCTCCCCCGCATGCATCCCACCAACAGCGCTGAACGTCTGGCCTCCTGTCTTAAGCCAGCCTAGGGGTGCTGCAACCGCTAATCTCACCGACCGCAACTGAAATGGTAATGCACATGTTTATGGAGGAAGGGGAGAAGGAAGAGAGAAGGAGTACTGGTAGCATTGTGGCTAACCTTGCACCTTTGGCGAGATAAAAAGCCCTCAAAGCCTGAAGAGAAGGAGCAGGCTGGCAGGGCAAGAAGTCAACCTCCCAGGGCCGTATGAGAGAGACAGGCAGACCAGTGAGAAGAGGAAGAAACTTTCTTGACTCCCCCTCCGGCAAGATGTGTGTGCATGTGTGTGGCGGAACTCAATGTTACGCTATAGCAAATGTACATTCAGGCAATGACAAACTTCGGTGCAAGTTGGAAATACTGCACTTCTTCTAGACGCTGTTAAATAGTGCTTTATAAAACTGTGTATTAGCATAAAGGTCTGCATAGTATAGCAATGGCACATAATGTAACCCAATGCAGTCTTTGCATAATGTTTGGGGAGACGTATGTTGGCTCGTTGAATTTGATGCTAAGGAAAAGGCTCAGTACTCAATGAAGATTTCTGTATCACAATTTTAACACCAGGGCAATCATAGTTAGGGTGAGATGAGAACTTATAAGACCAATCCAAAACTTGTCAATGTTTTTGTTCAGGGTTAGTATTTAGTTTTGATTGAACTTTTAGTGGTGCATTTTGGGGGCGAGTGGAATAGCATAGAAGGTGGTTTTGTGTAATGATAAGGACATAAGGACATCCACAATGATTTTTTTTGTCTCACAGTCGCATCATGTTGCAGGAAGAACAGAGACGACAGACTTGAGGAGTGCAGCAGCAAGTGGAGAACAGTGTGTGTGTCACGTGATCTAACCACAAAGATGATTAAAGGCCAGTGGATTAAACCAGGTTTAGAAACGTCACAGGAGAGCGGAGAGTCATTAAAGGTAAGGAGCTGTTACACTGACGCATTGCAGGCGAGAAATTAAAAAGTTTAAACATATTCTATATCTATTAAAGTTGCTTGGTACATCATTTAAGGAGCAGGTGCGTTGGAGTTGACGAGCATAATGCTGGCAAAAAAAAAAAATCCTGCATTTTGACCAGACGCACAAAGCGTCACATTTACTTACAGATGATAGGGCAATGTTTCTTCTATATTTTACATTTTAAGAGGCGCCGTCACAAGGCTGTTGCTTCAGATGCTGTTTGTTGCAAAGGTCTTCATGCTCGTGCAGCATGTGAAACCTCACAATGTTGCGCCCTGACAAAAAGCCGTAACGAAATCTAGGTAACGCACAGACGTAAGGAGATAAACGACAAAAGTCTCTTACAAAAATCCAACCTGGTCACACCTATCTGAGGTCATAAGGGGGTACATAGGGTTTAAAATCGGGCAAAAACTCCTGTAGTGTGCAGAAGGCTTTATCAAGAAGAGCGTTCTTCTCTTGTTTTTGTGATGAGAGATTGATAAGGTTAATTTGACCAAGTTTAGGCCCAATTCTACAACAAAGTTTAGGATTGGGGCTAATTGAGGGTTAGTAAGAATTATTTTTTTTTAAATAAAACAAAATTCCCAAGTAGCTAGTGCTAACTTTAAACAAGGACACAACTATTTTGACAAGGTGGACCACCTCAATTCGACACCAGCTCCATCTGTAGCTAGCTGTATCTCTTACAGTTTGCTAACTTTTAGGAATCTTTGACAACTGGTGAAAGCTGTTCCTTTTCTCATCTCAAGTAAAAACTCATCAAGTAAAACATGAAGAGTTCAAAATTGTCATGTAGCCACTAACCCATAACTAAAAATAGTAATTTAACCTCTGTGGATAGTTAAAGTTATTTTTTTAAATGAAGACGCAACGCTTATCAGTTCTGCAGTTTTGAACAGGAAGTCTATGGACCTCTTTCTAATTCTAAGCAGTTTTTTTTAATTATTTTTGTGTTTTACAATGAACAAAATGTTCATTATTGTTCTGCATATGCCAAAGCTTCTTCCTAAATACAAAGAAAAATCCCAATCGGTCTATTCATCATCACAATCATTCAGTTTTTTTTAGGCTGCAACTTACAATCTTTTTGCTAATTGATTAAGTCTTGTGATAATTGATTTACTAGTATTATTTTTTTTTTTTTATGATACAGTACTTCTGAGGCACATTCATAAAAAATACATATTTTTGCTTCTCTTTTGTACTATTGATTAAAGTGAGTCATAAAACTTTTTTTCTAAGACTAGTAAAGAAATATTATTTTCCTAATTGCAACAAGTTAGTCAATTAGCCACAACTAATCGATTATTCCAATAATCGTCACCTAATATAGTAACAAGATAATCATTAACTTACTATACACCGACTCCAAAGCCTGTCAAGTGCTGGGAGAAGTTTTAGGAATCAGACAAAAAGTAATTAAATCAAAATTACATTAATTTTGTTCTTAAAAAACAATTTCAACTTGTATACGTCACCTGCATCAAGAAAGAATATCTTGACTTGTTGCCAGATACTAGACAAGGCAAAATCTATTCAAACCAAAATAATATGTATCAATAATTTTATATTTTGGCAGTATTGGTCAAATTTCATAGATTTCACAATTGACTGTTCTTTTGCGACACAAGCAACTAGAAGAATAATCAGCTAAATAATTGATTATTAGAATAACAGTTAAAAGCCAAGCTAAGGATTATTTCATTAGACCATTTGTTGAGATTAATTGATAAACTTGTTGCAAACACTATAAAATGTGTGTTTATTTGTTACTCTTTAGCTGCATTAGTAATGGTTTGAAAGTAAAAGCTGTGTGAGTGAACAGAGCATATTCTGTCTCTATGGAAAACACTCTTGTTCTTAAACTGAATCCCACTTCAGAATGAGATTGAGATGAGGCCATCATAGACAGAAAGCCATTCTTTACTCCATCAGAACAATATGGGACCTTTTAGTGGGCTTCTCTATTGGATATCTGAAGTGGCTATGAGCACACAGGTCAGGCATTACTGTAACGGAATGACTTACGATTGTGGTCACAAACCTTTTTAGCTGAAAAAATGCCTCACAGCGACTCTCTATTCTGTACTGCAAAACCAGCTCTCAGTTGTCTACAATGGTATTTGCACTTCACAAGCCTCTTGATTTAGAAAGATGGTGGAGATGTGATGTCCATGTCCAAACCAAACTCCATTCAATGCTGAGAAATGCACCTGATCCTCAAAACCATTTTCAATGCCACAAAAAAAAAAACCTCAGGCAAAACAAGGACTTTTTTTTTCCTGCAATAAAAATTTGATTTTGTACTTGATCTGACAAGTACCAAGATCTTTAAAAAAATGTTCAGAAAAAGACCAAAATTTATGTTTACGGTTCCTATGATTTTAGTATCAATACTTCACTTCAAATGAATACTTGATGCTTCGTTTTAGAAGCACTGAAAAAATTCTGGCTTTATTCGGTGTGATAGTTGACCATAGTTTTACTGCATATAGAGCAGACCTGGCGAAACTGGTAAGGTAAGGTAATACTTTATTGTCCTGTAGGGAAATTTGTCCTCTGCATTTGACCCATCCTTCAATGCCTCATCTCCTCAGGAGCAGTGATCGCCACAGTGCAGCGCTCGGGACCCATCTCCAGATGTTGTTGCTAGGCTTGGTCAGGACTGCACTAGCTGGAGGATTTTACCCTAACGTGCATGTTATTGTTGGAACTGGAGTGCCTGGAGGAAACCCACCCAGACACGGGGAGAAACATGCAAACTCCACAGCAAGGCCCGGCCCGTGTGGGAATCGAACCCGCAACCTTCTTGCTGTGAGGCCAGAGCGCTGCTCTGCCACCGTGCCGCTAGTGTGGCATGGGGACAAGATGCAGCCTTGACTTGTTGTGATCAGTCCGCAACACCTTTTTTAAGAAAAAGCTTTACTCTTTAGACATACTTTTTTCATTGACTTAGCTATGGATCGTGTGTCTGCACTAGGGCTGCAACAAACGATTATTTTGATAATCGATTAATCTGTCGATTATTGGATCGATTAATCGATTAATCGGATAAAAATTACAAAATAATAAATATAAGGTGTTTTGCATTTTATTAAATGTATTTATGCAAAAGACAACTTGTGTGCACTTAATAACACACTGGGCTTTTCTTGAACAAAAAGAAAATACAAAAATAAAGTAGAATAACCAGATTTTGCTATCTAGCTACTTCTTTTAATGTGGTTATTATAGGTCTGGGCAATGTGGCCAAAAAATAAAATATCAATTTTTTGGACCTTTGGACTGCTGCTTTTTATTGAGCTCATAATATTTTAAAGCATCTATAAAGAATGAGCCAATGAGATTAACTTGTTTTACAGCATATTAAAACTAATAAATGTTTGCTGCTGCATCTAATTCATACTGTTATTAGCATTTGTATCTATTAGGCCCTGTTAAGATCATCATTATGATTGTTTTGTTTCATATCTAAAAGTTTTAAGTTTGCGAGTGTTCACCTCTCACTCCTGTCACTCCACTCCGTCGTCATGGTTATTCACACACGGAGGGGAAAGGGGCGGGGTCTGCTGGTGCTGCTTTTTTGGTGAAGGAGAGGAGAGAGACGCTGTGGACGGCTTTTAACTTTATCAGAGAAAACCTTACAAAAAGCACACCAGCAGCTCGTGTAACAGCAAAGACAAATCAAAAAGACGCTAGATTTTGCGCGGGATGTTTNGCTTGGTTTTAAGGTCGGCCGAGATGTGTGTTGTATCATAAAAAGACTTGTGGATGGCAGAAGGCAGTGAATTACTTGTGGCACATGGCGCTTTTCGGGCGTGTTGATACACGAGGTTTGTGGTGGGAGCAGTCCTAAATAGGCGCAGAATGCAATGTGTTGTTACAACGCACTGGTCTGCAAGATATTGTGTTTTATAATAAATTTTTGCATCTCGCCACAGGGATTTATATTATTCTCAAGTTTAGTAGACAACACTTATTCAGGTCGCAGCAGACCACTGCTCGCTACTGCACATAAAAACTTTCTATAACTCACTATATTTCATAAGCAGGTACGTTCGTATATGTTAATATATGCGAACTGTGCTCTGTCTGATATGTCACTATTAACTGACCGCTCGTCGTGTTGATCTCCTACACTTTGATCTCTTTTCGCTCTCTGGTACAAGACAATTAATATGATGAATATCCTCGTAGGTGTTTTAAGAATTGTTATATATTCACACTATAGACATCTCAAGCCACAATTAAAGTACTAGTAAACATGACTCAAGTTTTTATTATAGTAAAAGCCAAGTTATATTCAATTTAGGCAATGAATTTTCGCATTTCAGAAACTGAGCAGCTTGTTCTGTGTCGATGGAAAGATCATAGCAACTATCATATACTTAACAATGTGACAACAATTGTATACCAAATTATGATATCTAGTCAAGAATATCATAGTTAACATGTGACAAATCATGGTAAGTCCTAGATAGACATGTTGTCTGATGGTGCTAAGGCACATCTGGCTATAAGAAAATTAATAGAGGTAGTATACTGATGGATAATTTCTTCATACTGTCTTTTTCGATACATTCCCTCTGAAGTAATCATTAATGTGTGCTTGTATATCTACATTACTCTTGGCCTATCAATTAAAGTCTAGTAACTAATCTAGGTTTCAGTACCCCATTTCTTCGATATGTTGTGCCGACAAATATCATTAGCTCATAATACTGTTCATAGCAGCCTGCAGCATGTGCTATCTGGTTCAACGGGTCTACAAGAAATTATACTGACTAAATAAATTATTTTAGGGACAGGACAAGGTAGTGTCAATGTTAACATAAAAGGCTTAAAAAAGTAATACAATATGACAGCATTGTTTGCACCTTATATAGCCTACATAATAATGATTATTACTGAAGTTACAAATAAGTTATTTTAATGCTCTAGCCATGCTTTGAGCTCTGTATAATATACACCTAAAAATTATTGACAAATAAAAATAGCACACATTTCGATATACTTAGGTATTTCCAGAATTCACTGATACACCACTATAAGGTGTATCTTCTTCAGCTTAAAGCCACGCAAATGCTTAATCATGCCATAAAATCTAGCTAAAACTTTCTTCTCTGCGTTTGTGTCAAGACATCATATGCATTGTCCAATTTCTATTCCGATGATCCATAGAGTCTAGTCAATGGATATATGTATTGCAGAACGTGCCTTGGGCTCAATTAGGGTAAACTCTGCATCGCTTACATATAAGAAGCACTGAAAGTTGTAGCTAAAGCAACCGAGTTTTTCTTTGGCGTGTAACCAGGTATCATGATAAGTCATTTCTGACAATCTTCAAAGTGGGTGAGACAGACAAGATATGAGGTTTAAGATCGGTTTAAACTTCATATACAGCACCTAGTCACTGTGAGATAATGTCTACCCGCTCTTCATTCGCCTTTATTGACATTGCGCAATTAGGACACCTCTCGAGTAGTCTATTGCAGACTTACGTAATAACACTCAAGAACAGTTAATCATATCAACCGATTGTGAGTTGCGAGTATCTGCACATTATAAATTGTTACCACAATAGAGATTGAGCGTCGGTATATTGCTAGATTTTAAAGAAGGATTGGACTATGCTATATTTGAGGTCACTCTCAAGCGTGTATTCAACCCGACTACAGACACCCGAGCTCAATCTTGAAGTAAGGACGTTTTTGAAGGCTTCATCCTACGAATCCACCCATACGTGGTTCTCAAACAAAGTCTTTGGGGGGTTCCTTTTCTCTCCCCTCTTGGTCATCGACACTCCACACCAACAGCGTGAAACGTATCTGGCCTTCTCTGTCTTGAAGCTCACAGCACTAAGTCGAAGGTGTGCTCTCTTGTGCTAAATACGCTAATAACGCTGCACGACACGCTCTGGAACAATGATAAATGTGTAGCCAGCACGATGCTATTATGGAGGGAAAGGGGCTGGGAGGCCAAGTATGGGGAAAGGATAAAACATGGTAAGTACAATCTAGATGGCTAACACTCTGCACTTTTAGGTCTCGTTATCGACTAAAAACACGCCCACATAAGCCTGTAGAGATGACGAAGCAGGCTGGGCAGGGCAATATATGAGTCAAGCACTCTCCTATGCAGAGCGTTGTCATATTTGTTGATGATGTACAGGCAAGCTTGTATCTCGACGTCGCCAGCTGTAGTGGATTACGCCCAAACAATCGTACACTCGCTCACACTTGGCATATGGTAGATATGGATAGGTGTGCAAGTGATGATGCGCGGAACTAACAAGCTGTGTCATTTTCAACGCTTTCATGACTAGTAATATTCCTGAGAACATTCGATACAATTATTTCAAGGGATGACAACTTCAGGTGCTGATTGGAAATAACGACGCACTTGTCTTCTAGGATCGCTGTAAATGGGTGCTTGCCTCTTGATTAAAATCTGTGTATTTTTAGCGCCCAAAAGAGATCTGACATAGTCACTAAATGCAATTGGCGAACTATAATGTAACCCAATGCAAGTCTTTGCATAATGTTTGGGGAAGACAGCTCATGTATGTTGGCTCGTCGAATTTGATGCTAAGGAAAAGGCTCAGTACTCAATGAAGATTTCTGTATCACAATTTTAACACCAGGGCAATCATAGTTAGGGTGAGATGAGAACTTATAAGACCAATCCAAAACTTGTCAATGTTTTTGTTCAGGTTAGTATTTAGTTTTGATTGAATTTTAGTGGTGCATTTTGGGGGCGAGTGGAATAGCATAGAAGGTGGTTTTGTGTCAAATTGGTCAAACTTAAGCAGGCTGCCACACTAGAGGAGTTCTTTTGCGAATTTTGGAAGCGTCAATAAAAAGAACAGGCCTCAGACATAAGGACATCTACAATGATTTTTTGTCTCACTGTCGCATCATGTTGCAGGAAGAACAGAGACGACAGACTTGAGGAGTGCAGCAGCAAGTGGAGAACAGTGTGTGTGTGTCACGTGTAGGGCTGGGTACCGTAAAAAATTTTTCGATACCAGTACTTTGACGGTACTGGCTTTTCGAGACCGGTTCCTTAACGGGTCTTTTTTCGGTTCTTTTTTTTTTTTTTAAATGTTAATTATAATTTTTTCCATCCTTTAACAATGTTACATTTGTCAAACTATATTTTAAAACACACTTTTAGTTTGTTCAGTTAACCTATTACTCAAAAGCGCATTCAAATGAATCAGCTGTTCCTCACGTGGCTCCCACATGGAGCAAGTCAAGTTTCACTTTCACTTTCTCGCCACACGCGGCAGCTCTGCAACAAAGACGCGACAAGACTTTTTTTTGACACTTTTACCCTTCACTTTACCTGGAGACAAAAGGAGAAATGAAGAAGGCTGGATTACATGTATTTCTTACTCAGACTTTTTTGGCTGCAGCACAGACGCGCCACAGCGGTACATTTGGGATTCTGCTTTCAACTTCAAAGTTTGGATTATATTTTGTGTTTGGCGACATTCTTCTGCGTAAACTTCAGGCTTTGACTTGATTACGAAGAGTTATGAAGCTCAACACGCAGACTTTTGACAGAAAGGCTCCACTGGAGATGTGCTTCAATTGAAAACGGACCCGTTGTTTCTTCGTTTCTTCTTTTTAAGAAGGTAAGCGACACACAGCGGTTTGTTTGTGACATTGCAGCTGCAGGGCAGGTCTGTTTGGGAGAAGTGAGACGTGAATTGTGCCGCTAGTTTGTGCAGGCGCTGTAAGGTCACGCGGTTGGTTTGGGAGAAAGAAAGAAGTGAATTGCCGTGACACTGTAGAGTGAGCATTGGCACATAGGCTCCGTGGTGTTTTTGCTGTTTGTGGAGCGTAGTTCGCGTCAATGTAGGGATCGAGCGCACGTGTGGTGTGGCATGTGTGGTGTTTGTTTGCTTGTTGATGCGGAGATTTAAAGCCAAGGAACCGAAAAATGGCACCAAAAGTGCGTCATGTTTTCGGTTCCAGTATTTCCCGAACGTTTTCGGTCAGTTCCAAGTAGGAACCGTTTTTCGGTGCCCAGCCCCAGTCACGTGATCTAACAACAACGATGATTAAAGGTCAGTGAATTAAGCCAGGTTTAGAAACGTCACAGGAGAGCGGAGAGTCATTAAAGGTAAGGAGCTGTTACACTGATGCATTGCAGGCGAGAATTAAAAAGTTTAAACATATTCTATATCTATTAAAGTTGCTTGGTACATCATTTAAGGAGCAGGTGCGTTGGAGTTGACGAGCATAATGCTGGTAAAAAAAAAAAAAAATCCTGCACTTTGACCAGACGCACAAAGCGTCACATTTACTTACAGATGATAGGGCAATGTTTCTTCTATATTTTACATTTTAAGAGGCGCCGTCACAAGGCTGTTGCTTCAGATGCTGTTTGTTGCAAAGGTCTTCATGCTCGTGCAGCATGTGAAACCTCACAATGTTGTGCCCTGACAAAAAGCCGTAACGAAATCTAGTTAACGCACAGATGTAAGGAGATAAACGACAAAAGTCTCTTACAAAAATCCAACCTGGTCACACCTTTCTGAGGTCATAAGGGGGTACATAGGGTTTAAAATCGGGCAAAAACTTCTGTAGTGTGCAGAAGGCTTTATCAAGAAGAGCATTCTTCTCTTGTTTTTGTGATGAGAGATTGATAAGGTTAATTTGACCAAGTTTAGGCCCAATTCTACAACAAAGTTTAGGATTGGGGCTAGGTGAGGGTTAGTAAGAATTATTTTTTTTAAATAAAACAAAATTCCCAAGTAGCTAGTGCTAACTTTAAACAAGGACACAACTATTTTGACAAGGTGGACCACCTCAATTCGACACTAGCTCCATCTGTAGCTAGCTGTATCTCTTACAGTTTGCTAACTTTTAGGAATCTTTGACAACTGGTGAAAGCTGTTCCTTTTCTCATCTCAAGTAAAAACTCATCAAGTAAAACATGAAGAGTTCAAAATTGTCATGTAGCCACTAATCCACAACTAAAAATAGTAATTTAACCTCTGTGGATAGTTAAAGGTATTTTTTTAAATGAAGAGGCAACGCTTATCAGTTCTGCAGTTTTGAACAGGAAGGAACAGAATTTTATATTTTGGCAGTATTGGTCAAATTTCATAGATTTCACAATTGACTGTTCTTTTGCGACACAAGCAACTAGAAAAAATAATCAGCTAAATAATTGATTGTTAGAATAACAGTTAAAAGCCAAGCTAAGGATTATTTCATTAGACCATTTGTTGAGATTAATTGATAAACTTGTTGCAAACACTATAAAATGTGTGTTATTGTTACTCTTTAGCTGCATTAGTAATGGTTTGAAAGTAAAAGCTGTGTGAGTGAACAGAGCATATTCTGTCTCTATGGAAAACGCTCTTGTTCTTAAACTGAATCCCACTTCAGAATGAGATTGAGATGAGGCCATCATAGACAGAAAGCCATTCTTTACTCCATCAGAACAATATGGGACCTTTTAGTGGGCTTCTCTATTGGATATCTGAAGTGGCTATGAGCACACAGGTCAGGCATTACTGTAACGGAATGACTTACGATTGTGGTCACAAACCTTTTTAGCTGAAAAAAATGCCTCACAGCGACTCTCTATTCTGTACTGCAAAACCAGCTCTCAGTTGTCTACAATGGTATTTGCACTTCACAAACCTCTTGATTTAGAAAGATGGTGGAGATGTGATGTCCATGTCCAAACGCAAACTCCATTCAATGCTGAGAAATGCACCTGATCCTCAAAACCATTTTCAATGCAACTAAAAAAAAACCTCAGGCAAAACAAGGACTTTTTTTTCCTGCAATAAAAATTTGATTTTGTACTTGATCTGACAAAGTACCAAGATCTTTAAAAAAAAATTTTCAGAAAAAGACCAAAATGTATGTTTATGGTTCCTATGATTTTAGTATCAATACTTCACTTCAAATGAATACTTGATGCTAGTTTTAGAAGCACTGAAAAAATTCTGGCTTTATTCGGTGTGATAGTTGACCATAGTTTTACTGCATATAGAGCAGACCTGGCGAAACTGGTAAGGTAAGGTACACTTTATTGTCCCCGTAGGGAAATTTGTCCTCTGCATTTGACCCAACCTTCAATGCCTCTGGGGCATCTCCTCAGAAGCAGTGATCGCCGCAGTGCAGCGCTCGGGGACCCATCTCCAGATGTTGTTGCAGGGCTTGGTCAGGACTGCACTAGCTGGAGGATTTTACCCTAACATGCATGTTATTGGTTGGAACTGGAGTGCCTGGAGGAAATCCACCCAGACACGGGGAGAAACATGCAAACTCCACAGAAAGGCCCGGCCCGTGCGGGAATCGAACCCGCGACCTTCTTGCTGTGAGGCCAGAGCGCTGCTCTGCCACCGTGCCGCTAGTGTGGCATGGGGACCAGATGCAGCCTCGACTTGTTGTGATCAGTCCGCAACACCTTTTTTGAAGAAAAAGCATTACTCTTTAGACATACTTTTTTCATTGACTTAGCTATGGATCGTGTGTCTGCACCTGTGTTCTTAATTATTACCACAATAAATGGAGATTAAAAAATTAAAGAACCTATAATTCACCTCTTGATAATAAGAATTAGTTGTATCAATGACTGTGGTCCGACTCTCCACCCCCTGACTGGATTCGAATATGGCCCTCGGTGAAAAGTAATTGCCCACCTCTGATATAGAGGGATTATATGTTTATCAGCATGGGGACTGCAGAATAACAGAAAGAGCTGTGGCTGATTGACAGAAGCTGTAGCAACAACACAAGCCAGCGCTGTTATCAGCTAGCTACAAGAGTTCATCACTGGCGAAATTGTTGCGAAAACAAAGGTTGTGCTGCTAAATCAACATTTATGAATGAATTTGTCAATAAGGTGAGTGAAAAAAGCAGTTTCACAAGCCAGACACCTATTACACCAGTTCATACCTGATCCAAATAGCTAGTTTTGTTGTTTTTATCAAAGAAGTTTCCCCAGCCAACTAGACGGACAGCGTATCTTACTGCGGCGACATGAGCAGTTTCTTGCTTGTCCACATAACAAGCAAGAAAGAAAATTGCGTTTGAAACTTGACTTAAAATGGTATATGGTCTATTTATATAGCGCTTTTCTACCTTTCCAGGCACTCAAAGTGCTTTACAATCTAGCATCACTCACCCAGTGTACACAGACACTGAGGCAATGTGGGTTAAGTGTTTGCCCAAGGACACAACGACAATCTACTTGTCGTCCCACTGTGGCACCTGGTGTTCTAACGGTCTCCCATCCAAGTACTAACCAGGCCCTTTCTTGCTTAGCTTCTGAGATCTGGCGGGATCAGGCTTTGACAAGCAGGTATGGCCACAAACAATATGGCCACAACTTCACGACTTCAATTATTTGCTTTAGTTGCGTGGAATTTAAAAATGATCACTTATTATCACTTACACTAGGTGGAACAGTACTTTTAGTTCAAGAACACATCCTAAAGGTTAAACGGGAGAAAAGCAAAACACAGATATTTAGGTCTTTGATGAGGAAAAGGCATATGGATTGAAAATGAACATAATATAGTGGTTGTATACTGTATAGATTTTTTTTCTGTTGTCATAGCAACAGTGTAGAGTTTCAGTTTGAAATGTATTAATTTTAGCAGCAAAACTTGTAGCCTATTTTATTTTTAATCAAACAGACACAAAAACAAAAGAACATATTAAGTTCAACTATATGTCATAGTCTATGATAATGATATATGATAATGATATGATAGTCTATGAGATAAGCTTAAATCTTGTTGTTTATCTGCTTCTCTACCACTGTTTACCTGATTTTCTCTCAGTACTCAGCAGAAGTGTTTGAATTTGTTCTCACACTGTAGCATGTTTTTTCTGCTTTAGCTGTATCTTCAGGAAAAAAAAAACGTCTTCTCTTTATTACCTCTCATGCATTCTTGCCGCTCATTGCTAACCTTTAGAATGCTGTGACGTCATCTGCATTACCTCTATAGGCCCTTAAAAAAACAAGCATTTTCAGCACTCACACTGCAGCAGAGCTCTGGTGTGAGAGGTCAAGTGTTCTTAAGTACACTAAGCTGGAGAAGCCCTACAAAAAGAAAAGCATAGTGTGATGTATATCTATAAGCAACTGACTATGGCTCTGGCTGCTGTTCTGATGAGTGGTTGCTGTGATTGTGTAGAAAAACAACTGTAAGTGATGTGACTCGGCGTCCACCTGACCGTCAGCCCGTTCCGTCTACAATCGCGCAGTCCCCGTGTTTGGACGTATGAGCCCAGGTATAAGCCAGTCAGTAGTTATTCATCATCTATAATGTTAACGATTACAGCATGTCGATAACAAACGGCGGAGTTAAATGAGTTTGTGCACTCAGATAGGCCGGTGCCGCGCTGGTTCAAGGTCACTCCTCGGGGACGCTGACAGGAGGGATGATTCCCGGGCTGAGCCGCTAGCGCACACATCTTTGGTCAAGGTCAACTGTGCCACTATTTAGAACAAATAGATACATAAAACACTCAATCTTGTGGGTGGCTAAAGTATGGGCCGAGACCTTGAGCCGGGATAAAGTTGGCCATTGCCTCGTATATTTTGTGCTGTACTTGTATTTCAGCCTGACACTTTATCACCCCGCCCCCATCGTTTTAACACCCCAAACACCTGCTTTTTAAGGCTAGGCTACACCTACACTGGCTGCACTGTGCAAATGAATGTTAATGTGCAAGTCTCCAGAGCTTTCTCTTTGCAATAACATTTGATAATATCATAAAGTATTAAAATATGGCCCAAACGTTTTATATTATCACAGTATATGACATGCATTATTTATAGTTTTAGATTCCACATAATTTTAAAGTAAAGCTAATTACTAAAATTGGTATTTAAATGGCCTTACCTATCGTTTTGAGTTATATTTGGCAATTTGAGAAAAGCTCAGCAAGATTCTGCTCATTTCTAGATTCTGTGTGACATCAGTGTGGATGCTGTCAAACCAGTCACACTGCTGCTCTCCACTCTCAGCCTCTCTTCTCACCTTCTCCTAATGCTTTTCCAGCAGAAAGTTTATTTAAGATGTGTTTGCGAGTGAAGATTGGGGGATTGTCTTTACTTAAACTTGGAAACGTGAAATGGAAGTTGATTGTTTTTAAAGTACTGGAAACTGGTGATAAAACGTAATTGTGAACTGATTCCAAGGACTTACTAAGTGGAACTTTTGAGGTTACATTTAAATACAGACTCTTTTCCCTTTACCAATTCCTCTTACAGTTAGAGTGAGTGATAGGTAGTTTACACAGAAGTGCTTATATGAAATTAGTTACATATTCAATACAATATGAATAAAGACATTTAGTACTGGTATATCAGCCATCCCTACGCTAAAGCATGTACAGATAATTGTTGAATGACAATGCCAAGGTCAGTCACTTTAGCAATTGAAATGTAGGGCTGAAGAAATTCCTGGTTGACTAAAGATTAAGAATGGGAAAATTCTGTTACGATTTAATTCAGTTTTTGCAGCCACGATTTTTGAATTTCTTTGATTTTGTTAGATTATCTGGAATATCATTTTAATAAACCATTTATAATTGACATTTAAACAAAGCCACTGTTGTTAGTTCTCTTAACAGTAAACGTCATATTTATCCTTCTTATTTAGTTGCCTACCATCAGTTAACACAACACAATAGTGCACAATCAGTCAGGTCTGGCACAAGTTCACGCTTTGTTTCTTCAGACATTGTGGCTATTACTATATTATTGTTTGTATTATACAACTATAGTACAACTGCGCTACAATACAACTATATACAGTATTTTAGTGCATGAGCAAAACTGAAAAATTCTGGCATTTCTATCCGATCGCAGCATACTTTAAACAACTTCAAAATTCTTTTCCATTCTTACTAAAGAAAGATGTGTCTCATTGACTGATTGGTCAACTAAAAAGTAGGCGTGGCTAAAGCTCTGAAGTAAAAAGATATTTTTTGTTCTGATTGTATTATATCTGACCTAAACTGTGCTTGAAAAGACTAAAACCCAATGGAGTTCATGCAAAAACAACAAATTATACAAAACATTATGAAACACTGCATTTATAAAAGACAGATTAGATCAATGTTTTAGTTCCAAATCTTCAACTAATTCACTCTTTTTTGTTGCTGTACAACATAAAGCTGTAAATTGTAACTTTAAAAACGAGTCGACTATACACATTTTGATCTACTGATTTGTCATCGACTGATTAATTAACTAAAATTGTTAAATTACTACAGCCCTATTGAAATACGGTGCTAATTAAGCAATCACTGTAGTACTCGCATAGATTTAAAACTGCATGGAGGTCTAACCAGCAACCCATAAAAGGCTTTGTGCATCTTACCATGCAATTTAAATGTTGTCACTACATTGATAGAGAGGGGTAAACTTTACAAAATTCATTGAGCCAAAGAAATATTTAAAAAAACAACACGGTTAACTAAAATTGGGCTCACAAAATGTGCTAACTCTCGAAAAGTTTTCACAAGCAGCACCAGACTATCTGACTTTGGCTGTTGCTCCATTGTGGCACATGGGGAAGCAGGAAAAAAGCAGAAGCACAAGCAAGTGTGAAGAGCTCTGTAAAGTACCAGCTCAGATAAGCAGACTGCGACAAACTCAGCGTAGCGTTCAGCGTGGTGTCCAGCTGAATTTACTCTCGTCTAAGCTGCTCGACGAAACATACCATGACCGAGGCCTCTATTCACTTCTGAACGGGTGCGCGGGTAACAAAAACACAGAGGCCATTGTGTTTGCGCAGGAGCGGGACACGTTTGGGGCGCGTGGCGAGAGGATACACTTGATTTGGAGTCAGTTAGCGCCTCATGCTTATCGTTGTGGACAAAAGGCCCGGGTTTGAGTCTCCCTCCCCTCGGCTTTGGGCTCTCTTCCTCTGCCTGTCTCCTGGCGTGCGTCCCCCCAGAGACACGAGCCAGGGGGCTGGGCGCTCTGATGGCCAAGCGTGACATTTAAACCCCTGCCCTGCGGTGGCTTCAGGGGAGCTTTGTTGGAGAAGCTGGGGGGTTGAAGAGAGGTTCATCTGAGCACAGAGGGAACAGAGGGCACCAAGTTAGGCTGATAAGGTGCATTACACGGCAACCAGCTGCTGAGGTTTTTTTTTTTTTTTTATGTATTTTTCCATAGCCCATAGATTCAACATATTAAGTTTCTAGTCTAAGAAACACGTGCTGAAATCAGGATTGACGTAAGGATGCATATAACAAGCCTTGGATGGAATAAATGTTGACTGCTCTATTTCTTTGAGTGACTAGCACAGCAGTTTTTATCCTGCAGAACTTGCTTATTTGCTCCAAATCTGGACCAGTTCACAAATCCTTCATAAGTGTAAAAACAAACTACTTCATCATTCTGAAATCCACAGAAATTGGGCTACAGTTGTTAGTACATGTTTCTAATGTTTTTTTTTTTTTTTCAACCTTTATTCAAGCAGGAAGTCCTCTTTTGCATAATGGTTGATGAAAACCAACCATCTAATGTTGATAAATGGTTGGTTATAATCAGAGATGATCACTAAGGGTTGCAACAAGTAGATTGTTTATCACAACCAATCGATTTTTGAAATAATTGTCAGCTAATGTAATAATTGTATTTTCTGGTCAATGCATAGCTGAGTTAAGAAAAGAAGATTAATAACTCAAAGTGAGCAGCAAAAATGAAGCAATAATTGTTTTGAATGGGTGAAATTTTGTTAAAATACTCCCATGGCTTTTGGGTCTTAAGCAGCTAATCAATTTATCAACTGAATAACTTGGAACTAATCAGTTATCAAAATGACTCCTGATTGCAACCCTTTAGTAACTTTTCAAAAAGAGCTTTTACTGCTACATAAAAAAACATGTTTATTGATTTAACTGTACTATTTTGTTTACGTTTCAAAATGAAATGCATTTCTGCAAACAGAGACAGTAAAGACTGCATTTCATATGGGCCAGACAAGACAAGTGTCAAGACAGCCCGGGATGGTTCAACCTATCAGTTTGAAATAGCGCTGGACAATATCGAATTTAAGATAATATTGTAAATGTTGCTTTCAAGATATCCAAAAATTGAATATCGAGTATGTGATTTATAGTAAAAACCATATAAAAAGAGCCCACTAGAAATAAAACTTAAAAGAAAAAAGATGAAACTTTCAACTTAAGGTATAAATGTAATATTTTTGCACTTCTTTCAAACATTGGTCTGACAGTAGGTTGCGTTCACATGGCACCACAACATACTCCAGACCAGTTATATATATTAACGGTTTAGCATCTATCTAAAGTGATTCTTGTTTAATAGGATTTTGTTGTTGCAATACAAAAATGAATGGGTCTAGTAATAGAAATCACCAGATTGAAAATGTGTTAAATGGCAAAGTACAATGTAAACTGTAGTACAGCAGATTCAGTCGGTAACGCGTCATATTTGGGGATGTGGGGGGATTTCATGGTTAAAGATCCATTAGGGAACTGCAACTTTCTCACAAATTTTCTGGCAATTTAAATCTACTTTGAGCACAGTATTTTCAAGTTAAGTCACAACTAAGTCTAAATATACATGTTGTTGACATGGTTTATTTCATTGGCGCTGGCATCATGCTAGCTTGTAGCTAGCTTTTAGCCCGCAGTTACTGTTATCCTTGTTGAATATATTTACAAACTTGGGCCATTGGCTCACTTTATTCTTCTTTTGGCACAATATATTTCCTTAAGTTCACATTTGCTGAAGTTGTTAAGCAGTGAGTGAGAAAGCTGTTCCCCATTAGAGTGTACGCACTGTTCGCCTGTATCTATAGAAAAAATGGCTCCTGCCCACCATCTGAATTGATGATGATGATGATCATATTCTACAACATGAACACAACTTATCAAACCTAAACAAACAAACAAAAAAAGTGAAAGACATGTTTTTCAACACTGTTGGCGTGTTTCCCATGAATAGTGGAGACTATGGTGGCCACCATTTGCCCTTAGACAAAAACAAGTTGAGCAATAAGCTAGAGGTGATATACTGTATATATTGATATTTAGGCTTGTAGCCTTGTAAAGACATATGTTTTTACAAGGCTACATGTAATTTTATTGAATCCACTGGGTATGTTTTTGATCATTAGATGCATTAGATGTGACTTTTATACTCAAAAACACAGCACAAAACAAATATATTCAAACATAGCCAGTCTCTGCTTAAACTTGTGGGAAACACTGTGTTGGAAAGACATAATATTGTTTGAATATCATTATCAGAATAAATAAAAAAAAAAAGTATTTTTGCCCAGCTTTGCTTATCAGATACACAATTCACTCTATGCCATAAATGTAACTGTAACTATGATTAACTACTAGCAAGAATAAAATCATTGAGTCCCTGAATTAGTATAGTGGCCTCTGAGACGGTGGTGCATATACAGTAGTAATCTGCTGACAGCAAAATGCCACAACAATGCATACTTGACATGCAAATAATATGAGGTAAATATAATACACTTTGGTTTGCTAGGAACATAGAGAAGTCATTTGGGTGATAGGACTTCCTCTGTGGCGGCACACTTCACTCCCTGGCCCGCCCCACTTCCCCTGCAGAAGCCCTGTTGTGGTGGGGCCCCTATTGTGCTGAGGCCTGCTGCTGAACGAAAAGGGTCCTTTGGTGGTAAACAATTCAGCTGTCCACTCTGATCACAATGGGGGCACATCCCTTTGCTTTGAGCATCTGCTTGGAGTAGGTATCACCACTTGCCCAGCGCTGACCATAGCCCAGCCCGGTGTGCGGCTAAATCCCCCCGAATGTGCTGTCCCTGCTGCCACCTGCTCTTGGCCTCCCCTCCTTTTATTATTTGGATCAATACTGTGGACTCCGCTGCAGTGTCTCTCAAAAGGAGCTGAATAGGCGCGTGTTGGCTGTTTAGTGGGATTGCATGCTTTCAAAAAAGAGTGTCGAGAGTGGGCTCCAACTGTATGAGCTCATTAAGGCATGCAAGAGAAAAAGATGCGTTACAGGCATGACAGGGCAGCTGTATGAGGGCTGTAGGGATCTGCAGCTGCAAGAGCACACTGTGGCCTATTATCTCCCCCTGGTGGACGTTTGAGGGATCAAGCAGCTACTGTAAACAGCTAAAGAATTAGAAAATGTACGCAGTTTTTAATGTGGATTGGTAATATGAATCTCACTCCTAAACAAAAGAGATTGTAAAGCTGCATTTAATTACGTCTAATGAGCAAATCGGTCACTGAAAAATTATTTGCGAATCCGAAAAAGTATAGTAGCATACTGAGTACCTTGCATGTACAATAAACACAGGCAACATGAGGATTACTTTCAATAACTCAATAAACCGAAGATCAGAGTTCTATTCATAAAATATGGCCACATGATCTCTGTATATCTCTGCTCACTTTTGTAATAACTGATACTTGTTTGTCCCTTATGTTGTGTTGCTTTTCCATCCATTCCACAGTGTCTGCATGTTTGGTGTTGAATGACACTATTAGAGGATACCTCCAACACAGCGCTCCATTTGCTTCAGAGGGTAACAGAGAGCACACTCTGTGCTGGGGAAGCGCTAATCAGCTCGGAAACATTTGCTGCCCTTCTGGCAAGGTCACCGGGTCACGGTCCTGAGGCTGGATGTCCACTGCTCCCCTCGCTCCTCCCCCTACCCTGTAAAGCCCGGCCCCCCAGGGGCCCATAGGCCCTGCAGGCACAATCACTGCAGCGTGACTATAGGCTCACACAAGCTGCTTTAATCTGGTTCTGCCCTGGGATGGACTGCGGCTGTCTGTCCATCAGAGCCCTGGGTTAGCCTTCACCGGACCAGAGCCATGGATTCGCATGGGCCCGGACTGGACTCTGATTGGTCCATTGAAGAGTCCACAGAGCCCCTCCCGCTGTTTGACCAGCTGATTGATCTGTTAACTCTAGCTGCTGGACGTGTGTCCCTGAATTTAATTTCAGAATTCATTTGTGGGAGCCGTGTGTACAGACATGATGTAGAGTCCAGGCCCATGAAGGATTGAGGGTCCTGCTGAAATATAATTCTAATTTAGGTTTTCTCAGTTGTGATGAAATATATTTGGAGCATGTCTGACAGAAACTCTGCTCAAAACATGCAGTCCATTTGATTTTTCTTTTCCAAAGTGACTTTGGAAGTTATACCAAGCTCTCAGGTACATATTCTTTGCTGTGGGCTGTGTATATAACACTCAAGTGCGCTGAGCAAACAATCAAACTGTATATTCTACTCAAATACAAAAATTATAAAAAAAAAAATCTCAAAAATGTAAAACTCAAAATGTATGCACTCATTCAAAACCCCTAAAAAAACTGTGTCATCAACAATCATTATGACGGCCATTATTGTACAAAACCACTTCATTCAAGCTGCACCATGAAAACGATGCAGAACATACCAATTCGGCAAAACTAAGGGTGGAGATACCAAGCCCCAACTCAATCTGCGTGACTAAGTGAGTGATATGTTCCAATTATACATTAACACCATACAACCAAGATTCTCCAAAAATACACAACTCCAAACTTGCACTTGGCTCAACTTTCCCACTAATCAAACAGAACAAGTTTTCTTTCTTTATTTTCTCCAATTGTAATGCCTCTTCCTTTTGGCTGCATTTTATTGGCTCATTCCGGTGATGTACTGTATTACTTTTATACCTTCTACATCTTGAGTCTGAGGTTATCTACTTCACAAAGGTGCCTTAACCGCCTCTCGCTTTCATCACTTATCGATACCGCGCTTCTGTCAAAATAATAAAACGCTCTGAAAGATGGAACTGGAGGTTAGCTAACCCTGACTCATTTCACAGCTCATAAAGACTGCCAATGTGTAGCTGCCATAATGTCCACTGTACTACCAGAAAAAGCCATAAAAAAGCACAAAGACGATGAAGTAAACGTGAGACAATGGCCGCTGCGAGAATGCCTGAACCTGATTTGATGGACTCTGGGTTTCTCCCCCCCTCTGGCGGCCGGAGAGGGGGCACTGCTTGGATATGCATCACAAAGGCTTCCTGCCGTATTGATCGGCTCTGGGTTAAGGCAGTCTATCAGCAAATGTCCCTCTCTGTGGGAAAAACAATAGGAGATTAAAAACACACAGTCGGGCCGGGCGGGAGGCTGCTGATGGGCCCTTATCTGAGACCCAAAGGTCACCGTGTACAGATATAATCCACTTTCACTTAACAGCTTCATTTAAGGCAACTCACATGCAAATAATGGCATTCGAGGTGCTTCTTCGGAGATAAACCTGGCTGAGGCTAGAAGAGGAGCTCGAGTGGATTTTTCAAGTCCGAGTGTGGTTCTTTTACAGACGAGAAGAAGTGGGTAAATTTTTAAAAAAGGCAACAGAAGACTGATTCCTGATTCAGCTAAGACAAGGCCAGAGTACAAAAATCCTCCCCACAGCAATCAATGCATGTGGACCCAAACAGAAAGAAAAAGTTATAGCTGCGAGTAAAGGAAAGTACGTTGAGCAAGTTTGCGCTATCCATGTCAAGTGGTGCTATTCCGAAACAAAGATGCTTAAGCTTTTGCCACACCCCTTTTTAGTTGATTTATTGGTTGAGGACATATGTTTCTAGTTGACCAACAATTTCTTTGATCTACTATAGCTCCACAGTTTTCTTACAAGTTAACTGAGTTTGAACAAATAAAAAAGCAATTTAAGTCCCTACACTAGTATTGCCCAATATCAAGTATCGGCAGATACCTAGGCCACAATAACAAAATTGGTATCGAACTTGAAAAGGTGGAATCAGCGCATCATTAGACTCTGATTTATTGCGCAAATATTAACTTTTTGTGAATAAAGACGTTCTGGGTCAACATCATCACAAACACAACTGGACATTTACAATTAGCTTGGTCTTCATTTAAAGAAAGATGCATTAGTTTGATCTACAGCTTCAAAAAATATGTCTCCTATTTCCTGTTACTATTAGGTCGCAATTTTGTCATAGTATTTGCATCAACAAACAACACAGCAGCGTATTTTCTTTGGGCATTTTACTAAAGCAGAAACTCTTTACATATTACATTGATGGATTTGGTTGATAATAATCCAGATCTAAACATGTGCTTAAAATTAATATTTGATGAAAAATTCATAAATCGAACGAAAAATGTAATTAACAAACACTTTAAATATGTTTCCAATGCAGAAGTTGACCTTTGCCACTGACCTCTCGGGGAAAAAACTGTTCTGCTTAACAAGACTAATATCTGGAATTAATTCTTACAAAATGTTAAATTGTCTCCCAAGGAATACAATCAATAAAAAGCGTTGAACTTTTTCAACATGAACTTAGCTTAAAGAATGCTAGCTTAAAAAATAAAAATTCACTGAACAAAAGTAGTTAAAAATGTGTGAAGTGTTGATTGGAGCAGGGCAGTGCAGGTCAGTAACGCTCCTTGGGCTCACTGAACTTGCGTTTTTTCCTGGGAGCACAGACAGACGGTGTGTCCTGACTATTCATGATTTCAAACTCCTTAGGCAACAACAACAACAACGACGACATAAACAAGATCAATGTCGTAACACAGTAAATATGAATCTTTTATACAAGTTTGGAGATGTCTTACCATTTTGCCCTTTGGAGTACTCAGGTGTTTCTTATCCACTTTTGACACCTAGAGAAACAAAAAGCACATTTACAATCATTCAACATCTCGTTACTGTCTGTTTCTAATGTATATTAACACCAGGGCTGCAACAAGTTAATCGCTTATTACAATAATCGCCAACTAATTCAGTAATCGAATAACTGTTAACTGGTCTTTATTTTGGCAGGTATTTAGATAGCTGAGAAAAACCTCAGGCTTAACAGCAATAATGATGAGCAATGGAAATTGTGGTATTTTTCTGTTTTTTTGTGGTGTTAACACTAGTTTGCCTTCAAATCTCCAACTCCTAAATGTCCTCAATCGTTTCACTGGAAAAACACAGACCTAAAAAGACTAATATGGATAAAATGCTTGAATTAAGACCAATTTATTTGGTTTTAGGTATAATTTGGATTCTTGCACTTACATTTTGTCCTATTTTCAAGTGAGAGATACTTGTCATTTCCTTCTCTTAGGTAAAACTCCATGTTATATGCTTGTTCCATCGGCAAATTAAAAGGTTAAAATATTAAGCTTGAACTTTACGTAAAATGATACGTTTTTTCCTATGTATGTTAATCTATAATTGTAATTGTAGGAATGTAGATATCACTAGTATGATAAGGTTAAAGGTATTGATTTTTAATATAATTTTTTGAAGGGGTCTGTTTGCCATCATAGTCATCAATCTGGCTTTAGACGTTTTAGAGAAGGATTTGTTAATTTTAAGCCAGTTGAGGTTGAGGCTGTGTTTATTACAATCTCTCCCATGCTTGTACCAGATTCTAGCTTTACAGGTCATTTCTATCTGTAGTCCTGTTTTTCAGAATTTGTATGCACATTTGCAATCAGATCTAGGTTACTTAAAAGCTAACCACGACTAACATTTGCTACTTCACAGGTGACAAATATCAGAAGTCAACACTAAATAATGCCACAGGTGCAGTTTGCTGTGAGTCTGGAGTCTCCACTTTGTTGATAATGAACACAAATTGCACAAAAATCTTCATCAATGTCGTGGTAACTCACCTCCTGTACTTTTTCGCAAATTACGTAGTCATATTCAGCAAGGTTTTCTCTTGTGTACACAAAGTTTTTTCCACCAAATACAAATAAATATCAGGTGACTGTATCGAGACACTTCCTAACATCATGCTAATATTCGGTAGCTACCTGTACATGGATCTGGAGTCGCTTGTCGTTCGCTAAATTGAGTATTTTAAAGAGAGTTTTGCCAGCTTTAATTGATAATGCACTTGCGTAGCTTGACAGACTTGACTTTGACATCGGAAGTTACTAAACAGGACTATGAATGAGGCTAGGTAAAATATTGTTACAATATGGTCTAAGACTCTAAAGCTCAAGAATGTTATTATGGGATAATGCAGTATTTAAGTCTTTAGTAAAGCTTTTGATGTGGTGAGTTGTTCATAAAACACACACACAGAGCACGAGCAAACTGACCGTAGAGGAGGAGGAGATGATGCGTCCACTCCTGGTCCTCTTCAGCCCCACCTCGATGTCGGAGGTCCTCTTCACCAGAGTGTTCATCTGAGAGGGACAGATGGGCCGTAATGCCCCGCTCTTAGAGCCGCTGAGAGCCTCTCACTCAGAACAGACTATACTCATGTTTCTTTATGGACCACCCAACAGCAAGATAAACACTATTTAACTCCTTCAATATTGTGAAATCAATTAGCTTCAATTTCCACATAACAGCAACAATGGGGCTGGATTATACAGTAGCTAAACGTATTCATGCTGCACGTAAGACAGTGGGTTCAAATGATCAAAACAGTTCTATGTAAATGTTCATACAGGAAAGATTTTAGTCAATTTAAAGGACCTGTAAAATGCAATGTCCTTATAAAAACATTTAAACTTTTGTTTCATTCACACATGATTAAAACAAATTCTGCATAATATAAAGGTTGGATTTTTGTTGTCGATCTGAAAACATGCTGTTCCACTGTGGTATGTCATTAAATGGTAATGTAAGTGCTCCCATGTGTTTTTACACTGCGCACATGCTCACTAGAATCACTTCACTCTTGGAATTACCATTTTAGCTTCTTCTTTATTTTAGTTTCTCTCAGGTCTATTCAATTAGCAGGGCTGATTTGGCCGAGTACATGTACAACCTCTGTATTGTAGGTTTATGATTATTTACAATAATTGGTGACTTTTAACGCCATTTAAAGTAGTTAAACTGCTTTAAAGTACATTTCTGACATAAAACTAAAGTTTGAAAATAAATAAAATACAGTGATAAGCAGGGTTGTGGGTGTTGTTAGTCACCCTGTTATGGAATGGTAGAGGAATCACTGGCCTGGTTTAAACTGTTTTCTGTAATAATCTCATCAGACAAAAGGAATCTGTTCCATTAAACAAGGACGGTTAATAATAAAACTGCCACATCATGACATCATGAGGAGGAACGAAGCATTTGCAAATGGAAACAGCAGAATTACTCAAACATTTGGGATTAAAAGAAAGCACAACTTTGGGTTTGTTTTCAATGGCGAATCAATATTTGAGCAAGGCTAAAAACTGAGATGAGTTCATTTTGTGTAGTATAGGACCTTTAAGAGTGTTTCATTTGTTTGTATGGTGTGGTTTAACTTGAATGCATCTTCTTCTGTTCTACTGTGACTGTGAAATACTTTAAAGGTCCACTGTGTTACTTTTTGACCAAAAAATAAACTTGAATAAAATTATGTTTTTGTAATGCAGATGTCTAAATATATAATAAAAATATGTGCTTCAGTTCATCAGAAGCGATTCACCTCAACCTCTGACCACCAATAAGCGTTCCCTAACCTGCATGTTACTTTGCCGTTTCCATGAAACAGCAGCTCTACTTTCTACATTACTTCACATTATGACAAAAATTTGACTTTCTATTTCAATTATATAATAAAGTTGAGCTTTCACCTCCAGAAAGTTGCACAGTGTCACTTTAAATTACTTTGTGCATGCTATGTGCTGAGCAGATAACTTTGCCTTGGATTGTGACAGAAAGTTGAGTATTGACATATTGCTATCACATGTTGCCTGTCATGTAAAAAAAAAAAAACCATACATGTAGTTGGTAATTAAATTGGTATCTAAATTCTTGAATCCTGTACTTTTTCCACGCCAGCCACAACTTACAAGCTGCATATTTTAATGATTTTGTGGCTATTGATTTTATTTACATAGACCATTTTAAAGTTAGTTTATAATTGATGCATACTTCCTCTGCATCGCATAAATTATACAAATAGTGAATATGTCAAATCGAGTTATTCTGAAAATAAACACTATACAGTCAGTCATACTTTATGTGAGTGAGTGAAGTGAATAAATGTAGGGAGGCACTGATCCAACTTTTTCACTTCCAATACTGATTTTCATACTTGGACATTTGGTATCTCTACCAATACCCGGTATCAAACAGTACAAGTGTAGGCACTTTTTTTTTTTTTTGCATATCAGCTTCTTTTGGCCGATATTCAATCAGGCAGTTGTTTGAACAGTCTTCTGCATGGTGGAGCCACCAGTGATCAGTTGAACTTCAAGTTAGTTTTGGAGAGAAATTTGTGGGGTTTTTTGATTGTTTTATCGAGTCCATTTTGCTGTGTTTTGAACAGGAGGACTTTCTTTAAAAAAAAAAAAAATTTAAATTGTCTTTTTATATAGCGCTTTTCTACCTTTCCAGGCACTCAAAGCGCTTTACAATCTAGCATCCACTCACCCAGTGTGACACTAAGGCAATGTGGGTTCAGTGTCTTGCCCAAGGACAAACGTCAATCTACTCTCTGTGCACCTGGTGTTCCAGCGTCTCCCATCCAAGCACTAACCAGGCCCTATCTTGCTTAGCTTCTGAGATTTAACGGGATCAAGCTTTCACAAGAAGGTATGGCCACAAAATGTTCTAATGTGCATAAACATGTTGTATTCATTAAACAATAAGACAAAATAATAGTGTAGATTGAACTTTTTCTTTTATGGATAGATTATCTCATCTCAGCTATGTCTTTTAAAAACTAAAATAGGAAAATCGGCCTCAGAAATCAGCTTTGAAACTGGCCATTGGTATCGGCATCGGCTGACATTTTAAATAAAAATCGGCATCGGTATCAGCCAAGAAAACCCATATCAGTCGATCTCTAGTAGGCACTGACTGAAATAAAAAAATCTTCTCAAAGCATAACATATGGTTATAAATGTTAAGTATTTATTAATGAATTTCAGGCTTGTTTATTAGCTCCCTGCATTAATGGCAGCCAAACAAATGTTGTCAGGTTGCTTCCAGTGTAACAAACAGTGAATATGTTTAAACAAGGCTAAAACCATGGCTCTAGACCTGAATTTGATCAAATCATTTTAGTGAAGCTGTGTGAAGTTTAAAAACACAGTGGAGCACTTCCTGTTTTCAGTTCCAGAGCAGTACCCCACCTAAATATGCATGTATTTTCTAGTAACAATATGCTTTCGATAAGAATATTAAGCATAAAATGGATGAATAAACTATAATATAGGCCTTCAAATTCTATTTTGTCTGATTTATGTTCTTTCTTATGATATGCTGAGTTGTCAAAGCAGTGTTTTTGCGTTTCATGTTTTATCTAAATGATAGCACAAGGCTGATGTGTTGTGACAGACTTCTTACCTCTGTGACTTCAGTGGAATGGATCTCCTCATGACAGCTCATCTGGATCTCTGCGTGCAACATAGATCACAAATTAGAATCATTTATGAGCAGTTGTTACACATATTGAGCTTTCAGTTTGACAGAAATCTATACTCTCTATAAAAAGATAACTGCTTCAGATTCTTGTGATTAAGATTAAAGAAGTCTCTATGTGTTCTGTATCTGCACTTTCAACTGTAAACACTGCCATCTAGTGTTCTAAAGTTGTACTACCGTTTGCTCTACTGGAATTCATCCATTTCTAAATAAACGAGTATTTTACACAAAATCTGCCTTGTGTAACATATTCAGATAAATTATAATTGTTAAGTACTGTTAGTAAACTATAAAACCTCTGGATCACTATGATATATTTTTGACATTGTAAATTGTAATATTGCCAATTTCAAACATTCAACTTGATCAACTGCTCACTACCTTACAGATTAAATTTGATCTCTAAAAAAAGTTGTCTGTTTTTATGCAGAATAAGATAGGAGATTTTTTGTTAAATATATTTAACTTGGAACTACCAGATTCTCTGAATTCTTGTGACTTTCACAAAAGTCCACTGAAAAGCCGCCACCACTCACCCTAAGATTTCAATGCAGTTAAATTTCTTTGTATAGAGCAATAATATGTTTATCAACACGGGAGATGCACATGCACCCGGTATGCAGAAAGAGCTGCCGCTGATTGACACGAGCCGCAGCAACAACGCAAGCCAGAGCTGTTGTCAGCTAACAAGAGTTTATCACTGTGCGAAAAAAAAACGTTTTGCTGTTAATTTAACATTTGTGAATGAAATTTGACCTTACGACTCAAACAAGTTACAATCAGGTGAATAAAAAAACAATGAGAAAAACACTGTCTCAAGCTTCAGGAGCCAGACAACTAACTCCTGAAGTGCTTCAGACCTGATTAAAAACAGCTAGCTCTCGTTGAGTTTTGTTGTTTCCCAGCCAACTAGATGGACAGTCTTTTTCTGCATGTGGCATGTGCAGTAGAGCAGAAAGTGACGTGACAATAATCCCTCTACAGCCAAACTCACAGATATCTCTTCACATGATTGCAGTTATAGCAAACAAAATCAAGCAATGAAACATTTGGTCAAAACCAATAGAAGTATTACAAAAACAGAAACAGTCATTAAAGATGGTCACTAAGAATCCGGACCAATCATAGCGCTGCATTGTGGTTTGGGCGCATTTTCAAACCGAGACAAACATGGCAGCGCAGAAAGACTACTTCAATTTATTTATTACAATCGAATTTCTCTTTTGGAAAATGTCCACACAGAGGAGATTTATATATCTGGACAAGAAAGATGTATGTGCTTTTCTCTTGATTAAATTTTGCAAAAACGTGATTTCTCAGCTGCTTCAGCAATGTAACGCTTCAACCAATCAGATTCTAATTTCCCCAGACATTCTGTTTTTTTTCTGTCTCTATCCTGAATGATAATGTGTAGAACTACTCTCTAAGATTTGTCACAATAATATTAACATTAAAGTGAAACTAAATGCAGAATCAAACTTTTGTGACTGTCTAGCTGTATGCATGGGGTCAAAATTAAATTATCTACTGTTTCCGGACTTTTTTTTGGACACTTTGCAACCATTTTGCAGTTATGTGTGCTAAAATCGCAATTGTACTGCCACGATGGTCAAACGCTGTCAGTGCATTTTCAGAACACGCCAAGTTGACGCGACAGACAAGCTATTCAGGTGGAATATAAAAACTCCCTCTGACACCACTGCAGTGTGAGCTGGAAAGCGGGCACCCGCTGTGGAATGACATTATCAGTCTCTGGATCAAATGCATAAGCAGGTGATGCGCGGTGCAAAGGGTCGCAAGGTTGAATATATAATATTTACATTTCCTCATTGTCAATTTTAGAAAATACTCACATGAGCTCATGTAAAGGAAAGGTTTCATACATATGTCTGCAAAGTTAAAGACAAATTCTTGAAGTGCAAGTACGAAGTTGTAAACCTCACCACACATCATGATCGCTCTGGCACAAAACTCAAATCACTTGCCAAGCATGTTTGCGGTGCAGCTGTGGGCGGAGTAAGTCTCTAACCGTGTGTTTAGCCTCACTTAGCTGTAAGGGATTCATGCAAACTGAGTAAATTATTCTTTTTACACAGATCCCAGTGTCATGCTCACTGGTTTTTATTTGCTTAATTCTACAAATTTACCAGAATAGGACACTGCATTGTAGAAGAGCTCTAAAAAGACAAATCAGGGGAAAAGGGTTCTGGTTACTAGAACAAACAGCACCTCTCCAATGGGCAATGCAACTGAAAGAAGGCGGCGTTTTAATGCTAAAACATTCTGACATTTTTTTATTATAACATTTTAGCTCAATGTGTCATTAAAAAAAAACTATAATCCAGGCTGTTATGTATTAGAACTGCAACAAACAGAAACACTGTAGGTCTAGGTTAAAAGTCATTTTTGCATAATCTGTCTTGTCTAATAAAATTGATTGATTGGATGTTGTTGTTGTCGAGGCTTGTTTCTCTCACCAGTGTTGTCCTGTGACTTGTTCTCCGGTTGTTCCACGTCCTCAGTCGCATGATTCTGAAGATTAAAACACACTATCACTGAACACTGTCAATACAACGGCCCTTCAGCAACGTTAAGTTCAATATTGACCTCTCTGACACTTTGACCCAAAATAAGACCTAAAGCTAAAAACACAAACACAGCAAGAAAAAAAGATTTGTGTTTACTTGCGTCCAAATTGATTTTACAAGAAGAAAAAGACATGCTAAATTCTTTTTGTGTGTGATGCATTATTGTAAACCTAAAGATCATGATTTATCGATTATTCACACTTACCATGACAACAGTTCAGTTTCTTTTATTCTTATTGTCTAACTCATCGCTTTTCGACAAGTTTGTGATTAGTCAAACATTGTGAATAAAAAAACTGTTAACGTGACAAAATTGTTTAGATTGTTTAGATTGTATCAAAAGACTTTAGAATTTAGCTTGTGAAATTACCACACTGGGGATTTATCAATACCTGTTATTTCACAGCCTTCTGAGGTAATTACAGGATATTTAATCCATAACAAGGCTCACAAAATCATAAATATACCTTTTACTAAATCTTACCTTTCACTAAAAAAGAAAAACAAAACATTTTTTTTCCTGTTAACCTGACCAACGTCAAAACTGGAACTGAAATTTTGCCCTCTAGTTTTGATAAAATAAACAAAAAACACTTAATTTAACCATGTAATATTGTATGATTACACTGTATCATTCTTTTGCTCTTGTGGATATATTGTAACTTGAATAATTATGATTATGACGACATAGAGCTGGGCTAAAAAACTAAAAAAAAAATCTCAATAACTTTTGTACACATCTTGATAATGATATTTGGGTAATGTTTTTCAACAGAAATGTGTTAAAACATGTCCTTAAATGTATTTAATCTTAATTATTAGAAAAGTAAACTTTGTCAACATACACACTGGAAAAAATATGATCTAGTGCTTGAAATAAGTTGCAAGTAACTTGAAATTGAGATGAAAAAGTCTTCTAAACTTGAAATATTAACACAATTTTCTATCCTATTGAAATCTTTTTGTAAGACAGTACAAACCCAAATTTTGATAAAAGTCACTTAATACAGCAATCTTTCCTTACATCCTTATTTCCTGTTTAATAAAGCACTTTGAATGTTGTTGATGATGTTTTTTTTTTCTTTAGTTTGAGACGTTTTACTTGATAATTTTTACATATCTTAAAAGTAACATTCACTGTACTATTTAAACTTTGATATATTGCCCAGCTCTATCTTGACGTCGCTAATCCGACTGTGACTGAGCCTCTTCTTCGTCCATCTTGAAAACCCACTTCTCGTGACATTCACACTCTCCTCCACCTGGACACACACATCAGTCAGGAGTCAGATAAAAGGCTGAGTCTAACTTAAAATGGTATGGACGAAGAGAGAGCAAGTAAAACGTGCTACATTTGTAAAAATATGATGTTAGAAATCTGGGGAATTTGGGAACTTTTTTTTATTTCATAGTAAAAATTACTTTTGTATAGGCTGAGCTTATCATACTTCAAGGTTTCTGAATAACCTATACCAGGGCTATTCAACTTTATTTTTCAGAGGGCCAGATTTTATCGAGGACCACGGCTTGGGGGGCCAGGCGGTTGCACAATACACCGCAGTTTTTGACGCAAGATTGTGCCCAAGACTAGAGTTGTTTCTTTAGTGATAATAACTAATGCTGTTAGTTTTTCAAAAGCCTAAAGTAAGTTGACATGCATTTGTCAGTGCCGCAATGTTTGCTTTGGGTTGTAAATTTGGCTTCTGCGCCGCGATTGATCCGCCACTGTGTTGTGATTGGTTAACCAGACAGTGTTCATTTCACAAGAATCCATCTAACAAAGACAGTTTGTGTATAGTTGGCTGACCTGCTCGAGCCGCTGTCTCTCTGTGGCCATGTCCAGCTTCAGAGTGTGGTATGGAGTGACCAACTCTCCATGTTCAGTTTGACCGGCTCCCTCTCAAACTCCATGCTGTCCCCGTCAGCCTCTTTGAAGCCCGGAGGCTGGTAGTCCTGAGGGGTGACTGCAGCAGACAAACCAGAAATCAGCAAATCAACCGAAGAGTAAAAACAAAAGTCATTATTGTTAAGGGTGGGTAATGAAAAATAATTTGCTTAGAGCTAAAATTGAAAACTGATGAATTGCACAGCTGTAGGTAATCATACTCCAAAAAAAACAGCAAACACAAAAATCTTTCACATGTTGCTTCTTTTTTGGAGAGCTTCTAATTCTAATCTAATCCAATTCATTAAATTATAAATAATTTAATACCTTTTCAAAAAAACTGCAAAAACGACAAAATGGAGTTATCCACATTCCTGGGTCAAAAAACCCTATTAATTCACAAAGACCACACTATTTCCAGTATCTTGGTTCAAGAGAACCGCGATCACAGGCTTAACACCCTAAAAGTGAAACAGATTGTGAAATTGTAAGAAATCTAATTAGAAATGTAAAAGTACACTGTGTAACTTTCTTGTGAAAGGTCACCTTCACAAATCAGTAGAAATTGAAAGTTAAAATCATACCATGGGACATTCTGAATGAGGATAATTACATTTATGCGATAATGTGGAGTAAATACAGCTAAAAGAACATTTCTTCTATGGAAGTATACAAGTGGAGGCCCTCCTCTAGGCTAAATAGCTAATCAACAGTTCATTTTGGGGCCATCTAAGCTTGCACAATGTAAAAATGCTTATTTTTATGATTTATTTAGTGCAACAAAGACATATACACTACAAAAACATGCTTTTTCGGTCTGGTTTTGGTTATAAAAGTAGATAGTACACCTTTAAGAACAATGGAAGTTTGAAAACCTACATTTAAATCCTTAAATTCAAACTTCTAATTTTTTAGAATTTTTAAGACACTGATGAAAGCCTGATTTCTATATGTTTTTAGATACTCTAAACTAGTGTTCAAGAAGAAGAATAAAGTTGACAGACATATTGTGTACTTGTTGTTCTCTCTTTACCATGGTCGTAGTAGGCCAGCTTCATGTTGATGCACACGTTGTCTGGCAGAGGCCCCAGGTTCTGCATCAGAGTGTACAGCTTTCTCACCAGCAGGATACTGGCCTTCTTTGTGTTCCCACAGGCCATGGACGCCACCTTGTTTTTGTTCTTACTAAAAAGATACAAGTAAAAGAATAGTTAATGCAATGTTACGCTTATTCCCACATAACCTACTTCTAATCACTGTTGGTCTTAGGCTAATGAAGACACACTTAAACTCCTCCTTAATCAGGCATTAAAAACCATAGACCTTTTAATAAACTAACATAAAAAAATGTGTTTTGCCAGACCATGTTTCTATTGCTAAAGCATCTATTTAGGTAAAACTTGTTTGTTGTGCCCACTGCCCATGCTACCTCTAATACATTATTTTGGAACCAAAATCCAGAAACTTTCGGCACGGTGGCAGAGCGGATAGCGCTCTCGCCTCACAGCAAGAAGGTCGCGGGTTCGATTCCTGCACAGGCCCGGGCCTTTCTGTGTGGAGTTTGCATGTTAATCCCCGTGGTCTGGGTGGGGTTTCCTCCAGGCACTCCGGTTTCCCCCACCAACCAATAACATGCGGGTCCCCGAGCGCTGCACTGCGGCGAATCACTGACTCCTGAGGAGATGCCCCAGAGGCATTGGAAGGATGGTCAAATGCAGAGGACAAATTTCCCTACGGGGACAATAAAGTGTACCTTAACCTTAACCTTTACTTTCCTCTAAAACTTACTTGGTGTCTTAAAGTTGTGAAAAGGACTAACGTGTTTATTACACATTTTTAAGGCTTCAAATACAGTAGGTAAGCAACCAAAGCATGTGACTGGTTTCAACATTTAAAATTAAATTTGTTGATTTTTTTAACTAAGATCACAAAATAGCTTTACAAACGCTTGATAAAAATACAAGTTATCGTTATTAGTTAATACAGTTTAATAGTATCCTCAGTAAATACAAGGTTTAATTTTGACTATTTAATTCTATTTTCAGATGAAAGAAACTTGTTCAAATGAATCAGTGAATACAGGAGTATGTATGAAAACCTTTCTAATTCATCCCTCACTCTCACAAACCTAGGCATAGATATTTTTAGGCCATAACTTAAGAACTTATTTTTTCAGATATCAGTTTTTATTTTTAATTAGGCTGCACCACCTTCCTTGTAAACATTTGTCAAACTTGGCTCTGAACAAATATCCTAATGAATGCTCTTTGTTTTGTTTTTAAGCATTTAACCAGCAGCAGGATTAACTGTCTGAACTTGTTTGATCTTCATAAATTGTATTTTATTGTTTTGAATGTAAATTAACAATATGATTTTTAATACGTGTAGGCACTAAGGTGGAGGCGAAATTGACAAAAATTACTTTCTCAATAAAATCTATTAAAAGGTAATTAAAACCATGTCTTTAAACTCAACTTAAACCTGTTGAGGTTTTATGATCAGGCCAATGTAAAATGTCTGTAATCATAATTACAAAAGTGTTGTATATCATTTTCCCTGACAGTTAACAACATACCTTTTAGAAGTAAATATTTATTAAGCGCTCAAGCTTTTGTAGCATTGTTCACAGTATATGACATACTCAATATCCATCCACTCATTTTGTTCAGCAGGTCGCCCGGATTGGCCTTACGGCCCCACCCAGGAGCCAAACCAGGGGCCAGGGCCCAGCAAGGCTCAGCCTGAAGGAGCAACGTCGGTCCAACCTCCACCTTCCTGTTGCCTCCCCAAATGCAGAGGGGTCCGTGGAGGTCTACAGACTTCAGACGAGGACTACACTGTATTGTAAGCCACCCCTAATATGAATTCTTTTTTGTCATTTTAGAAAATACCAAGTATCACCTAATAAATTATTTGGCTCTTCAAGTACCACCAGATTAAAACTCGGACTATATTAGACCTAAATAAAATAAGACTAAAGCAGGTCTATAACATTGGTAAAAACAAGGATAAGGCAGTTTGAAATTACATTTTGCCCATAAGGAGACAAAACATGTCAAATGATATGTCTCTAAATAAACAAATAGAACAAAAACAGATAGTACGTAGATGGCTTCAAGTACCACCAGAGACAGCCTGAGTATTATCAATTGAACACCGTTTGACAAACAGTGATCTAAATTATATGAAATAGTACTATTTTATTTTGTATTTTAAAAAAAGGCAAAATTTGAAATGCATTATGTACTTTTTATGTTTTGTGCACCTGACAGACCAAGACTACATTGTATAGTCTGGTCTAAATACTAATGTAGTTTTCTAAATCAAATTTGTGAATGCAAATTGAAGAGCACCTTTCAAAATCCATCTGCGCTCCTTTCTTTGTGTACTGGATCCGGAACTGGTAAAACTCGGTCACTTTCTGAAAAGAGTAAATCAGACACACTTTATTGATCCACGGGGAAATTACTTGGTCAGTGTGAGAGCTTGATTGCACAACAAGGAGCTGTAAGAAACACTAGTAAAAGGCAATAGTAACAATAAAGCAGGAAGTAGAACAATGATAAAGTAATATAAACAATACATAGCAAGGAGATTGTGTTTTGAAAATGAAAAAAAAAAGTCACAATACCTGGGGATTGTCTGGATCTGTGTAAATCTGTGAATAAATAAAATAAAAAATAAAACCTCCTTCGAAATGTGTAACTTGTCATCAAACCAAATACTCACTGAGAGAATGACGGTGCGCAGCTATAAAAAGGGACAAAGAAAAGCATGAATATAAACAGAACTTAAGAATAGTTATTGCATCAAGACAAAGCAGGATTCATACTTACGTAGTTCTTTTCTATGGCGTCAAAGCAGCCTTGCATCCTACAGAATAAGAGATGGGTTGGTACTGTAATGCATTTATAAATCTTCCAAAGTTTTACAAATAAATAGGGTAAATATCTTCCAGTAATTGTGATTTTTCTAAATAACACTGCGGTTGCGTAGTGAGTTCACTTTTTTTTTGCTTTATCTAGAGTTGGGTCGCAAAGGCGGCAGTCTGAGCAGGGAGGCCTAGACTTCCCTTTCCACACACACTTCCTCCAGCTCTTCCGGTGGAATCCAAAGGCGTTCTCAGGACAGTCAGGAGACATAGTCCCACCAACGGGTCTTGAGTCTTCCTCGAAGTCTCCTCCTAGTGGGACATGCCCAGAACACCTCACTGGGGAGGCGTCCAAGAGGCATCAGAAACAGATGCCGAGTCACCTCAACTGCATCCTCTCGAAGAGGAGAAGCAGTGAGCGGCTCTTGTTCCTCCCGTGTGACTGAGCTCTTCATCCTATCTCTTAGGGAGCACCCAGCCACCCTGTGGATGAAACTATTTCGACCTCTTGTATTTGAGATCTTGTCCTTTCCGTCATTACCCAAAGCCCATGACCATAAGTGAGGGTTGGAATGTAAATTGACCGGTAAATCGAATGCTTTGCCTTCTGACTCAGCTTCTTCTTCACCAAGGAGAAAGAAAATGCAGCCTTTGCTAAATGAGTTCTATTAAATTTATTTTTGTTTGAATTAGAAATAATTGTGTTAGTTCACAGAGACACTTAGTTTCCTAAATGTATAGATTTAAGATCTAAGGATACATGTATTTAATCATGTTTGAACATTGCTTCTTCACCAAAAACGCAGCTGGAGTTATGTCCGTGAAACACTTTTATTTTCCCTCAGAGCCTCACAAAGCACTGTTTCTAAGTTTTGTAATGTCTTAGGTAGATCTCTGAGATTAAGAGCAGAAATCATCCAGAGCTTTATGTATTTCTGCAGCGTTGGCAGATCAGGCATTACAAGTAAAGTTTCATATGTTTTTGAATGAAAAAACTAAAAGCAATCATTAATCATCGTTCAACAGTACATACCATTGGACAATCTGACTGGCACCAGGACAGGTTCTCTCCCCTCTGAGAATCATCACCTTCTGATCTGTAAAAACACAGCAGGTTCTGTTCAAATGACATCGCAACATTCTACAACGAACCAGGTGGAGGGCAGTTAAAATAATACAAAAGGTAATGGGTCTACTCTCTTGCAAAAAAAAATCATCAATATTAAATTTGTGAACTTTTTTTTTATATTTCATGGCAATGAGCAATAATATTAAAAGCAAAGACTTTTTTCCCAGGTCAGAGAGCTGCTTTAATATCACATAAAATCCATCAGTTCTCATATGCACAAGTGGAGATCAGTCAGCAGCTGAAGTTTATGAGTGCGGAGGAGAGCTCTCCAGAACAAACCAAGTCTCTGTGGAGATTTCCAGTGTAAAAATAAAGGTCATACATGAGCTGTAAACAAGCAAAATGTGCCAACATTTTTTACCAAGCTACTACAGGACACTGGAGGACGCCAGACCAACGGCAGCATTTCCCATCTGTTACCATATGAGTCAGTTACACCCGCAAGCAACAATAAATAACACCACTAAACTTGTGGTTTGGACAAGTACATTTACCTGAAACATGGGACCACACACATTTAAGAGAAGTACAATGTTTTAGGGCTACAACTAATGATTATTTCTGTAATCATTCAGTTGGGTGATGTTTGTTCTTTCGATTTGCTTGGTACGCAAAAGTTAATTTAATAAAAGATTTTTGCTGAATTTGAGCTCAGGTAAAAACGCTTCAGAACATTCTGGATGTGTAGATTCATAGCCAAAACTAGCGTTACATCAAACATACAAAATTTACACAATATTTAAGTTTTTAAAACTATAAAGTCCAGTTAAAGAGGAAACCTAAATTTAATTGAACATTATCAGTGACGGCTCATATTTTCTTAACAATTGCTTACTTTTTTACATAATTTACCTTCCACATGTTTGGTCCCATAGGCTTTTTCTGGGAATAACCCACGCAGGTATGTAATCCCAGACACTGCAATGGCCAGAAGTTTCTTGACAACGACCAGAGACTGCTGCTGAGTGGCCACCTGGTTTGGTAACAGCTGCGTTTCCTGGAAAACACATGTTTTTATAAATGCTAGTCTTGTCGGTAATTCTTTTCTCTGGCTAGTTTCTTGCTGTTTTGTTGCATGACACAACAATTATAAATCAATAGGGACAAAACCGAAATCTGATTACTTACTCTGATTACTTACTTAATCTGACACTATAAATAGATACACACATCTATAGAATGTGTATATTCAATGCAAGGTCTATGCAAAACCAAACAAATGCCTGTTTTATCTTTCTTGTATTGTAAAATGTGTCTAACTGTACATACCATTACCAACATTACCATTTATTGCAAAATCTATTAAACACTGCGACATCTCTGTTCAGACAAACAATTGTGTGCAAATCCATACAGTGTCAAGTCAACATTGTGCATAAAACAACCTAATAGCCTCAAGGAAAATGGAATAGGTCTTTAATCAAAATATCTGTTTTGGCATAATGCCTAGAAATATATTCCTCCATCAACATTGAGTAGCAGCCAATTTGCAAAGCATACCACAGTGTTCGCCAGGGAATTATCTGTAGTAGATGTAGTATTTCAAAATAGATTATTAGATAAGTCCTGATCCAATTGCTGAGTTTCAAATGTCATCATAACATTCTATAGGCCTACTGTATTCAAAGTCAGTACTCTTCTAGACGCGTATTTTTCTGTTTTGTTTACAGTAACCATACTCTTACATGAGTAAAGGTTTTGGTTTCTCTGTTCACTATGAGTATAGGTAAAAAAACAAAACAAGTTATGTTAGTAATATATAATTTGTGAAAAAATTGTCTTGCATCATTATCTTAAATAAATTTAGATTCTTCGTCTTTTTTTAATTATTATATTCTTTGACAAGATTTTGTCCATTTAAAAAAATGTCCTTCCACTTAAACCAGCTTAAAAAATATCTAACGCTAATTCCAGAAAGTTCCACAAATACATTTTAGTTAAGTTACTTGTTTTAGTAGATCACTTCATTTTACTTTTACTTCAGAAGCTAATGCTATTTAGAAGTAACTTCACTCTAAAATGTTTGTCTTTTCTCCACACATCTGACAATATAGTATAAAGCTAAGAACTATATGTTTTAGTTAGTTATTGTTTAGTTAGTTAGTTACGTACTTTATTGTCCCCGAGGGGAAATTTGTCTTCACAGTTGTACATTACGGAACGCCATTTTACAAACATTTAAACACCACATACATTTAACTTATTGTGTAATGTAACGTTAGTTCAAGGATAATGCGTAACTAGATTTTCTGATACAAACACAATTAACGTTAATTTACCTGAGAAGTCTCACTTGTTGCAGACAGGCCATTATTCGAGACGACAGAACTAAAAAAAAAAAAGAGAGAGAAGTGATTATCCAAACAAAGCAGCTGCTTTAGCACAATGCTAGCGTTAGCTTTAACTTAATTCGTAGTATTTATTGATTTATATTTATTTATAGATGTATGGCATTAATCAACAATTTGCAAAGACAATAACAACTTTTTGAGGATCGTACCGTACTTACAACGTAGTAGACGCGTTTATTAACGTTTTTTAGTTTGTGCTCACGTTCCCGCTAATGGGTCAACGTCAGCGCGGAACCAATCAGAAGCCAGAGATTTTAGAATAAAAAATAACTAACGTGACATTTATTTATGTAAAAGAAACACATTTACGTTATGTACTTACAAATGTAGTCGTCCTTGCTTCAAACGGTAAACACAAGCAAAAATTATCACAAAATTATCCATTTTCATCCAAATTTGTTTGTGTTTTGAGTTCATGCAGAGCAGCCCCCGCACAGCACTCTTCGCATAAACTATTGGTCGAGCACCTGTCAATCACATCCACCCGCCTTCTGCTGTCACTCCATTGGCTACAACCTCACAGACTCTCTTCTCCCATTGGCTACTGTCAGCGTCGCTCAACCCCCGCTCCGGTGATGTCATATCTCATTACGCCATTTTTGTCGGGCAGCAGCAGCAGAGCACAGCAGCACAGCAGTCGTGTTGGGGGGAAAAGCAGGATTATTTAGACTGCACTGGTGTCTTTATCAGGCGAGCTTTGGTGCGTCGTCTTCACGCATTTGAGAGGAGACAGCGGTCTGATAACGACACGTCCACGATGTCGTCAGAAAACACGGATTCGGACACCCAGGTGGACTGCGAGGACGAAAAACAGGTGGGATTCAAGCTACTGCTGCTGCTGTTGCTGCTGCTGCTGGATTGGTGTTATTGCCCTGGGCTAGCTAAAAGGGGGTTGCTGATTTGTAGTCTTGGTCATAAGAGAAAAGTTGTGCATTCATGTTATGGACACGTCCTAACGATCACGACTTTAACTGCAGACACCTTGGCAAGAGTGACACTTCTGTTCCCTGATGTCATTGGCTGCTGAGTTCAGAATAGCCTGGGCCCCATTGGTTCATCCTGATAACGAGAGCTACAATGACTTTACCATCATAGTGTAATAAATGCACTATAAATGGAAATCAATAATACATCAATAAATATGTATTCTAGCAAATGGCGTTCATACTCCTGGCAGTTGGATAGATTTTGTAGTTTTTTGTTTGTTTTTTATTGCTTATGCATGAAACTGAAGTCACCTGCTTATTCTGAAAGTTCTTACTTTACTGTGGTTGGTTAAATTAAGCAGCCACTCACTCAGGCTAACCAATAAGCGAAGTAGGGGGGTAAATTAGGGGGACTTTATTTGAACAAACAGCTAGATTAAATAATAGAAATTGTAGCCTGCATCTTGACAATATCTTAACCTGTCAGGTGACTTCTTGCAACATTTGTGAGTTCACAAACCTGTCAGATTAAAGGTGGGGTAGCTAACTTTTTTAGTTGTAAATTAGTAAACTTTGGTCTTTCCACTAAAAAGTATGTAGTAAATGCCGACCTCTGAGACTTCTGAACTGAATAATAAAGAATTTAGTTCTAATCAGGAGCTGAATGCTGCGCTCTGATTGGCTGAACTTGGGGGTCCCTCCAGTTTCACTTTGTTGTTTGTAAAAAGAGGTTTATAAGCCATAAATGCAACTAAAATTAATACATGTGGGATATTAACCTTGTGTCGAAGGATTTAAGGGAGGAAGTTGTCAGATTCAAAACCTAAATTTTGTTTGCAGTGTAAAAATCACCTACCCCACCTTTAAGTAATATATAATCATAAATCTGATTAAAATAAAATGAGATTAATAAAAACAAAAGTTGGAGGTTGTCACAATGATGAGTTGGATCTTTTTTTATTGTATTGTACCTGCACTAGTTTGAACTATCTCATATTCAAGCTATAGCCTACATTTTCAAATTGCATAACATATAAACAAAACATTATCAACACTTTATAACAGGAGAATTGGCTTGATTTTCTTCTTTCTCTCATGTATTGCTGATTTAATGACTGACAAATAAACTGAAATCCTCTGTTCATACTTAGTGGTGGGCGATATTGACAATAAGGATTATCTTGATAATGATATTCAGGCCATATTTTAACAGTGCATCGGGAATGTGCTAATATTTGCCTGTAAATGTCTTTGTTGAGGTTTAAGTAATGCATAGAACATCAAGAAGCTATCAAATGAATTATAAAAAAAATCTGTTCTTATTGTTATAGTTTGCAGTAATTATCTGAGTGTTTTTAGAGTTAGACCTTGAAAAAATCTTATTGCAGATTATTTTTCAGGTTAGGTTTGTAGCTGGATTGGCTCGTTAGTTCAGAATGATTGACAATCAGTAAATTATAGCTATTAGCAAACGTCCCATTTTAAAGTTTGATGTTATACTGGTGTTATGTGTCTCCCAGTAAACAGTTCCCATGTGAACTTACTCGCCCTAATGAATCATAGTTTATCTCTGATTTATTGTCAGGTTTATACCAGCTGGGTGTGGATTGGTCTGACTGACATTGCCAGGAGTTCAACACCTCAGTCTTGGCAAAGATATTGGTTACTAAGCATCAACTAAGGTTTCTGTCTCCTATGATTTTAGGTCTAGGGCATGCTTGATATAACAGTGTCACAGCACTTATGGTAAACAATATTGATCAAATTGAAGAAGCAAATGTCTGTCCTTACAGGATGTATCAAGTTGCATAATGACTTCATGAACATGCCTGAGTAAATGCACGGTTCTCATTCCATCAAGCCTGTTTTTCATGACATGTTAATAGATCTAGCTTTGTTTTTCTTACATGAGTGTTGCTAAACATGTTACATGTCAAGACATAATCTTAACCCATTTTTTCCCAAGTTAAATGAGTCTTGCACATGTATTGGGAAATCAAAACATACTCTTTTTACAAGTCTTCTAATCTTCATAGTTCACAGATATTGTTTTATCAAAATGGTTGTATTATAAAGCTCAAAATTTGTTTTACGAATTTAGAAAATATTTAAAATGTCACAAAAGTCTTTTCTGTGATCTGGTGCGTGCTGTCTGCTCTTGTTTTGGAAACAGGCTAGACTAAACTGGAGCATGTGAAGGTACCTGAGGTGAGAGCTCAGAAACTCAACACCTGTTGACCTGCAGGTCTGTGAAGGCCACACCAGTCTCTGCTCTGGACTGGAGCTCAATATAGCAGCACATCATTTTCTCAGAGTGAATCAGCAGCACAACAGCTCAGTGGGACCTGCTCTATAGCTCCAGCCGTCTGACTCAAAGTGTGGTGTCTGGACTTGCAGTCGTTGCATCGTCTGTGCTTTACATTGATATGTTTTTCTTTTGGATTGTCATTCAACACATAAAACTATTGTAAGCTTTGAATTTAGCTAAGCCAATTGGGGTCGCCCTACTACTGGTCAGTTTCGATTTAATTTAATTTTTATTTATTCTTTCCAAAAACAAAACAGTGACTTTTAGTAATGATTTTATGAACATAAATCAGACTAAATCTGTGTCTTGTACGGAGAGCTGGGCGATGTATCGAATTTTAGATAATATCGTGAATGTTGTTTTGAAGGTATGTAAAAATTGAATATCGAGTATATCGTGCAATAAAATAAAATTTAAAAGTCTTCAAAAAGATCAGTTTGAAAACACTAAAAATAGCATTGTAAAGCCAAGATTTCCTTTCATTTTTCTTTTCACATTTTGCTTCAAAATTATTTAGTCAATAAAAAACTCTGTGGTGTCAGCCAAATTGGTATAAGAAGTATTTGAAAACACTTTATACAATTATTTCAAAAATGTTTTTACATTTATTTAGCCTGAATATTTGGTCAAAACATTGAGAAATTACAAGTTTTGAAAAAGGGGCGTGTGTTTTTACTCGATCAATTGAACTTATTTGTGTAAAGACATGTTGGGGATTTTTTTGTTGGATTAACATATTATCGCCTGAATATCGTAATCGAAATATGACAAAAAATGATCAAGATATGCATTTTTCTCAATATCGCACAGCTCTACTTGTACGCAGTGGTTAAATAGGATTTGGGAGGTGGGAGAACTCTCTGATTTTGAACATGCCGAGGTCCAAAATGATTTGATTTAAAGTAAATGGTGGTTTGTTTGTTTTTTTGTTTTTTTTTTAATGAGAAAAAAACTATTATTAGTTTTATGTTTATTACACTCAGGCTAATGGAGGTTGGAGATAACTCAAAGCAACTGCAATTCAATCCCTTAATTACTCTAATCATTTTGCATGTGTTTGTTTTATTATAATGGTATTTTTAATTCAATTTAAATTGGAATTTTTTGAGACCACTTTAACCCCTGCATGTACCACAAACAAATATACAAATTTTCTTCCAAAATCTGGCTGTTTTTGTCATAATCAATGCAAGTGCTCTTCATTCAGTATTTTCAGTCAAATGCTCTCAAATCTGAAATGTAGAAAAAAATACAGAACTACTGAATATAGATAAAATTCTATCTATGATTCTTGTATCTAAGTGTTTGGTGTGAGCCACTTCCTGTCTTACTTTTGAATGATGAGCTTGTTTTACCAGCGCGTTTACAGCCTGTGGAGTTTGACCTTCCTTGTGTGTGTCTGACAAATCCAACATAAACAGGGTGTGAACAGGTGGCCTCTGTTAAATTAACCAGTTCAGCCAGTGTCTCCGGCAACAGAGAATGGTTATACTTGTTTTAAGCAACAATGTTTAGTCAATTTTACTTTAGTATAGATTTTTGTAGCCTAGTTTTGTGCAGTATTTTATTTATTTTTTCAGTACTTATTGCACATTTTAAATTGATCCAGTTGGTCTATATGGATTCTGACATGCTACCAATATCCAATATTTGTCTTCTTTGTATGATCAATTTTTGCAGATATCAATATTTCAGTTTTAACATCAGAGGCACTGGGGGAAAGGAAAGTGCTTAAAATCAATGTGCCCCTGTACGTAGACATCAGAACAGTGCAAATGCACGTTCGAGAGTTGTGTGAGTGTGCAAAAAGAATCCGTAGGGTCTCAGCGGCCTATGCAACTTTCAAGTCATAATTCTTGCAGGAATCCACGTGAATCCGCTCAGCTTTGGGCCAATATAGACCTGGAGCTGGTGTACAAGACACTTCGCAAGAATCTTGCATATGTCTTGAAACAAACGACCTCCTGAAGAAGTGTCTCAGACAGAGAAAAGTAACTAATTTTAAAGATAAAGATGGAGTTGTTTTTTTTTAAACTCAATCTTTATTAAAGCCATAGTGCATTCCACAATGCACTATTGTGATTTTAGGCCTGAGAAAAATGCTTTGTGACTCTATATAACATGTTCTAAATGCATCCATTGCAACCATCCAAAAGAGAGAGAAAATCTTGCTCATAGAATTCAAGTCTGAGGTCACATGACAAGGCGTTGCATAACAACACATTTTGTAATTTGCCTAGCACCAGCAAAATTTTGATAATATTGTGAAAGGTGTTTTGAAGATACAGTAGAAGTTCCTCAAAACAAGAGAAAACATTTTGCAGATATTTCACATTCATTTGTCAATGAAACTTCAACATGCATTTAACATGTTTTAGCACATTTTTGTCAGAATATACTGTACAGATAATATTTAATTACCATTTTGAAGATTCTCCTCAAAATCCAAACTTAAATTCATTGTACCTCAAAATTATTCCGACATCACTGACCCTCACCGCTGTTTCTCGTCAATAATGTAAACTTAGGGAGCTCCAAAGAAAACCTGCATAAACTTCTCAAATATCAGAACAGTTCTAATCTTAACTAAAGACTTTGTTCAAATATAAGACTGCATTTAAACCCTATTCTGAATCTTGTTATTGGGATAACACCTAAAAATATAATATTATAATAATTAGGCTGCAACAAGTTAATCAATAATCACAACTAAACGATTATTGAAATAATCGCAGCTAACGTAGTAATAGATAATGTTATTTATACAGTTCAAAACATCTATGAGTATGAAAAGCACAGATTAATGGAAATTATTTTTTTGTAAAACTAATTAGCCTAGTGTTTTTATAATACTAAATTTCAAACTCAATTTTAATACTAAGAAATAGACTCCATTCTTGATGAAGCCTAATTATGACCCACAATGATTAAAATGTTTTCTTTACGTCAGATTTCTGTAAAATAGATTTCAACAGAAAGAACAAATACTTAAACATTTTGGTTTTAAGCTAGTTTTGATAAAACTATTATTCTTACCAGTACTTTGGTAAAAAATACCATTAGCATGATAATACTTTCAGATACTATTGACAACCCTAAGATCTACACGTTTACTCAGCTCAATTTTAGCAAACTTCTTGTATTCAAGTCAAAATGTACTCTTCTGTCATTCGCTGTTGATTTGGAGCTTCTGTAATTTCATATGTGTTAGGCAAAAAGTCTGTTAGCTTTATCTGCTAAGCTTGTTTTGTGTCCAAACATATCAGGTTGACGGTGTGTTTGTGCTTGTCTCTGCAGGACTCTCAGGAGAAGAATATGAACGCCATGAAGGCTGAGGAGGCCAAGCTAAAGGCCAAATACCCTCAGAAGCCCGGAGGCTCCGACTTCCTCATGAAGAGGCTACAGAAAGGGGTACGCTCGCACGGCACTGACTAGTCTTTTATCAAAGGGATAAGAAAGAACAAAAATCCGTGTCAGGTCATGTGTTCATGGGGAATAGATCAGTTTCAAGATTATTTGTTAATATAAAAACATGGAAGATTGAGATGAGAAATGAGAATAAAAGCTGGGCTAAAGCATGTCCATATGTTTACACAATCATGGACTTATTATTGTATATCCCAGATCAATACATTTTACCTGGCGAGATGCTGGATTTTATGCAAATATCAGTATCTGCCATAGCAGCAAGTTAAATTATTGATTATAAAAAATAGAATAGAAATTCCTAAATATTAGCAAAGTTGTAGATATTATTGTTATACAATTGTCAGAAATATGCAGATTAAAAAAACATATATCAGTCACATTATACTTGTTTTTAAACATGTTCTTGGGAACATTTACTTTGGTGTCTTCTATATTAGAAAAAGTGTAATAAATCACAACATGCCACATTAGGGTTGAGTTGGCGCTCTATCTACAAAATTACAAGTGAAATTAGACAAGCAAAACAGTCAACGCGATCTTGCCTAATTTTCTTCTTCCTTTACAGCAACGTTCAAAATGAGTCTGGACCTAAAAACAGCCGAGATCTATCTATAACCTCACAAGTCTGTGAAATCTGAACAACAATGATTTATGTTTAATTGAGCTTAAAATACCTACAATGCATTTTTATGTATTTATTTATTTTTTACCTTAACAGGAAGTCTCATTGAGATTCAGAATCTCTTGCAATAGAGAAGGAGCTGGATAATGGTTAGTGCATTTGTGAATGTAATGGTTAGGTTGTTATAGAGAACAGGAAGCAGAGGACAAACTTAATGTAAACCTGTTTTAAAGCAAGACTAATGGGTCTAAAACCGTTTAAAATCAGGACTAGCCAGCTCTACATCTAGTTTCAACCAGTTCTTACACCACAAGTCTCACTCATGTCTGAACCAGGCTTGAACCAGAGTCTTACAATCTGTGGTTGTTTGGGGATTGCAAAGTAATAATGTATTGAATATTGAGATATTTTTCTGGGCAGGATATACAGTAAAGGTAATTTGTTGTAATAGTGAAATTATAAACTTGAGTCATGCATATAATTTGATGATATTATGCTTTTTATTGCTTCAATGAAAGATATCGCCAAAATTATCGTATTTCTTGTTGATTTACATTATACACATTTCTAATCAACAGGCTGTAGGCTTAGAAAAAAATTAGCTTATTAAATAAATATTGAGGTATAATATTTACAAATATTTAGTTCAATACTGTCTATTTAAAGGGTTTGCAACAATTGTCCACATTATTATGTGTCCCATTATATCATATCAGAGAATTGAGTTCGATTCTTGTCTTGGTTGTGACTTAAAACCATTTGACTCGTTGTAGCAACAAAATGCACTGAGATTTACCTTGGCTTTATATGAAAATGTAGTATTCTAATAGTTCTTTATTCTAATAATATTCTCAGTGTTTGTTGTTTAAGACCACAAGCAGCAGATCTCAAATTACTCTTTTTTTATGGAAAGTAGTTACATTACAATTTTAATGTGTATAGTCCCTTAAATGACTCAGTCAACTGAAGTATGTTCATCTGTAATTTAAAATATTTTTACTGTATTTTATTTAGAGGCCTTTTCACACTGTAGAAACTTTTTTCAGTTCCTAGTACTTTAAAAAAAAATTCCAGTCCCCATTTTAGACACGTTCACACCGAGCAGGAACTATTGACCATTTGCACGTGTTGTCACACTCCTCGAGGGAACGCCCACTTCTCCATGCTGGAGGGCAAAAGCGCTGTCTGTGCGCATTACAGCAATGGAAACTTTGCCGAAAACTTGCTCGTTTCTAAGTAATTTTAATTGATTTCAATTGTAAAATGGCTGTATCTGGAACACGCTGCACTAACAGGCAAGATCGAGGTTTTAAGCCTAAACCTGTAGCTTTTTCGTTTACATTTTGATGAAGATACAAGACGCTAGTTGATGGCAGCAATAAATCAAAAGAACTGGAATCCCTCTAAATCGCTACAGATCTGCAGTGAACACTTTAAACAAGGTAAGTCAATGCTAAAGAGGAAAACAAATGACCTTTGACAAAAAAATAAATGCAATGAATATTTGAAACAGCCTGCATTATGTGTGGCTAACACTAGCCTCACAGCTAAGTTACTGAAAACCAACCTCTTGTAGCGCTTAAATCTGCTCCAGTGTGAGACAAAACCCTGTTTACCACAGAATGGTGCAAATCATGAGGAGTAAAGTCAGGCAAACTTGAAGATTTTATTTATTCGGCAAACATAGCAGGAGGAAGAGGGCATAAATCAGCTAGCATTCATTAGCTTTTCCAAATACCTTGCTTTGTGCGTGTCTAAAAGTTGTCCTACTTCCACAGACAAATGTACTGAACATGCGCTAGAAGCATCCACTGCTTTCTTTACGGAAAAATAAGAAAATATGTGAGAATTTGTCAGTTTTGCGCTCCCTGTAATGCTGCGTAAACGCACTTCTGCCCTCCAGCATGGAGCAGCCACGTGATCAAGTGACGTAGGTGCAAATGGTCAATAGACTGGGGCCAGACTTTGGGGTCTTCTTTAGTTCCTGCTCTGGGGCTGGTACTTTCAGTCACACTTGGAACCTTTTGGTGACACAAGCACACTTTCAATGCTAACTTGTTATACATTCTGTCATTTTGATAAAATGTCTTTATACTTAAGAAAAATTATGTAAAACTGTAATGCCCAAAATATAGTTCATTAATATCTAAATATTAGTCTAACTATTAGTGCTGTTTGATATGGCAAAAAAGTATAATCATGATTTTTCTGGACACAGATCACAATTTTGATTTGATCACAATTCTTGTAGACTCTTGTCTTTTGTCTTTGAGGTAAATACAATCAAATGCTTTTTCTGAAAGTTCCTACTTTACTGTGATTGGTTAAATCCAGCTGTCACTCACTTACAGCAGAACAAAGACTGACCAGTGTCGCCAGATTTTCGTGACCAAGCCAGTGAAGAAAATCACTAGACAAGCGACCTCAGCCTCTAAATAAAGTTATTCAAACAATTGATTAAATAGAACATTATGTCATAACACAATTTTGGCATTTCTGACACTAATAACAGCTTTTGAAAAGATGCTAAAAATCCATGTTTCATTTATAAATATATTTTTGTAAATATATAATAAATGCTAACTTGACTTGAAACTGCAGCACAAAAGACCTCAACACATGAGCTTCAAAACTCATAAGATTATTAAAAACAGACGCCCAAATTTGTTATAAAGAAACAAACTTGGCAACTCTGAGGCTAGGTGAAGTAGGTTGGAAATATACAGTATGTCTGTATTTTAACAAACAGATACATTCAATAGAGAAATGGGGAATCACGATTTGGCAATTTCACCAAAAAATTTGTCACAACAGTGAGCTCACGATTCAATTTTTATCACGATATTGCCCAGCCCTACTAACTATTACTAGGAATTACAGTGAATACCGTTAATTTTGTTTTATTTTTAGTTTCAGTGTTTTTATGTTTTGTAGATCATAGTTTTATGTGGAATCAAAACGCCGACTTTTGTTTGCTTAGAAGAGTCTTTCAGGGTAGTTCTTCTGACTCAACAGTGATTATAGGAATCTTGGAACCAGTTCTTGGTGCCTTCTTGTGCGAAAACACCTTAAAAGTATCTCAACACAGGTGCTTTTTGCCAAGAAACAGAATATTTCTTCCTTAAAAATTTTTTTAAAACACCAAAAGCAACATTTTTTTCATGTCCTTATTTGTTTCAATATGAATACATTCACTAGTTTGCTCACATTTTAGTTTTAGTTTAGTTTACTAGACATGAAACAGTTGTAGTAGTAGTAGTAGTTGTAGTTTAGTTGAACTCTTTGCAATGTTTTTAAAATGATTTATTACATTACAGCAAACAATTAACCAGTAAATTAGATGTCAACCCTACAATAATATGTCTTATTCGCATAGAAACAGCCCTGTGAACCTGTTGTATAAGCATCGAGTGCAGAGCGGCGGTGAGCAGTCTTCTCCTCCTACACATATGCGCTGCTACAGAGGAACTCCACCTCAGGAGGGGAGCATCATGGGAAAAGGGTGAAAAACAGAATGTGCAAGTCCAAACCAGTCTGTGTTTCAAGCTGACATAACCTGAGAACTGAAGTTGACCCAGGCATTTTACACAATAATGCAAATGTGTATGCAAATGTGGCCTTGAACTATAATGTTTTTATGGATTTTACATATGTATAAGATCTGTGTGATGCTAAATTTACTAAACAAAACAGTATATTAAAGTAGGTTGGAGGGCTCTTTCAATACTGTTTTTTTATGTATCTCTTCTTCTATGCAGTTAACCTTTTCCAAACTTAAAGCCGATAGCTAAAGACCTTGTGGCATCTGAAAATTAAGGTGGATTTATTTGAATTTTGAACATGTAAATTTGTTCAAGGTCTTACTTCTAAGGCAAAGCTAGGTTAATATACTGTAAGTAGCTGAAAATATCATATACAGAATGTTGAAAAGATTTGTGCTGCATAGTTTGGTCTAAAGCAGGGGTGTCGAACTCATTTGGATAAAGGGCTACATTGGCATCAGGGTCTTCGAAGGGCCGATTGTAACTAAAATGAACCTTACAAATCTTCTGTAATGGATTATTGTATATCAAATAAAAGTGACAATTACTGAATATATATCTGCATTAATATGAAAAATTACTTACGCTTTAAGTTTCTAAGTTTTTAGGTAAATACACCCAGATTACTCCTGGCACTAATATAAAATTGAACTAAACCTTATAAGACCTTGAGGGCCGCATAAAATTAAGTGGCGGGCCGCATCCGCCCCCGGGCTTTGACTTTGACATATGTGGTCTAAAGCAATTAAGTGCTAAATTAAAGGTATGGTACTTATTAACTACAATTTCTATAATTGACTTTTGTATATTTTACGCTGATCTAGACTGATCAAGAAACTCAGCCACTTTGATATAACAGTCAATTCTGAATATCTGTGTGAAACGCAATTTCATTTCTACAAGTACACATTTCTAATATATTTTTAAAGGCCCATTATGTACTTTATACACAAGCTTAGTCTTTTCTTTGGAGAGAATACGTAGTATTAACTTTCTCATGTAGGTGACCTGCCTTCTGCTAAAATATTTAATCAAATCAACCTGTACTTTTAACAAACATGAGTAATACTTCCAGCACCATGATTCTGAGAAATCAAACTGTTTTATTTCTAACTGTTGTTTGAAAAATTGACTTAAAGTATCTGAAGATACCAGTGTTTCCCCTTGGTTTTTTTACCTAGCAGGGCTGGTTTCACTGTGTATGTGCAATATTGAAGGATTATTTGTTATCAACACGGCGGATGCACACGCAGCCGGATAGCAGAAAGGTTAATTGACACAAGTTGTAGCAGCAACACTAGCCAGTGCAGTTGTCAGCTAGCAACACAAAAGTTATACTTCTAAATTATTATCAATACAAAACATAAACAACAAAAACAGAAAAACACTGTCTCAAGCTTCAGGAGCCAAACATCCGTCATACTGGTTTACACCTGATCCAACAAATGGCTTTCGTCCAGTTATGTTGTTTTTATCAAACAAGTTTCCCTAGCCAACAAGACGAACATCTTTCTGCAGGTGACATGCGCAGTAGAGCGAAAAGTGACGTCGACTGATAATATAGAGTAGACCTACTGTAGGGCTGGGCAATATGAGACTCATGTTAGACTGTCCGTTTTCTTGTTGTTACTTGAAAGTTTGCAGTACATTTTCGGTTTTTGTCTTTTTAAACATAATGCACAGCTCTACTCATAATGTTAGAAGTGTTAAGTTGTTATTGCACAATCATTAACATCATATGGTCAAATTTCTTATGTTTTGCTAAGAAAAGAAAAGGCTACTTCTGTCCTTTTACTAGTATTGGTTGACATATTGGCCAATACTTAAACCAAAGTAACAAATTGGAATGGGAAAAAACTGAATCGGTACAACCCTAAAAAGTCTTATTCACGTGGCAATGTTTGAACCAATTGAGTAAATACTAATCATCCAACTATCGATTAGCAAATGATCGTTAGGTGCAGACCTACATGGAACCGATAATTGACAGTAGCAATAATATCCGAATCTGACACCTTAGTTTTGTTGCCTTGGTTATGTTTGACATATTAAAAATGCCAAAACAAAACCTTTTAAGCTGAACAGTCCGCTTTTGTCACTGCTATTCATTGTCCCAAGCTGTTAAACTGAGTCATTCTGCCATCTCCTCAGCAGACGTTTGACTCACCACTTTAATCTCTGCTTCTCGTGGTGTGAATAAACCACCGACTGCTCCTTTTTGTCTTCCAGCAAAAGTACTTTGACTCCGGCGACTACAACATGGCCAGAGCCAAGATGATGAACAAGCCTCCCCCAGTGGCCGGCCCGGACAAGAACCTGGTGACCGGCGACCATATCCCTACGCCACAGGACCTGCCCCAGAGGAAGTCTTCGTTGGTCACCAGTAAATTAGCCGGCTAGCCTTCTTCTTCTTTTTTTCCCAACCAGGCTCCTCTACGCTCCCTCCCCTACCGGCTTTAACATATCGGGCAGAGTTGTATAAGTTCCATCGGCTTGTCTGTGGGCGGGGCTTGGAGGGCCTCTGCTGCTGCCCGCCTCGCTCATGTCTTCTCATAGATGTGCGTCATCCGGATGTGGGCTGGAGGCATGAGTAAATAATGCACTTTGTATTCTGTATACTACTACGTTCATATAACTGACACCAAAATGATCTAGGAACCATGACTGTTTTTCTTTTGTAATGCTTGTTTATTCAGAGACGAGAGGTTGAAAATGTGTGGATGTGAAAACTGGCACTGCCTGCACACCAGTCATGTGAATTTTGGCCTCTTTATGAACTTTTTGCTATGTTTTCTCCAAACAAAACAAGCTGAAGTAATCTGCAGCGGCTTCCACACCTCGTGCTTTTGCTCAGCTCTCCCTAACAGCCTGTTTGCACAATAAAAGTTTATAGTGAATTCTGTTTTAGACCAAATGTCTTATAGAGGACATGACCCGAAAGCACTGACCTCTTTGTTGACTACAACAAGGAGTCATGTTGGGACATTTTTAAATAATCATTTATTCCTAAAACATGTTTCATATGCGAATCTTGCTCTGCATCCATGGCAACTGCCTTTAGATGATTTTACAACGATGCACAAATGTGACAGTTTAGTTAGAGACATAAGATTCTTTTGGAACACATGTATAGATCTAACAATAATAACCAAAATTGTGATATTGTAGGATCAAAAGTAATGATTTGCACAAACTTGGCAAGGCATTTTAAAGTAAAATATCACTAAACCGCAATAAACATCGTACTGTTAAATACATATTCTGATAACGCAGAGATTTTCATATCTTTGCATCCTTAATTCAAATGTTTGCATGCAAAACATAGATTCTAGAATGAAGGCAAAAGTTTCTGTTTGGAAACTGGGATAAATTTCACAACAAAACAAAATCTGATTTAAGAGTGCACTATGTAGCTTTGCTGGTGGGTAGTATGTTTCCATAGAGATGGTATAGATACAGTCGGCAACGCGTCACTGTTGGGGACGTGGCTTGCTGAGGGGAAAACATCTCCTGCCTCACCATAATAAAGAATGGGAAGCTAAACTGTTTTCTGGCAAAATAAATGTATTTTTAGCACAACTAATTCAAGTCGAGTTACAACCGGGTTTAAATGGAGGTTACTGAGATGTTGTTATGTCAGAAAAGTAAACAATAAGTTAAAAAAGATGCTAAAAGACGCCAGGCGGCGCTAGCATCACGTTAGCATTTAGCTCGCAGCTACCGTTAGCATTGCTAGATATATTTACATACTTGGAAGGTTGAATTACTTTATTTATCCCCATGTCTTCGTGTCTGTATTTGATACAATATATCTCCTAAAGTCCACATTTGCTGTTGTAGTTTTTGAGCAGTGACTGATAACTTTCCCCCTCGGAGGTCCGTTAGTTGGCGTGGCCTTTGATGCCGACTGTATCTATTGTTTAATCTGGAATGTTGGTGTATGTCGGTGTAATCCCTCATTCGTCCAGGAGTGAGCCATAGTAGAAAGGCTTCAAGGTTGTCATCTGGACAGCGTTTTTGAATCTGATCGATTATAAATGACTTTCGGATTAGAGTCTCGATCTTCAAATACACTTTAGCCTTTCTACTATGTTCCCAAGTATGAAAATAATTTATTTTTTATGCACCTTTCATTAAAAAAAAAAATCCTGGACTGGACCGAACCTAACCTGGCTCATGCTAGATTGAGATGTGTGAGTTCAACACATTATTAATCTGAAATGAAAAGCCGTCGGGGAAAAAAAGGGGTCATCATGACAATATTCAAATCTGATTGGTCAAATCATCTGTACCCGAATATTTAATTTTTGTTAATTACAGTCGAGAAAAAAGCACAGATATCTTTCCCATCCAAACATGCACGACTCTTTTTTTTTTTAAGTCAAAACAGTTCATTATTCAGCCGAAATCAGCCAAAATACGTCCGTCTGTGCCGACATATTTGCGCTATCACACTTCCACCCACATCACAATGGTGCTCTGTGATTGGTCCGGCTAACCTTGGTTGTTTCTAATCAGATCACAATAACAAATATCATGAGAATTCATCTGGTAGAGCCAGGTTAGATCTCCCCTGCCTGTTTCCATGTAAATAAATACCTTTAATACTGCGGAACATTCTCTGCAAATCAGTGACATCTCTCTCCACCAGAAAATTTACATAAAGCACCTTTAAAGACATTTTTGACTTTTTGATGAAGGTAAAATTCAAATTTTAGGTTGTGCTGGACAAATATGTACAGAAGTTATGTCACAATAGTTTTCTGTACATTTCAAACTATTTATATTTTGTATACAGTATAACATCAAAATTAACTTACATGATTACACCAGAAATTCAAACTATTTTTTTCGTTATTTTACAAAACCATTAGCACAAGCAGCCTATGTTTGGATCTGATGTCAGAGAACCATGTTTCCTTCATTTTCCCCCCAGTCATGAGTTTTTGAACATTCTAATGGCCGAGTCTTTCAGAGAATCTATTCAAGACATGTCTTACATAAACACGTTATGTTTCTTTATGAGTGTAGCTTTTATCGTTGCCTTATGACTGTCACAAGATCTGTTTCAGTATAGCTGTTATCTGAGAGAACATTAGGCCTATGTGTATATATATTTTTTTCCTTTAGTGGTGCCGTGCTAAAATAATTGTGCAATTCATTTAGCATATACATTTTTTTCCCCACTAGATTGGTTTCACATAGATCAATTTCTACAGACAAAAATATTACAGTCTTTGGTTAAACTATCAGATTATTATTATTTATTTTATTTAGGTTTATTATTTTTTTTTTATTTATATACATCATTTAGAATAAGATTGTTCAAGTTTTTTTAGAATTCTATTTCAATACATTTCTGATTGTTCACAAGAAATTTTCGCTTGAATCAAATTGCCAATGAGATGAGTAAAAATGTCTTACTCCAATGGCAAATTTTTTGGTTTGAATTAGACAGAAACACCTTGAATAATCAAATAATATAGGTTCAGTCAAGTAAATGCATCTTAAACCAGTGATAATCACCAAAAAATTACCAAATATCAAAATACATTTTGCACTGTGTGGCAGAAATATCCAAGTTACTTCATGACTCCTTTAGCATCTGCTAGCTAGCAAAAATTCATAACTGTTGCAGAGTAAATATTAGCATTAGCAATTAGCAATGCATTGTAAATGAGAAGAGAACAGCGCGTTAGCCCACCAAGTTCACTCAGCTACTTTTGTGTAAACTTGGCTTGAATTTTGAAATTTTTGTCACTAGCAAACTTCCTTCTACACTTTTCTATTTACATTCTACTGTTCACCCAAAGCCTGCTCAAAATAGCCTAGTTATTTAGGCCTATTTCAGTGATTCGTTAGCTAGCATGGTTATGTTAGCTAAATGCTGCAGAGTAAACATTAGCAATGTTACAGCTGCTTTTGTTGTGTAAACTTGGCTTGAATTTTGACATTTCTAACAATTGCAGAGTAAATATTAGCATTAGCAATTAGCAATTCGTTGTAAATGAGAATACCAATGCGCGTTAGCTCGCCAACTTCACTTAGCTACTTTTGTTGTGTAAACTTGGCTTAAATATTTTCACTCGCACTTTTCTATTTCTGCTGTTCTGTTACTTCACATACCTGTATAGGCTAATAGTCCAAAGCCTGGTCAATATTTATTTCAGTGGCTTGCCAGCTTTCTTGCTGTTGCATAAATAGGCGATTACAAGAAGCCTAAAAGATTTGCGGGAAGATTAGACACAAACGACATAGATTTCATGTCTTTGTAAATTACAGTCAGCCTTGTTCTTAATTCATCATGACAAAGATACAGTCGGCATCAAAGGCCACGCCCAAAACTTAACATTGACAGTGAATCAGAACAACATTTTTATCACTCACTGCTCAACGACTCCAACAGGAAATGTGGACTTAAGGAAATATACTAATAAATAAATTGATATATGGAGAAATAGATATATAAATTGATCTAACCTTTCAACTATGTAACTATATCTAAAAATGCTAACTGTAGCTTCAAGCTAAATGCTAACATGATGCTAGCGTCGCCTGGCATGTTTTAGCATCTTTTTTCAACTCTCTGTTTACTTTTCTGAAATCACGCCGCATCAACAAACTCCATTTAAACGTGGTTGTGACTCAACTTGAATTAGTTGTTCTAAAATACACTTAATTCACCTAAAAATGTCCTGTTAAAAGAGGTAAACAGTTTAGCTTCTTATACTGTCACATGGTAAGGCATGAGACGCTTTCCCTGTCAGCAGGCGACGCCCCCAAATATGACAAAATTCTACTGTATCTATTGGTCCATATACAGCAATTGAAAAGGTATAAGAGGGTTAAAGGTTAATTTTCATTTGTTTGCATAAATTAAAGGGCACATATCATGATCATATTTACTTTTGAACCTTTAACGTGTTCGCTTATCAAAATATTTGAATTTATATTTATTTGTATTGCCAAAAAAACGACCCATCTCTAAATATGGCTATTTTAAAGGCAAAATTATTGCTTTAGTTGTATTAAAACTGACTCAAAGTTTGAATAAGCTGATCACAAACAAAAGTAATCTGTTTTTTGTTGCCTAAATTGTGCTTTTTTTCTCGCAATAATCGCAATGCTAAGATTTGTATTTGTGACATCCCTTGAAGCAATGTTAGAACAGGATTATGAGCTCAAAAAAGTCAAGTAAAGGTCTTTTTAAAAAGGACTTGCAATACAATATTCCACAAAACTAGCTGCAACATGTGTCCCTCAAAATATTCAAAGTCTTAACCCTACACTGAGCAAACATAACCCTCACCCTGGCCTAACCCCGCTCTGTTTCTGCGCTCTGAAACCCTAAACAGCAGGTCAGAGGGTTGTGCTGGGATAAACAGGCTGACGCTCGCACACAGGTGCCGGCCCGCTCCCTGCATCGCCCTCTTGGCCCAGAAGTGGGACGCTGCATGCCTACAGGGTGTGCTAACTCCACGGCTTGGCACGGTGAACTGAAGTTTTGTAACACATGCTGAGGGGCAGGGATAACAGTAAGCTCGAGCTGTTTTCCACTCCAAAAGATTACACTGGTGCACTAGTCAAATATCTGCAGTGTTAGAGAATATACATGACGTAAACGGATGGTTTTATAGAACGTGTTTATTAAAAGTTGTTATGCTGCAATAAGAACTTAAAATCTAATTGTAGCATGACAGGTAACACACCGTATCATTTTGTTTGCTGTTTGGCCGATTGTATTTGCTGATTTTCAGGAACAGTCTGCAGTTCTGCGATACCTGGCCTATAGCTGAAATTGAGTGGAAGCACTGGGTGGCGCCAGCCTGGCTATAACATTAGTCTCAAAAGAACAATATACCTAGGGATGGGCCAATCTGAAATTTTTGAAGTCAATACTGATAATCGATATTTGCCCCCCTGCTGTGGCCATAAATGTATATTTACCATTACCAGTATTTATATATTAAAGCAGATCTAAGTAACATTTAGATCTGCTTTGGTCAGTCAATGTGATGGTCACATGCTGTATGTATTTTATGAACATTTGAAGCAAACGTCCACTTTCTCTGCTGCCTCCTGCTGGAAAACTACACTAGTCATTTCTGTCAACAGCTCCTCTGAGAAACACTGGCCCTTTTATTTTTTAGTGTAAAATATTTGTTTGGCCTACTGCTGAAGTTACTTAGTTCTGCTTTAAAATCCTCAGCACAACTCACAAGATCACAAACCTACAAACAAATTATTTTTCCAGGGTAAAAAAACATATTTTGTGGTGTTATTATGTAAATATAAATACCAGTTTTAGCCTAATTGTTTGTTTAAATATCATTTCTATTCTTTAGTCTGTTCAAAAATGCTAATTTGATGTTTTGAGGACAAAGTGAGATATGTGCACAGAGAGATAAAGAACCTCCACTAAAATATCAGCACCAAATATTGGCCTTTTTTCCAATACTAATAAATCCTATACCACTACTGATAGCAATATATCGCTTATCCCTAATTATAACTTTTAAAATATTTTTTTTACACAGCTTTTTGGGCCATTTTTTTCGTGTAAGTTATATATTTAATACTCAGTTTTTGCATAACTTCAAACATATTCATATGAATAAAATCTAATATATAGTGCACTAGCCTATAGCTGATTTCTCTGTCAGTTGTTACAAAGGCAGACACAGATTGTGGTAATGTTCTGTAATTTTGGTCCAATCACTTTAAAGCAGTGGGGCTCAAAGGCCAGACTCCTCCAAGGAGTTTAATTTGAACTGCAAAGAGATGCTAAGATTTTCTGATTTCTGTCTGAATACCAGTAAATTTTAGGTTGAAAAATTGTCAAATCAAATCAGTTAAATTCAGCTAAAACATGTTAATAAATACAATTCAATCATCTTGTTTCAAATTAACCTTTCAGAAGCAACAAAACATTATGTTTGGTCCTCACATGCTGCAAAATCGTTGATATTGGTCGTTCAAGGACAAGACATTTCGTTCGTCTGCTTCTTCAGACAATAGGGAGGAAGCAGACAACAATAGAGAGGAAGCAGAGGACCCACTGAACCAGTTTATGAACAGGTTTTTGGGTCGAAACGTCTCTTCTTCAAATACACTGTCCAGATGACAACTTTTAAGTGTTGTACCTTGGACAGGGCTTAAGTTCTCAGTCACTGTGACGGATTTCAGTCAATTTAAAAAATATAGGAACATTTCCGTTAGTGATGTTTTCTTAAACGTTTATCTGATAAGTGGCTACTGTATCTAACATGGCCTGTCGGGCATTTTGTTGATTATTTACATTAAAAGTGGATTCTTTGTCCAAATCTGACAAGGTAATAATAGTAACGTATCTTATACCATGGCAAGAACTGCGTCTGTAAAAAAGCAGAAGAAATTCTTCTAAAATCCACCAAAATGCAGGAAATTACTTCTGTTTTCAGCAAAAGTTTCCGGGGAGGACCCAGACCCCCCCCTTTTATGCAAGAGTTTATCATATATACGTTTCTCATCTCAACTCAAAATTTCTCATCACAAGTTCTCCTTATTACATCGATCTCAATTCTCAATTATCATAGCTAAGCTGTAAATGTATTATCACTAAGATCAGACCTATTTCATTAAAACATAGATGTCACTGCATTATTACGATTAAAATGCAACTAAAATCTTGACTGCAAAAAAGTTTCAGTCAAAATTTTTTCTTTTGCTTTAACCCCTGACCTTGGATCACGTCTGGATACATGAGGGATTACACTGACTTTCTCTTTAATACTCAGACTTGCGTATGACCAGTGTTAGGGCAAATGCAATGAATTGTTAACTCTCCGAAGAAGCAGACGACTTCAAGGCAGTAGTTAAACAAAAATCATCAAATCTGACTCCAAGAAAATTTGTATATTTTCAGCATATCACAAAAACTACCCATGTACTACGCAAAATTAATGAAAGTGTAAGCAAGAGCAAAAATATCTATTGACCTAGCTGTTATCTGGAACAAAAAAACACACATTTTCATAGAAACGTTCATTAACTCAGCTGACCCAAGCTATCTGCGCTATACCTTATCTCCAAGTGAAACATGACTAATGTGACAATGCACAAATCTCATTCTCCATCTTACATCACTTCATCGAGGCTTTAAATGTGTCAAAGTTGTATGAATGAATGCCATTGTAAATAGAACAGAATTGTCTGATTTATACTTACTATGATGACTTTTTCTTGCCTCTGCTGTTCTTCCTATCAAAGGTTCCTATGTGTGGTTTTGGCCTCTGTATTACTGTACACCAGAAGCTCTGTATCATATGAAAATATGTATAAAATGCTGCTTGTTGAGGCAGACAATTCTGGAAATGCACCTTTTTTTCAATCCAAGTGTATCTGTTATGGCTCCTGCAGCAATTCAAATATCTTTATTGAATTGGACAAAATGTATATTGTTGTGTTTGATAATCTATTGTACAAGTTTTATTTAACGGTGAATGCCAAGGCAGAAGGTCATAATAAATGTAAACTGCCACTATAATGTCAGTATGTACGTTTGCAGAAAAGTGGACTAAACTGGTGGCTAAAGTTGGCCCTTGGTACTTGATGTCTGCCTTAGAAAAGATTTTTATCAAGCAGGGTATGGTTTGATCTCAAATTTGTATGAAAATGTGCCAGAATGTATTGAAATCTAAAGTTATGTTGTGCTGCTTATCTCTTTTTGTCTGTTGATTTGCTTTTTTCTTGTGTTTACTTTACGAAATCATCGGTATGTATGTCATCCTGGCCCGGAAAAACTGCAGGAAGTCGACCTAGCAGTGAAAACGGGTTAATATTCTATCTAAACTGACTGGAGAGACTCACACTTATTTGATTTTCAACACTTCAGAGAGTACATACTTGGAATGTCTAACTTTGTGGGATTTGGTGAGAGGATTTTTTGTCAGTATTTGAAATAAACTTTTACATTATTAAGATGATTTGTGTTGTTTCTTGGAGAATGTGCTAGAAATTCTCTATCTCTCACTGCAGTAGTTTTTGAACAAAGCACTACACTTCCTGTTCTCCACTAGAGGGAGGCAGTGCATCATCCAGAAATTTCACGAGCCCTCTGGAAATTTCTTGGTTTTTCCCATACAAAGGCTTCTATGTGCTGCTTTTCTGTGGATGAACGGATGAACACAAGTTGTTTTATAAATCAAGTTTCTAATCAAAAACAAAAAAGACAGTGCCTTTGGACTATTATTATGTTATTATTATTATTTTTATTATTATTATTATTATTATTAATATAATAATAATAAAAATAATAATATAATAATCTATTTATTATAATTATTTGTAAAGGTGATTTATGTGCGTTTCATTTAGTATGGTTAAAAATATGTACTTTGGTTATTGTACTAGGCTATATTTCTAATCAACCATAACAATGTAAAAAAAAAAGAAAAAAAAAGTTTTTGTAATCATTATTATATAATTATACTACTATAGACTATGTAAAGTATATACAGTACAATATTATATCTGTTTGTGCTTGTTTGTTTGTTTGTTTGTTTGTTTAAGAATTTCACAAAAATCTTCCACTCCCACTTCAGCCAATGATGGAAAAATACAGAATTTTCACAAAATTGTTTACCAATCAGCACTATGAAAAAAAAAAAACATTTAGCTAAATTGTAAATAACAACATTATAGAAGCTTGTAATATTATTATTATTGTTATTATTATTAAATATAATGTAAAACAATACTATAAACAGTGTTCACTCTCTCGTGGGAACGTCGGAGGAGGGCTGGGCGTCATGTACGTATGACGTACATGACGCCCAGCCTCTTAGTATAAAGTGGATGTACGTTGGTCGTTGGACGCAGTCACTTAACGTTTCTCGCAGTCACCATGGGCTTTCTTCTGTAAATTTCAAATTCGTTTTAATTTATAGGCGGTTAATTTGTAGTAGCTTATTCTTGAGCGCGCTAATTCTTGTTTTCCTCATAGAAAAGATGAACATTATTACTTCTCCAGCAAACGGACAGCTTTACAACTCTCCTCCATGAGCTTATTCCTGCCTCAAAATGGAGTCGCGGAGGGCGCTGTGCACATCGGAGCTGCAGATTCATCCGCCGCTGCTACTATGGACACTCGCAAAGGAACTACGGGCCCCTTCATTCACGACCTACAGCTCTGAACATGAAAAACGAACTATTGAACAAAAGCATGCAGGAGGAGAGCTACGACAACTCGCAGGGCTCTCTGCCGTGCACACCGGAGTTTCACTCAGACAGCGAACTGGAGCTCTCCGGTTACACGGCGGAGCACGAAGTGTTGGAGAGCGACACGAGGCAGCTTCTTAGCGATTTTTACAATATTTTCACGGGGATTTCTCCGCCCAAGCGTAAACCAAGCCCTGCACTAACTACTATGAAGAGAGTGGTGGACAGCCTTTTGGAAAAGCACAAATACGCCTATAATGGTACGTAGCAGCTTGTGGTTTCTCAGTACAAAGGAGTCGTGGCAGCTAAGCTAACGCTGTTTGAATTACTCCCAGGCTACAACAGCGTAATGACTGAGCATGGACTGCGTAGTTGCAAAATGACATTTGAATCCTTGCTTAAGCCTATTTTCGACCTTTGTATTTCCTGAAACTTAAAATACGGAACTGCTAGCAACTGTCAAGAAGCTCTGGAGTTAGTTGAAGAGCTATAGTTTGCATTATAATCTACCAATTTGAATAATTCCTCGCAACACTTCACCATTATTGAAATATCCAGCTTTTTCATCAAAGAGATTTAATTGTAGGTGTTGGTCTAGACTATTCCCATTAGAGGAAACCAGTTTGGACTCATTTTTAGTCACTTTTTAGCAACTGGAACTACATTTTTTCAGCTCATTACAGCTTTTACATCACTTATATTCCGCTTATGCTCAAATTCAAAGCAGTTTATCTCAAGAGCTTGTTAAGATTTTCAATCCAATTTTTGCTGTTTCAATATGCATGTTTTCCTCATCCTGCACTCAGAGAGGCTTGCTTAACAGTGATACGAGGTACTCGTTATCTATTGGTCAACGTTTACTGGCTCATTATGTCCACAGTTTATATAATTGAAAATTTTTTTGTTTGGCATAAGTACAAGCTGTTACAATCTATGCACTGTTTTGACCAAGACTGAAAAACAATTTTTGAAAATCTCCATACAACTTTAAGTCTGTTTCTCAACCTCAAATGTCTTGTTTTTTTACAGGTATGATCAAGAAATTGTCTCTGGACGACAGGGGAGAGGACGTAACGTTTATTACGGCAGTAGCAAAGAGCATTTTTGAAGACGGCACCACCAACTGGGGTCGTATCGCCAGCCTGATATCTTTTGGGACAGTAGTTTGCCAACATCTGAAGAAAAACGGAAGAGAGAACTGCGTAGAGCAAGTGGGCAAAGAAATCTCCACATACCTCCTCACAGACCAACGAGACTGGCTCATCCGGAACAATGCCTGGGTAAGTTCAGAGCGATACTTGAATGGGGAAAAAGAAAATGCGGTTGCGTAACAGGCGAAAACAAAGGAATGTGGAATGTACGTGGTTTTCTTGGTTCTAATTTGACTTTTTTCATTTTTTCAGGATGGCTTTGTGGACTTTTTCCGAGTAGAAGATCCAGAATCAACAGTGAGGAACACACTTATGGCAGTAGCCGGATTAGCTGGTATTGGTGCAACGCTAGCCATGCTAATAAGGTGAATGCTGTGGACTATTAAAAAGACTTTCTTTTTTTAAAACCTGACTCTTGCTGGATGTCCTCTTATTTTAGCAATCTGCTCTTTTTTTTGTTTTTGTTTTTCGACGTCAAGATGAGAGTCATCACAGACTTTTTCCCCAAGACATTTGTTATATTTAATTTCACAAAGTTTATTTTTCTAATAAATGCTATGCAAGCAAAAAATGGTTACAGCTCTCAGTTGATCTGATTGCTGTTGATTATGTTTACTTTGAGAGACTGCTTTATTGGGAATCAGTGGACAAAGCAAAGCGAGCACAAGGATATTTCACAATTCTCGTAAAATAGGCCTGGATCTTCATTACGTGGACTCTTCCTCCCGATATGTCAGCAGCAGGATTTGCATAAGAGCTAGGAGTGCTACTTCCGCGTCGCTTTAAAAAGGAGGATTAACAGGAAGTAAAGGCCCTGGACTGTTCAATAATTGGGGCCCAGTTTGGACACTTTAGATTGGTTCAAGAAGTTCTTTAAATTGAGGAAGCTATCACAGTAGAATGTGAAGGCGCAGAAGCTGGATTTGTGATGGTAATGATGACAATTGTTTGAAAGTTAATTCCAATATAAACCACTCATTTCCCAATAGTGAATAAATTGCATTATTCACACAAACGCATACTTCTTTGGATCTTTTTTTCATTCACATTAAGCTAAGACAAGGTTTGCAGCAAGTCTTTTTTTTATACTTTCTGTTTCACTGCCAGGGCAACAGTTTCCTAGAAATGAACCGACAAACGCGTGGCCTTTGTGGTCTAGCTAATTCTCTGCAAGGTTTTTTTTTTTCTCTGAAGCGAGGCGACCATTGGTGAAGGTCTTCCTGTTATGTAACCAAGTGCAGACGCAGTGCAGTTTAAGCAGCTTTTCTCTCTAGCGTTTGCCAGAGTTCAGCCTCTAGAGTGGAAAACAACCAGACAGTACACGGCATAAGAATGATTCCAGTTTATTATTTAACTTTGGTGGTCTAAATATTCAGCAATGCATCAAAATGTAGTTCTAGGAAGTTATTTTTAAGCAGTTCTGTCTCTGTTTCTATGGTTTCCTGAGCGTTAGATTCAAAAACAGTACTTTAATCAGTTGAGTTTTTGATATAAGATGAGAAATCAACGCAAATTGGAGCATTTCTACTTTATTAAGATGATTTAATAGGCTTTTTCAGTCACAAACTATTGAGCTATAACACAAGCGGGTCATTATTTTTTCTACATTACAGTAAAACAACTTCACAAAGGAACATTCACTTCCTATTCAAAACTGCAGAACTGATAAAACAGCCCCTTCTCAGTGACATTTCAGTGTGTTTGAAAAGAAGCTACTGTATATGACATGGTATTTGTCAAATAATGACATTTTAAAACATGTGGGCAGGTGAAAACAGAAATTCTTAGTTCTTTACAGCACAGGCTGATGTTTCCTATTAAAAGAGAAGACTATGGCGGCGTCACAAGGTCTAAAAACAAGCTAAGCAATACATTTGTTTGAAAATTATGCTTGTGGGGTCATAAATATATAAAAATACCACTATTTTATCTCTAAGCCAAGTACTTTATTGAGTAGTGGAGGTGATGAGTGACTTAAAGGAGATCTTTTGCGTTGAGGAAGAAACTATAATTTATTTAAATCAGTAATTTAGTAATATAAACTGCTTGGAATCAAAAATAGGTCCATTTACTTCCTGTGCCAAACTGCAGAACTGTTATAGTGATGTAACAACCAGCAGATTGAAAATAGGTTGTTTTTATTGTTGTAAAGTGGCTTTGTGACTATTTGGAACAACATGCTTTACAATGAAAGTGAATATTTTGAATAAGCATTAGTAAATACAAACAAGTGGGCGGGGATAGGTGGTAGGTGAGAACAGGACTTTTCTAAGCAATCAATCATCAGCTGCAGGACAATAAAGATCAAACATGCAGGAATCATTCTTAATAAAACTTTGAGTAAATAATGATAAGAGAAGGCAGTTATAACAAAGTTCAAAACTTAGAAAAATAGATTTAACACAATAGGTCTTGTTTAATTACTCCAAAAACTACTGCAGTCTCTTATATCTGTGAAAAACACTGTAGCCGATCAAAATACAATGTAAAAATGAAGAAATATGTTTATAAAAAGGTTAAAAGCTCATTAAATATGATTTTGTATAATGTGACATTTATTAAAAACATGATGCAGTGATGCAAACTTTCTGTTTCTGTACGTATCTTCATACTTAAGTGTACTATATACCTTCACTGTACTACATTTACATACATTTACTTCTAATTTGGGCTGTCAAAGAGTAAATGAATTAAAATGCAACTAGGACAGGGAGGGTGATATGACCTAAAAACATATTAAAGCTGCACTGTGTAACTTGCATGGAGGTGAAAAGTCAATACGCAGGTCAGTAGAAATAGAAAGTTATAGGGCTGTAGTCGACCAAAGAAATTCTTGGTCGACTAAAGACATGTCCTATCGACCGATTAATCAACTAAAGTAGGGTTGACAAAAATACGGCAAATCAATGTTAAAACTGGGATCGAAATTAGATACGCATTTGAACAAATACCGAATACCGAATTTTTGACCAAAATCTGATATTTTCTGTAAATAAAAAAGTCATATTTTCTGAAAAGTTAAGATTTGATCAAAAAGTTACGTAGTGCACCTGTAAAAGAACATTTACAATAACATTATACTAGACAAATGACCTAAGGCTGTTAAACAGTGGCTCGTATACTTGTTTCAGGCTGTTTGAGTTACTCTGTTAGTTCTGCTTCCTCTTTATCTCTTACTTTTCTATTACTAGTGTTTTTAGCCTCTGCAGAGCCTTCAGAGTCTGTTTAGATTGTTTATGTCTTCAGAGCAATCGCTGACAAAATAGCCATCAGTCTACCTCCCTCAAACTGAGGAAAATCACATACTTATACCACAATATTCGTACTCAGTCTTTCTTAAACATTTGGCACCAAAGACCACGGACAAAGACAAGGTTTGGCTTTTCAAGTAGGACTTAAATATTGACTTCATCTAACTGGACTGTTCTAGTTTGAATTAGGACTGAAGTAAGTAATGAGCATAGGAATACCAGTGGTTTTAACTAAGAAATCACTCAAGGAAAATCAAAAATGTCAATAAAATGTAAACTAAATGAAGCAAACTGAAGAGGTGTGTCGCGTCCCTTTTCGTCCGGAAGACCCGATTCGTCCGGAAAGTCTTTTTTAGGTCAACGACGCATGCGCAGACCGAAATTACGTCTTTTAAACACATTATTTGTAAGTGTACAGTTAATATTATTTCTTTACATTGATATTTATGAATGTATCTTGCAAAAGTTTGCCAATAGAAAGCCCAAAACGGCACATTTATTTATCGCCACAGATAGCAGCCGGAACTAGCTTAATCAGGCATTTACGGCTTTAAACGGTAAAAATCTAATTTTACAATCATTTGCTTTGTTGAACTCTGAAGGGAATTTTGTGTTTAATAGATTAGTTTCGTCTGTGTTTAATTAAAATTTCAATACGAATAAAACAATGTAAAAGAAGTAAGGCTAACGGTACGAATCGGGTCTTCCGGTACGAAAGGGGACGTGACAAGGTGTTCAGATAGATGAAGTACCACTAACACATACACAAACTAAGGGCTCTTCAAATAATCCAATTCCAATTTAAATTACAATTATGATTATTGCCGTAATTGAGTAATCGTGATTATTGGTCACAACTTGTGCTCTTTATTTCCTTGCTAAGTAAAGTTTTTTTTTTTAATTGTTGAATACAATTACGTTTTTTTTCAGTGAAATGTCACATATTTCATTTGATCTCTTCACTACATTTAAGGGACACTAACGCTCTGCAGTCTCTAAGCAAATAATCATGATTTCAGTTAGAATTTAAATAATTGTGATCAATACTTTCAGCATAATCAAGCAGCCCCACATACACACAGTTGGAAAAACATTGTTCTAACTTTTACACAATTTGTCAACACTTATTGTTTTCAAATCAGAAAATATTTTGTCGTCAGTGAACAAAATTCACAAACTAGGAATTTCCATTAAAAAATTATATATATATATAGTAAAAAACAACAACAGTATAGTAGGCCTATTGTCTACTATTTAATGTTAAAGTGGTTTTGACAAGTTGAATTACATATTTCCCTAAGGAGACCTATTCAAATCTATTTTAATAGGGTTTCATAGGTTTAATCTTGTTACAACGGCCTTCTCTCATCATTGGTTTATTAAGAATGTTTCATAATGTTCTGCAGCTGATGATTGAGTGCGTAGAAAAGCCCTGTTCTCACCTACCACCTGTCCCCGCCCACTTGTCTGTGTTTAATTGTGATTTTTTAAAACATTCACTTTAATATTAAAGCATGTATGGTTCAAAATAGTCACAATGACACTTTACAACAATAAAAATTACACATTTAAAATCTGCAGCTTGTTACATTGAAATCTTACAATGAGGAGGGGCTTATCACAATAAAGAGGCGGGGCTTATCAGTTCTGCAGTTTTGCACACAAAGTAAATACACCTCTTTCTATTTCTGAGCTATTTTACATTCATTTTGTGTTTTATAAAAAAACTAAATGTAAATTACTGATCCACATGTTATAGTTTATTCCTAAATACACAGAAAAAACACACAATAGGTCTCCTTTAAGGTAATATTGTTTTGGAATCTACTAAACATTTTTCAAATTTCATCTCGGTTTAACCATCTTTTTAGGTTTAAGCATGTACTTCCTGTTTATAAATGATGACGTCACAGTAAGAAGTTGCCTAGCGACCATGTAATAACTTCTCCAATGCAACTTTCTATTTGAGACATTAAAATACACTAGAATACACTCATTTTTGGTAAATATATGTTTACAAGCTCATATAATTGTGTTTCTTGTGCGAAAATTTAAAATGTCTCGGTCTTCCTTGTCATAACCTAACCCTGTCATCAGTTTAAAACTTTGCTCTACTTCCTGTTACATATTTTCAAACATTGCTTCACAAACATGTTATTGTTTTATGTAAAAGTGTAGGTATCAATTGACTAAATTTAATAAAAAGTCCCACACATTTTAAAGGTCCGACATAGCCCCCATTTTTCACCTTTTATATTGTTATTTCATTATCAAAACTAATGGAAACTTGCATCTTGCTTCATCCACATCACTTTTATCGCACAAATCCAACATGTCTAGCCTGTATTCTGTCCCCGGATTAACAACATTAAATTCCTTCCTGTGATATCATTAAGTGAAAACACTCCACAACCGTTCACTACAGTCAGCTGAATACTTTCGACTTTGGATTTGCCAAACTCTGAAGCTACAGCTATTGTATTAACCTTGTTTAAACTTTCTTACTTCATAGATACAGTTGGCATCAGAAGCCACGACCATAAAGGACCTCGTGTGGGAAACATAGCATGAAGAGTGCATCCTGAGCAACAGCTTTTGTCACTCACTGCTCAACAACTACAGCAAATGTGGACTTAAGGAAATATGTTGTGTCAGATGTGGATACGAAGACATGGAAATGAATAAAGTGATCCAACAGTCCAAATTTGTAAATATATCAAACAATGCTAACAATAGATGTGAGAATGCTAAGTTTTAGTGCTACAAATCTTTCTGTTTACTTGTCTGAGATAACTCCACATTAACAACCTCCATTTAAAATTCGGCTTGACGGAAAATTTGTTCTGACTAAAAAAAAATTCAGTTTCTCATTCTCGAATTTTGCCAATGTCTTTTCCCCACAGTAGGCCACGCCCCCAAATTTAACACATGGCAAACTGTATCAGTTAAACAAAATAAATTGAAGGATTTTTATAAAAATTTCCCTAGGGATGCACCGATCCAGCTTTTTTGGATCCGATACTGATTCAAATACATTGTCGTGTCTGCCGATACCCGATACCAACCGATACCAGTGTAATGACTGAAAATGCTTTTTATTCTTATCACAATATAAGACACTTTGTCATATAGTGTTATGTAACTGTTATTTATAGTGCAAGTCACAACCTGACAACTTAATCTGAATAAAATGTCCAATAATATGAGACTTTCTGGATCAACACCAGCCAATAAATGAGTCTCACTATGTCCAATTAAAGGCACAACTATGATATCGGCTGAACTGACATCATGGAGCCGATTCCCCATATTCGATCCCAGTATTGGATCGGTTAAACCCTAATTTCAAATAAAGAAAATATAAAACAAAAACACTGTCCAAAAAGGCATCAACTTAAGGTTCTTCTATGTGAATAAAATAAAGAGTTCAATTAGGTTTAAATTAGCAATTAACAATGACATCACAAGGTAAGGCAGAGTTTTTTCAACTTGAAAGCAAGGCAAATACAAATTTCACAAGTCATTATTTGCATACTCTTTTCATTTTCTCCATAACCCCGCCTCCGTCCCGCTCAGGCCAGGAGCAGGGGGAATCCTCGGCTCTATATCCGACTTCGCCCATGTTTGTTCGGATCGCTCCGGTGTCTTTGGTTACAGAGCAAACACCCACTGCAGGCTTCCGGATCCAGGGAGGAGACTTATCTGCTCCTTGGTTACTGGCAGCTGCACTGCAAAAACAAGTCTCTTACTCTGATAGTATATTTACTTAGACATATTTTCAGACCAATCAGCTCAATAAAGTCAATAAGATGAAAAAGACTTGTTTTTAAACAAGTTTTTTAGCCTCTATCAATATTTTATATAATGAACACTAAAACTATTCTTCGTTCAATAATAGACGTTTAATTCTATGCGTTGACTATATAACTATAACTAGACAAGTACTAAACTAGGACTATCAGCACTAATATAGATCTAAAACAAGACTAGACCGGACTGGTCTAAACAAGGACTAGATAAGAACTAAATTTGGACTAAACCAGGACTACTGTATCAGGACCAAAACTGGTCTATAGCTCAGCATTAGGCCAGGACTAAAATTAGACTAGAGCACATCTAAAATTGAACTAAATAGGACTAGACTAAACCAATGTTATAACAGGTTTAGAACCGGACCAGGACTAAACAAAGACTAGACCAGGAGTAAAACTGGACTAAACCGGGACTATCCTGACTAAAACTGATCTAAACTAGGACTTGACCAGGACTAAATCAGGAATAAAATTGGACTAGACCAGGACTACGGTATCAGGACAAAAACTGGTCTAATTCAGGATTAGACCAGGATTAAAATTGGACTAGACCAGATCTAAAATTGAGCTAAACTAGGACTAGACTAAACCCGGTCTAAAACCAGGACCAGACCAGGACTAAACAAAGACTAGACTTGGACTAAAACTGGACTAAACCAGGATTAACTGTCTAAAATAAAGACAAAAATAAGACTAAACCAATACCAGACCAGGACTAAAACTGGACTAAACTGGGACTATCCTGACAAAAACTGATCTAAACTAGGACTTCACCAGGACTATATCAGGAATAAAATTGGACTAGACCAGGACTATCAGGACTAAGGCTGACATGAGCAGTGTCTTAAGACAAATACACTAATTCACACATGTACTCACTTGTTTTGAGTTGTGCAAACTAGCCGATAATTACTGAAAATTAAAGTTTTTTAGCTCATTTCAATCTCTAAAAGACTACGTCAAAAACGTCTTATTTCAAGAATCTAAAACAAGACAAAATGCTTGTTACATTGACACTTATTTCACGTAGATCTGAACTTGCTTGTAGTATTTTCTCACATGTTTTAAGATGGTCCTATTTTTTTCCAGTGCAGACTCTCCCTTGTTTCTCCACCCTTCAGTTCATTGTGAAGAACAGGCTGTTAGTGCTAAGTCTATGGGATTTGAGGCTGAGGCAATCTCACTCAGTAGCTTGCACCATAGAACATACACAAGTGGATTGGGCCGCACAAAACATTCAGGCGTGTGTGGAGTCTTGGGGCCGACATGCAGAGTGCGGCTTCCTTAGATGTTAGCTTGTTAGACATGCATTATTTACATCTGTGCATGCATAATGTGTTTCACCTATGGAAGTGTTAGCATGCAAGGTAATTAGTAAGCGTTAGGTATTATGTTTTAGCATCATTAATGGTGATTATTCAGATTTGCATGCAGTCTGGAACAAGTAACGTTTGAAAAGGGGGCAGTTTGCAATATGTCATCAAAAAATGCAACTAAGGTAAAATAATATCTAGCTAAAAATGAGACAATGCAACACAAAAAATAAGGATAAAAAAAAACAGCATTTTTGTGTCCTTTCTAAACGTTTATGTGATTGAGAAAAGTAAACAAAATGCATTTTGATAAACACATACCAGACATTCTCAGACATGTTTTTGGTTTTGACTGACGCTAGAGAAAACAAGTTGATGAGGACATTGCATAGATTAAAATTGCATGTTTATGCTTGACAATGTATCATCAGAAGGAAAGAGCTATGCTTGATAACGTACCATCAGAATGAAATGAATGGATGAATGAATGGTTTTATTTATATTATATATTATATATATATATTATTTTTTTTTTATATTTTTTTATATATATATAATATATATATATATATATATAGCACATTTACACAGGTATATGTCTTCCAAAGTGCTTACCACAGCAACTACCTGCCCACTCAGTGATTGCCTGGGATCCAGAACCCACACTTCAGCAAGCTGCGAAGAGTGCGTCTGGTCGCCACACCCTCCGCCTGCGTTTCAGATCAAATCTACATCGTACCGGGCAATCAGGTTAGTTTATTTGTGTGACGCAGATGAAACAAAGTAGCTGATTAGTCGTCTGTCATTTAGACCAAAATCTAACTTCACTCACCTCACATTAAAATCGTTTTTTGCTTCGCTCATTGATTCTGCAGAAATCCGCAATGTTTTTCAGTTCCACGTGACATTTTTTTCATGTATTTTTTTCGTCAGGAGCAGCCATGTTGGTTTTTACACTGCGGAAAATGCGTGTCTCTGATTGGCTAATTAATCTGTCAATCACGGCTACAGAAATCCGAAAGAGGGACACGTCTGGAATTTCCAGGCAAACTCAGTGATGGCAAGTTGCCCGGGGGCAGCTCAGCAGGAGCGATTCGTCTAAACACCTGGCGGCTCGGCACCTCAACCTCCGACCACCACCAAGCGTTCCCTAACCTGCATGTTATTGGATTGGAAAGTACTATCCTTGACAATGTAGCATCAGAATGAAAGAACTTTACCTGATAATAATTTTAGCTAGTTTCTCATGTGTATATAAAAAATATATATTTTGATCACACTTACTCAAAGGTGCACCGTGTATGAGTTTAAGTGAAGAATCTGCAATCACTTTTTCTTTATTGAGTACATGGCTTAGATAATCTCCATGGAGACAAGCCTGTGGCCTTCCTAGGCCAGATTAATAATCAGATCTGTTCTAGAGGGAGAGGACATATTTTTCAAGATATTTTGAGCAATAAAAACTGGCCTGGCATCCAGAACCCACAATTCTGCAATTCTTTTTACATATTTTGTTTCATCATGACTTCTTCTCGCCGCATCTTATGCAACTTTTGCAATCAAATTGATTAATTTGCATGACGCACAAGAAACAAATTAGCTCATTGGCCGTTTGTCATTTAGAACAAAATCAATACAATATTCACTTATCTCACATTATAACATCTTTCTTTTTTTACTTTTTTCATTGATTCTGCAGAAATTTGCAATGCATTTTGGTATCTGTGATTTTTATTATTATTATTTTGTCTTTTTTTTCTATGTATCAAAGATATTGTTTGCGTGCATAATTGGCTTATTCATTTGTAAGGTTTAATTTGTTGCACTGTACTCAAACAGTATGTCATCTTTCTGTATTTTTGTTTTTTTTAGAATCCAACTACCTGACATGAAAGTGGATGGAGATAGGGGATAGGTGAAAACAAGAATTTTCTGAGCACTCCAGCCTCAGTTGCAGAACAAAACAGGATTATTCAGTCATGCATAAATCAATCTAACTACAACTGTATGTGCTAATGACAAGCTGATGCTGTTGTAAATGTTAAAAAACCCATTTATGTTGATTTTACATAATATTTCCTGTTCAGCATTACATTTTTTCAATAGTTTTTCTTAAGTTAGCTCTGTTTACCTGTTTTTAAGTTGTCAAATTTACTTGTGATTACTTAGTACCCGAACAAAAGCAGGTTGTTGCAAAATTCTCCTTCAAAGTATTTGTAGCAAAGTCCAAATACTGTTACATATGTTCATAAACTTGAAACACACTGCTTTCTTTTTACTTCAAAGCCTGAAAAGATCTGTGTTTGCACTCTTCTTGTGGCTTTAAAGTGGATCCTTTATTTGAAGCGAAATGTTGCAAAAGTCGTACTTCAAAACCGTGCACATGAAAGAGCAGCTGCAGACTATTGAAAAACATTCTGCAGGTGATCGCATTCCTGGCTTGGGATTGTTACAAGGGAGTGGTTTCCCAATAATCCTAACCTCCCAACCACAACAGTACAGAACATTCAAACAACAAAGTATTGATGATTGCTGCAAGGCTACCAACCATTATAAATGTGTAACTGAGTGTATCGTAACATATTAAAGATCTGATTGGACTGCAATGAAAAGCTGTATCTGAACGTGAGCTGATAATGCAGTGTCATAAAAGTATTCTATCAACATTACATCAACCACACATTGATAATTGCTAATATAATACAGCAGGGTAGGGCAGAAATTTTTCTCCGAGGGCCATTTTCAAATCCAGACAAGTAGTGAAGGGCCAACCAAAGCAAATGCATAACTGGTTCCTGATTTTCATACTGCAAAACCGAAAGTATGTTAATGTGTCAAGTTCTCACAAATCCTTCATATCCTCAAACATTAAGTTTTGGTTGCAAGTACAGCTTAAGAATGACTTTTAGCAGACAGAAAAGTGAAACTAGAGAGGACCATCCAAGCTCAGCCAATCAGAGTGCTGCAAAAAATTACAACTTTTTTGTTTGTTTTTGTTTTTCAATTTATGCAATTCACAGTGGTCTGATTTTGTGCTTCTTACACATACCTTTTGGTGCAACTGATTTCATAAAATGCAGATACATAATTTGCCCGCTCTGTAAAATTGCAGGAGCCAGATTTTAATTGCACTGAATTTAGTTCACCCTTTACTCGCTGAAAGTGTTTGGGAAAATGTGGGACATTTAATCAAATACATTGAGTTGATTGGGTGTGCAGCCTACCTCAATTTTGTTTAACCAATCACAGCAACGAACTTTAATGGCGTATCCATTAAAGTGTCCCACACATCTCTCTGCTCTTCTTTCAAAAAGAAAATATTTGGTATTTCTGCTAAAACAGCATCAACAAAACACGTACATCCACAGGAGCTCCCATCTTGGTTTTGCTTGATTTAGGCGCTATTTCCTGGCGTCATTGCTACCAACCCCCATCGACTCGCTCTGCTGCAATGTGATTGGTCTGTCAATCCGCTGGGTCGGACTCCAAACTTGCTGCAAGGCCAGATGGATTATCTCAAGTTTGTGAATTCAGAAATATTACAAAATAATTATTGGTTATTGATTGACCTAAACAATAAAGTCCCACTGTGATTCAGAATTTCTTTTGCAGGGGAGTCCTGGAGGATGGACATGTTTTTAGTGGTATGGGGAACTGGAGTACTCGGAGGAAACCTACGCAGACATGGAAGAATATGCAAACTCCACATTGAACCGTGTCTCAATAATTATTCTGGCTGTCCAGGTTAGTGCAATATGTTGTAGAAACTATTAATTTGAAATAGTTCAAGGTAACCACCCATGAAAAATGCACTGCTTGGGGTATCATAAAATCATCAAAACATAGTTGGAAAACCAACCTGATCAGACAGAATTCGGGGCCTATGAAACATAATATAGCACACAGGGGTGGGCAATTATTTTTATTTTGAATAGTGGAGGAAGGCTGGCTCGTAAAAACTGGGATAAGAAATTCTCATTATTGCAGGCACATTTTGATCACATCTAGACTGTTTTATTTATTGTGTCTATTTATTGTTCCTCCAGTTTATATGATGGATGTGTAAAGGCATATTATACTGTATTTGAAAATTAATACAATTCTAATCATAATCAGCTCCAAGCTTGGGCTTTTTTTTAAGACGACAAGAAAATTTTGTGTCTAATAAACCAGTAATGCTCAAAGTGGGGCCCGGAAGCCAAGAGATGACATTTCTTAGGAGTAACAGTCTGATTACATTTTCTGTTGAAAAATCCAATTTATTTTGCTCAAACATCTTACTAAAATGTAAACTATTCACTTTTTATTGCAAATAAACCGACAAAAAATAGTGTTTGGCCCTTTTGTAAAATATCTCACATTGGTCGTTCCAGGAAAAAATATTTTCATTTTGGCCAGAAGAGGAAAAACGTTTGGGCACCTCTGGTCTATACTTAGCATTTTATAGCAGATCAACTCAATAGGAAAATGTGTTGTCAAGCTAGATATATGCATGGAGTGGCACATGCACACACATGAGAACACTTGCTCCATCACTATCTTACTGTTCCAGAATCATCATTATTGAACTACAAATGTTTGCAACATTTCTTCAGAGTAGTCACGCAAAAACAAATGCACAGCTTGTTGCAGTTCATTGCACAATATTCCATTTAATTTTAGAATAATAATCAAATCACCCTTTTAATGCTTAGAACATGTAAACATCAGACATTTTACACCACAAATGATTTAAGTTTGCTTCCACTAACCTAAAACATGTAGGACAGGGGTCTGCAACCTTTTACAGCAAATGAGCCTCATCAGCCTGATTCAAAGCAAACAACTGCATTAAGCAAATAATATAATAAAATAAACAATCAAAATAATAATTTAAAAGTTTGGGAGTATAAGACAAATTGTTGTTTCTTCAGTGTTTCTGCTCTATTATCTTTCACAATGTAGTTCTGTTCACTACATTTTCCGGGACGCTAAGCTGTTTAAATGCAGTTTATTTTTGTGATACAAAAGGTTCATGGGTTTATTCACTTCAGAAAACACCACATTTTAAATTTGTGAAACATTGTTTACATATTTTATGGCAAAGTACAATGTCTTTGTCCCTACGTAGACTGAAACATTGGCGCCTGTTTAATTATAAAGCCATGTTAGGTTTACTTCCGCAGTATTTGGCGGTTTATTTTGTGCCCAGGAGCCTGGAGACTATAACCTGAGGTCTCAGAGTGTTCTAACACTGTCTGTACCTAGAGTCAGAACTGAGTTGGGAAAAAAGGCTTTCAGCTTTGCTGCGCCTACGTTTTGGAATGAACTACAAACTGAAATTGGTCTAAGCAATCTGGTATCATTAAACATGTATAAAAGGCTTCTAGATGTATTAGAGGATCAGTTTTCATCTTGTAAATGTTTTATATGAAATTTATAAGTTTGTTTTACTTTTGTGCAATCTTGTGTCCTTGTTTGTTTGTATATGTTTATTTTAATGTTTTGCTGCCTCTTGGCCAGGACACTCTTGAAAAAGAGATTTGTAATCTCAATGAGGCTCTCCTGGTTAAATAAAGGTAAAATAAAAATAAAATAAAATTTGAATGAAAGACTTGCCCTCCATCTCGTGACAATTTCAAATTCCTATAGAGCCAAATTTGCAAGAACTGCAAAGAGTTTTCAGGAAAAGGTTGCCGACCCCTGATATAAGATATAATTTATTTGAATTGCATGTAAGTTTGGACTGTTATTGCACTGTTATCATCATTTGAAGTAAATTTTCATATCACAAATAAATATAAATCAACTGAACTCACTACAAATGACTGGAAATTGCTCCAAAACAATTGCATGTCTTGCAATATAAAAACATGCATCAACATTGATACTAATAATGCTATGTTATCATACTGTATGTTGGAGTGAATTTTCATACTGCAAAAAAACTTAACTACAAATGATTGATAATTGCCCCAACGTAATCGCTCAAAACAAATGCATTACTTGCTATATGAAAACATAATTTAACTGCAGTAAAATTGCAGCTAAAATTGCACTGATAATGCAATGCTGTGGAGATGCAAACAAGTTTCAACTCAACTCAGAAATGCATCAGTTAAATGCATAACCTCTTGCACAATTCAAAAGTCTACAGCAGCAGAAAGCCACCAGTCTCTTTATTCACTTTAACAACCTTCCATAACGTAATCTAGCTCTTTGCAGAATGTGAATTGTAATTTGAGCTGAGAGGAACTGCTCTTTAAACACCGAGAGGCCCCACTTCCTCCTAGCAACAGGCCGCCCCTTTGGTTTATAAAAAGCAGCCGTTTCTGGGAAGTCAGCTGACGCAAATACGTTATCAGCCATACAGAGCGCCGTTACAAAGTGTTAATAGTCAGAAGCCTACTCTGCTGTAGCCAGATAGATAGCCCACTTTTCACACTTTGTCAAACAGAAAGTAGGTTCTGTGTAGTTTTGTTGAAGTCTGGTCTTGTTGACTGGAATCATGTTCCACTTTAATTTCACATTTCCATGACTGTATTTTGCCGACATGTCAAAGCGTTTGGTGCAATTGAATCATTTTGACCACTGACCCTGTTATGGAAACCGCTCAAGTATTGTTTAACCTATTTTTAAGAAGAATTTGGGAAGCAGTTCAAGTTTACTTAGAATTATCCTTGACAAAGTTTGTCAAAATACTGTTTGGTGCAATAGATTTTATGGAATCATTTTGAGGAGTTGTGAAAGAAAAAAAAAAGAAAGAAAACTGTTTATATATTATAACAATTAAAGATACTGTGTAATTTTTGTAGAGATGAAAAGTGACTTACACCAGTGGTCCCCAACTTTTTTTCTTGTAAGCACCAGTAAAGTCACAAATTTCTTTTCCAGGGACCGGTCGAGGTTGCGTAGCGCCGATAACAACAATTTAAAATGCAAACAACCAATTATTGTGTGTTCTTTTTGCTCGCTTATTGCTTGAATTTGCTGTTTATAGGATTAAGTGGCACTATATTGTCATAGTAAAGCACAAGGAAGTAGTGATATACTATGAAATTAAAATAAAATAAATATTGAAGAATCCTCTGTGGCCTGGTAGCCAATGGCCCGTGGACCGGTTTTGGGCAACGGACCGGTGGTTGGGGACCCCTGACCTACACAATTCAGCAGAAATAGAAAGTGAAAACTTGAATGTGTGATGCCATAATGTGAAAAAATATAAAGATAGGGACATATTTTTCTTGAAAACAAACAATAATAATTAATTTTACCTCCTCTGTTGTTGTTTTACTGCACTGAGCACATGGGTGGAGAAAAAAAAAAAAGTAATTTCTTTCTTAATGTTTATCTACATGTATAAGACAAAGATGATAATTAAGACACAATAAAGTATAAAAAAAGGAAACAAACAGAAGCATACTCCGAAAGGACAAATATGCCATGTTTCCTTTAGTCTGGGTCTATTGAGCCCGATCTCACAAGAAAGTGTACATTTATCTAGTATCTAGTACATTTATTTAGTATGATTAGCACAAGTTCATGACTGTCCTGCATAATTATAGTACGCGTCACAGTCCCAGTTCATTTCAATGGTGGTTGTTAAGCCCCAGACCTAAACTTACCCATTTTAATAACTTGAAGCCTAAACTTACCCATTTCACCTGAAGAAATTGTCCCCACGCGGCTACAACCAAAACTTGTGTTATTTTGACGCTGTGAAATCTTGTGTAATTTTTACGCTTTTTCATATTGTGCTAAATGCACGGCGTAACAAAAGTACTCAAAACAGCGGTGAACTCGTGCTCAAAATACACTGTTTTGGTAAATGTACACCCTCTAGTGAGACTGTGTTGGAGCATCACACCGGTTCACTTTGGAGTGGTTTGGGCTGCTTATGCTTATGATGGTGAGCGTTTCTACTGCAGGTCTAGGCTCCAGAGGGTCTGTTACGTGAACAGTTGACGTCACTCACACATAACACAGGCTTTCTTAAATAAAAAAAAAAGAAAATGTACCTAAATTAAACTTTTTCTTCCTGGTGTCAACCTGAGTGATTCACAAAAAGACATGTAATAATTCAAAGTCTGTGGCTGTGACTCGAGGGTCAGGCTGGTGGAAACAAGAAACTACTTCTGGTTTATTGTCACTTTTTTAAACATTTGTTTTACTTTTGTGCAAAGCCTCTGCGACTCTGAGCTGCATTTTAAACTCGTTTAATTCAATGCTTTGAGGTTGGATTATGTTGGACACTTTATGCACAGAATTTACAATGTTTTACAGTGTTTTACCTCGACAAACATGAAACAGCTGATGCTAATGCACTAGCTTTGCTTTAAGTTCGTTTATCGGAGCAATAAAAGAAGTTTTCATGGGTGTAAATGCGACGGTTTGTCACAGGATCAATTCGGTGTTTGGTGAGAAACATGTTTCTATCTGCTCTTTTCCGCCTGGTTTTTGCCTGAGCATGTTTTTTCTGTGTTCTCTTTTCTTCGACAAATGGTTAGTATTGATATGTTTTCATTTTGGTTGCAATTACTGCCTGTGAACTTCTTTTCAGAGAGCAAAGTGAAATTGGAGAGGACCATTTACCACCAACATAGGCTGTTTAAAGGCTCAGGTCAGGGTGGTACTCTGTGGTCCTAAGCTGTTTCCACTGTTCAAACCGCCCCGTTCTGCCCCGTTCACTGGGTCCAAATTGAGCCACTTTTGGTCCTGCTTTCACCCTGGACCCTGGAGCAGACCTTACAGCGGTACCCCCATAGGCTCGATGATTGGACAAGAGAAAACACAGGCTCAGGTGAAAACCAGATGGAAAAGAGCAGATAGAAACATGGAATAATAGTCCTCACCAAACGCAGACTTGATTTTGTGACAAACCGCTGCATTTGCACTGATGAAAACTATTTGTTGCTCGATTTAACAAAGCAAAACTAGCGCATTAGCTTCACCTCCTTCCTGTTTGTTGAGGCAAAACACTGCAAAAATCCTGCATAATGTGTCCAACATAATCCAGCCTCAAAGCATTGAATAAAACGGGTTTAAATGCAATATAGAGTCACAGAGACTTTGCACAAACGTAAAATAACATAACACCGCCAATAACAATGAAGAAAACGAAGAGGAGCCCCGATGTTCATTTTGTTCGTGTGTTAACACAGTTAACAAATCATGAATGTCAGTACAAGGCGGTATCCATCTTATTTCGCCCGCCCACTTTTTCTACCGTTACACACAGAACTCGGAAACACACGTCCAGTCAGCTCCTCCCCCATTCATTTAATTGACGTAACCTGCTGAGAAAACTTGCGGCAAAACAATATTTGAGGTAGGTTATTTTTTCCACATACGCTATGGTCATGTGCACCAACAAATAAGCAAGGCATATTTTCTCTGGATCACTTAAAAAACGGCAGCTAAAGTGTTTAAATAAACGTTTGCCGGTCGGATCGCTGCGATAAACCGCGGTTAGCCTCTAAGTATATTAGCCACAAACAAACATCTAATGTATTGATCACACACAGATAATATACACATGCTGTACCTTGTTTTAAAGCTTAGGACCTGTAGAATTCAGTTGCTGGGTTTGTTTTAACTGTCAGTGTATCTAAATAAGATTAATCTACGAGATAGCACAGCTACAGCGTTAGCTACCTTCTTCTTGTTTATCTCCTTTATGGAGCATCTGAAACACTATTTATTACACCAGCACTATTTGTGTGACTTACCACCCATGTATTTGACATGTATTGCCGACAGCTGAAGACAAAAAAGGCACAAATTGTGTGAAAGAGTGTAGCTAAAAGGGATAAACAAGAAGGTAGCTAACGCTGTAGCTGTGAGGGAGGAGCTGACCGGAAGGGCGTTTCCGAGTTCTGTGTGTAAAAGTGGGCGGGACGAAATAAGCTGGATAGGCCGAAGAGGGACAAGTGAGCTGGTTGCCATGGTGATGAGTTTATTACTGTTGCTAACTAGACCTAAACGTTTTTTTTTATTGTAACCTATACCCAAACCTCTAAACTTACCCATTACCCCAACCATGCTAGCCGTTCTCCGTCCCTCCAGACATGACTAGCATTTATCAAGACCGCCCCAGGGCCAGGTATTACAAATGTTCTTAAGTTGTGTAACGTTAAATAAAAAAATGTGTGTCGATATTGTTTATGTGTCAGTTTATCACGTTTATGTCCTGTGAAAGTTATCAGTTGTCATCGAAACGAATTACTTGATCCAGCAAAAAGTGAAAAAGTCGTCAAGCTTCTCAAAATGAAAGTTGTTTTGCTTTACTTCCGGTCCTCTCGGTGGAGGTGTCTCCTGATGGATGTCTGCAGACACACTCGTGAAGAAAAATAGTGGGTAAAAAGTGTAACTTGATCGATAAAAAGTAAGCCTGGATACAAGTCACATAACGAGGGCTCTCCTGGTACAGGTCATGTGACTAGGGGACTCCTCATATCAGCAGCCAGATCTTGGACCCTCGTGTCACAGTCACAGACTTTGAATTATTACACATCTTTTTGTAAATCACTAAGATTGACACCAGGAAGAAAAAGTATAATTCAGGTACATTTTCTATTTTATTTATTTAGGAAAGCAGGTGTTATGTGTGAGTGACACATAACAGACTCTCAAGTAACAGAAGCGGCCCAAACCGCTGTCTGGAAACATGGCTTATGGGCCTCATTTATCAAGCATTTGATTTATAAAATTGTAGTTTAAAGGGTGGGATTTCACACTGCAAACACAATTTAGGTTTTAAATCTGACAACTTTCTCTCATAAATCCACATTGTTAATATTAATATGTATTAAGTTTGGTTTGCAATTTTGACTTGAAACCCTCTTTTTTTTTCTATTTAAAGTGAAATTGGAGTGAACCACTCAAGCTCAGCCAATCAAAACGCTGCATTCTGCTAATGATTATAACTAAAATTCTTTATTATTTGATTCAGAGAGTACTCTGTGGGCTCATTTTTTCCCACAAAGTGCTGCATTCATCATAGACTTTTTGGTGGAAAACACAAAGTTGAGTTATTTACAACTAAAAAAGTTAGCTACCCAACTTTAATGTTTTGTTGTTTGGCTAAAAAAATGTTCTTCAACTTTTTCAGAAATGATTGTATTTAGTAAGGCTGAGCAAGTTCAATAAGAATTGCTGCTAACCAAATAGAATAATTATCAATCAATTACCAATCAAATATTTACTTAGACACAATTCAAATATTGTCAGAAGCTGGAAGGAGGAGGAAATGTTTATGATTCAGACATTCATTTGTATAGACTTTTGACTAATGTTTATATTGTTTAAAATGTAACTCTCTGAACCATCTCCATTCTACGTCATTTAAACTTTTTTCATCAGCTGTCAAAACAACTCTTCCAAAGCAGCAGTGTGAGCCACATCCACCCCGGGTTAATCTCTTTTTTTGGAGTTTAGCGCTTCCACAGAACTTTATCACGGTGCAGCTGCAGGGGCCCGTGACGTGTCCTAAATGTGGGTTACCGTGGTGACGTCAGAGGCTCGATAAGGACGCTCAAAACATTCAAGAGTCATTGCTAAAAAAGAACAGGACAAGTATACAGCCATCAAAATCAGATTAAACATTAAACTGTAGGCTAGTTCATTGTTAAAGATGAAGAAGGTACAATTATTTATGGAGCAGCGGATACTCCTAAACAGGCCTCAGAGTTAGTCAATGTGGCTCAATGATAACTGCCTGACTTTAAATTATACCAAAACTGTTGCAGTGTTTTTTTCTGAAGAGAGATTCCTTTAGCAAACTTAAAAGAAAAATTGATCAAAATGAGATAGAAGAGGTAAAGGAATTTAAATATTTGGGGGTTGTTTTTGATCCTAAACTGAAATTTGGGGCCCATGTTAAATAAAGACAAACTTAAACTGTTTTCGTATGATTCGACTGTATCTACACAAGCTGCACAAGTATATCTGCTATGTTATCTCATATGTCGTATTGTGTCTTTGTCTGGGGTCAAGCCACACAATCTGTCCTAAAGCCTTTAGTCTTGCTGTAGAAACCGTCACTAAAAGTATTTGATAAAAAAAAAAATAAAAAATGAAATGGCATCACTGCCATATTATCCAAAAATATAAATGTTTGAACATTTAATCAATTTCTCCTTTTTAAAAGCAATTTGTAAGTGTCTAAATAACCTTGCTTCTCATGTAATAGCCTGATACAAAAATATGATAATGAAGGTGTTAGAACTATACCAGTGAAAACTGCAGTTTGAAAAGACTCTGGGTCAGTCAGCGTTCATTTGGAACTCTTTGCCTTTGTAGTTTAAGTCACTATCAGAACTTTGACTTTTCTCCACAAAGCTCAGTGCTGGCTAAAGGAAAGCAACAGTGTGAACACTAAACTGGGATGTATATATATTTTTAAATGTCCTGTTCCTATTCATGTTTTTACTAACTAATGAAGATAAGCTATTGTCTTGAGTCCGGGAGCAGGACCACATCTCTTCCCCGCCTCTTCCGGTGGCTGCACCATATAAGCCTCCTTAGCCTGCCAACTCACTTCTGTTTGTGTCTCATCGAGGCCCGGGAGCCGCCAACCCTCACTGGAAGCCCCAACACAGCTATATACTTCTACGCTACGTCTTCTGTTTATGCTTAACATTGTATTTCTTCAATAAAATTGGCTTCATACGCTGAGGTTGTGGTCCTTGTTTGTGAATATGTAAATAATCTTAAAAGACCAGGGACGGGGGCTGTAAATTAACCAATGGCTAGAAGCCATCGCGCTTTCTCTGTCGTAGCACCTAAACTGTGGAACAATCTCCCACTACATATGAAGACCTCCACATCTATAGTTCAAATCCCTGTTAAAAACGTATCTTTTTGATCAAGCTTTTAACTGAATTTTGTAAATTGTACATTTTATAATCTATCTATTGCTTGCATTTTATTGTCTACTTTTTTAAAAAAAAAAATCTACCTTTATATTTCACTTCTTAATATTACTGCTATTTCTTTTTTATCATTATGTTTTATTTCAAATGTATTAATGTGTGTAACTTAATGTGAAGCACTGGTAGAACTCTGATGAGTTTAAATGTGCTATATAAATAAATTGGCTTAACTAGGCTTTTGTACATAAACATTGGCTACTTTCTAGTGGCAATGTTAAAGTCTCTGTCAAATAAGATAATGAACTATTTAATTTAAAAAATGAATAAATAAAAGGGTTGAATATAGCTGGGTAACAGGTTATCCAGGGTAGTCCAGTTACATGGGATTGCTTCAAAGGAACAAGCAGGCTCATGCTCATGTATGTTTAAGTGAAACACATGCTCATAACAGGATGCACTCTGCTCTTGATTTCAGTATTATATCTGCGTTTTATGTGTTGGCTCTAAGGAAGTCCTGGGTCAGCAGTTAGCCTTATAGCAGTTTGCATTTTCTCCTGGTTCAACGGAAAAACATGTCCACTTTGCCTTCTGGAAGGCTGAAAGAGGACTTATTGTATTTTCTTCTATGTATTTAGGAATAAATTACAGCATAGCAGGTCAGCAATTCGAATCTTTATGGAACAAAAAATGGATGTAAAACAACTTAGAAATAGAAGAGGACCGTTTACTTCCTGTGCAAAACTGCAGAACTGATAAGCCCCGCCTCTTTTGTTTTGTTGTAACAAGCACCATTTATTGTTGTTCAGTGGCTTTGTGACTACTTTGAACCATGCATGCATCTAAATATTTTGAATAATCACAAATAAACAGAGACAAGTGGGCGGAGATAGGTGGTAGGTGAGGACAGAGCTTCAATCATCAGCTGCAGGACAATGCAACATTACTCAAAAATGCATGAATCATTCTTAGTAAAACTTTGAGTAATCTAATAGTGAGAGAAGGCACTTCTAACAAAGTCAAAAACTTAGAAAAATAGGTTTTGCACAGTAGGTCTCCTTTAAAACACCCATCACGGCACAAACAGCTTTTACACGTGAGCTATATGAACATGCTACAGGTGCACAGGCACAGATAAAAGTCTGAAGGGACAGTGCAATTCATCATTTAACCCTTCTAATACCGGCCTTTTTTCCTTCACATATCTGACTAAAATGGGGTAAATTTAAAACTGTCTGTCAATGCCTCTCCCCAGGACTCCTCTGAAAGAGAAATTCTGAGTCTCAGTGACACATTCATATTAAATAAAAGCCAAATAATCGTCAGACATTAAATATGAAGGTGTAGCAGTTTAACCCAAGGTAGTTTTTCTCCTATTTTTTACAGCCCTATGCTACAAATAGAAGTGGCCAATTCATTCGAAAGCTCAGAATGCAGGTTAAGTTAAAATGTGTTGTTTCTGTTTGTTTGCATTTTTAAGGAAGCAAAAATCAGGGATGAAGCATGATGCTTAGAATAATCCATCTTTGTAACATCAACTTAAAGATTTTACAAAGTGAGCAGTGGCAGAACACGCATAAAACTTCACTCACCATAAAGTGGTTCTGTATATTTTCTCAGCTCTCTAGACGGGCCAATGCAGATCATATCTTACAAAAGACACATTTTATGACAAGACTGCTGTGTACTGTTTGAATCTTTTAATAAAGTATTGTGTTTCTCATAGATATCTGAAAGCAGCGTTCTAATTGGCTGTGCTTGGATGGTCCATCTCAGTTGCACTGCGCTGTTTGTAAAAAGCTGTCGTAAAGCCATAGACGCCAAAACTGAATGTGTCAAATTGACGGACAGGTTTAAATACCTATTTCTAAATTTTATGGTTTGAAACTTATGTAAACCAAATTTAAAGGTGCACTGTGTAACTTTCTGGAGGTGAAAAGTCAACACAAATCAGTGGAAAAAGAAAGTTAAAGCAATACTTTGGAATGTCGTTCTGCCGTAATGTGAAAAAAATATGTAACATTTTTTCTTTGGAACAGGATGACATGTCTATTTTGGGTCAAAACGTTGCACAATACCTCGAAGGAAACTCAATTGAAGAAGTTAAAGAATGATTCATGTATGTTTTTTTTTTCCTTGTAAGCAAGCAACCGTCTTTGTTTTCATTCAGTAATGTATTTGTCAACCACATGAACTTAGGGATATGAACACAATTATGTATATATTTCCAAACAACATTGAATGGGTAAAAGAAAGAAAGTTTACAATTCAATTTTCCCCTAGACCTTTTGATAATGTAACTATTTACGTAAAAAAAAGTTTAAAACACATTGTGATGAACCATTCAAAGGCTCAGAATGCTTTGGGTAAGTGAGCAAAACATATGACTGATGTAGGAAAATTAAAATGAAATATTTCAGTATGTTTAAATTTTTAGCGAAGTAAAAATGGATATAGGACCAGTTGCTTTAGGTTATTACTGTCTCTATCCTCGGGCCAGCAGTAAAGATGCATTATATTCTAGAGATTTCTATGGTGTCGTGCAGGATTATCAAACTTTAACAACATTTACAGATCTGATTATTTTGCTGATAGGATTACAAATATAAAACGCATTTTCATCATTTGATGAAAAAGTGAAGTGCTGCAATAATAGAAGAGTCAAAATATTAATTAAGATGCATGTAATTATTTTTATTTAATTTGTTATAGAGGTAAGGAGAAACAATAGCAAAATATGTTTCTAATCAGTCTTTAAATATTTCTGGTTTAATAAAGCACAAACTAAAGCTAACCAAGTGAGCCAATGTTAAACCAAAATGATTGTCAGTTGTGTATTACACTGACAACACTAGCAATAGTTTAAGTTTAATACTTCACTGTCCATATCACACCAGTGTGAGTACCATGCACGGCAACTAAACTGGCGGAAGGTGGAAGACAGAATAAAAGCAGCTCTTCTTACCACAACATGGAAAATATTACACCAAGGGTTCCCTAAATTCTTGTATGACCAATTTAAATCTAACTCAGACTCACATGGGTATGCAATAGACGAGTAACAATGGGACAGTTCCTCATCCCGAGAGCCAAAACAAATTTTCTCCAACATACAACTCTGTATAGAGCCATGAAAGCCTGGAAAATCTCCCAGATTCTATAGTGTGATCAAGCAAGGGTCAGTTTTCAAAAAACAAATTAAAACTCTGCTGGGTCGATCATACTTGGTAATCTCAGCTAAAACATGTGCTTGATAAAACGTGTTTATTCTTTATCACTAGGAGTATTTTATTGACATTTTAACCTTTCCTTTTCCTGTCTTATTTTCTATTGCAATATGAATTGATTTGTATTGTAATTGATTTGTAATATATATCATATTTTATAATTCTGTGTATATTTCTAACATATTTTTTCCCTTCAGCGAACCCTATATATATTTTTATAACGTTTTTAAGTAAAGTTTTATATGAAACTGTATTGTATGTTTTGAAGGACCCCAGGAAGACGCTACTTAGGTACAGCTAATGGGGATCCTAATAAATAAATAAAAATAAAAAATAAAATAGTTTAAGTTGTTTTTTAGACGTACAATTTTTAAGGCCTAATTTAATGCCAAAGATAAACCACAGAAGCTACATTTCAGGCTTCTTCCCTTTAGATTCAATGGTAGCGTCACTGTGTAATGCGGCCGCAGTGAATTTAGTCATGTGGGTTCAGGAGCTCTGTGAAATTTTGCAAAACCTTACATGTATTAAACAGTTCTGTATTTTTATGACTCATTCATGTCACACCATAAAGTGATGCGCTGAGGACTATTGCACTACTGTACAGTCAGATGATAAAGTTCACCATAAACTGAATCAGACTTCACTCTTTGTCTGTGTGAGGATGAAACTGAGCCAGTGTGGATGCATCATGTTCTATTTGGAGTGAAACTATAGTCTTAGACCATAGTGCAGTATTAGATGTCAGACAGACTAAGCCTGTCCATGTTTGGTGTTGTGTCACGTGGTGCAGAGATGTATGACAAGAATATATGAGCTAAAAAAATACTAATTATGGTAGCAGGATTGGCAAATACAGTATAATACAACATCAACTTTAGCGAGCTTTTAACCTTGTCACAGTAGTGTCTCTCATCCTGTGCTGTTCTGCAGATGAGGCATGTGCTTAGAAAATTCCAGTTTTCACCTGCCCCCTTCCCTCGCCCATTTACACATACTTAGTGTTTTCAAAGATAAAACCATGTAAAAACTCTGCTTTTGTGAAATGTGAAGTATAAAGCTTTCATACCTTTTTGTACTATTGAACAATGCACAGAATGCAAAACATATGAACCAAATTTTGCATATATATATACATATAATATATATATATATATATATATATATATATATATATATATAATATATAATATATATATATATATATATATAATATATATATATATATACATACAGTATATGTTAATAGAACAAACATTATTATGTTATATAACATGATAATGTTAATATAAAACATTAGCGTTATTATGTTAATGTTTTATATAACATTACCATAACATAGGTCCTTTAAAGTAGTAAAGATAGTGACATAAAACATCCAAATTAATAAAGAAGACAATATCAAAATAACATCAAAATACTTGATTAATGAGGCCCAAACTGTATTTCAGAAGAAAAAAAGAGCTTCTTGCAATTGTAAATTCTATGAAAGGTGCCATTGATTAGAATTACAGAAAATAATTATTTAATGGTTTAAAATATGTCTTGTTTTACATTGTTCACGCTATTTGGCTTTATATTGCCATTTTAGCTTTTTAAACAACAACAACAACAACAACAACAACAAACAACAACAACAACAACAAAATAGGTGTTGTGTTTCTCACATCAGAATTAGAGTTAGAGCTCCATCTACTGACTGCAAAGGAAATTGCACAGGGAAAATAATCACACTGATCTTATCTGATATGCTCAAATTGAGGATTTGTGGACTCTCAAAGCTCTGCCTATGACATCACAAATCAGGGACATTCAGAACAGTGTTTTCTGAGGCTCAGAGGAGAGAAAAAAACAGTATCTCACAGACAAATCTCTAATGAGGAAGCTGAATAAAAACTTCAAATTTGTCCGGTATGACATCTTATATCAATATTATGGTTTATAAAGAACAAAAATTAATCTATACCTCAAAACAAAATATCTTAAGTTCAGTCTTGGGTTTGATGTAGACATTTTCTGATTTGAGTTCACTGCATTGTTGTGTGTGTTTCTTGCCTTTAAAGATGTAATGGAAGAGGTTGAGCATTGATAGATCAGGGGCTGTTATCTTTAACTCTGCTGATTCAGTCTATGACATAATGACTCAATAAAGCTCTGCCGGCGTGGAAGTGGGTTTATGAAGTCCACTGCCTTATATGGAAGCAGCACTTCATGAGTGTTAGGTTGGTTTGGTCATGTAAGGAGACCCATTAAAATGCAGTCTCGCTTATTAATAATGCTTTTTTTCAGTATATTTCATTCAGATTTTTATTCTCTTTACACATGCTCTTTTGCAAAAAATATGAATTCAATACATGTCGGATTACTAATGTCAAAGTTTCCATGAAAAAAAAAAAGTAAAATTTTTTAAAAGGTAAAATAACTATGTGTCCGCTAAAAGTAAATGTGTGGGTGTGTGAGTCTTTGGCTTGAATGCCAAATGTAACTCATTTCAATTAAATGACTCATAAAGTAAATCTTAAAGTGTCCAAATTATGTTTTTGATCCATGTCAAAATGACATTTTCTAACCCAAAACACATCTAAAGTTTTTGTTTCATTCGCTCTTACTTTACACTTAAAGGTGCACTGTGTAACTTTTTGGCCAAAAATAAACTTGAATAAAAGCATTTTCTAGTTTAGATGTCTTTGTGACACAAAATAAATGATAAAATTGTGTAACTTTACTCTGAGCGGTCTTGCGTGGCCCCAAAATGAACCATTATTTGACCAAGAGAATGACCTCCTCCTGTGTATAAAGCAGCTCATTTAGCTGACATAAAAACTTAGTTATTCCCAATAAGAATGTTCTAAAGAATGATTTTATCTTCATATTTGAATTGTGATGTTGATTTTCACCTCCAGAAAGTTACACAGTAATAAAACCAAAGTTAAAGCCCATATGACAGATTATTACATTGTTTAAATTTTGACTTAGTTTGGTGTGATAGTCTTAGATATTTATCACAGTTTTACAGCAGTTAAATTGCAATATATGAAGAAATTGACAATTGACCTTTCGCCGAGCCCCGCCCCCCTTAGTTACTGTTGCTACGTCCGTCAAATATGACAGCGTGCCATAGACTTCAATGACAGAAGGAAATACTCCTGTTCACGTTAGTGACTTTTTTAAAGCAATTTTTCCGCGATATCCTCTAGATCGAGGCAAAAGGGGTTCACTGTGCAGCGGAGGGATTTATTCAAAAGATTAAAATACGCAACGGACAGGACATAACTCCTATGGAGGCTAATGCTACTGGATTCATGCTAAATCAGAGAAACCATGATCTTTAACGTTACCTCAAATACAACAAGCACAACCTTGTCCTGCTCTTGCACTGCCGGGTAAGTTCGCTTTCATATGTTAAGGTCTATTTTTCTCTATTGCAAGAATATTGTTCATTTACAAGGGTTGTTAGCGAGCTAAACCTACCAGTGTTGGCTAAAGCTAAGAGGCTAGCTAAACTTAGCAGCTTAGAGCGTAACTTCTGCAGTTATATCCTCGTCATGGTATAACTTCAGTCTAGTTTGTGTTTTTGCCTCTAGATCTAACAACACAGCAAGTCCATAGCTATAGTTAAACATTAGTTTTACCTTTGAGCAGACATTTGTTCGATATACGTATTTAGCTGGTAGAGGAGCTGCCCCGAGCCGTCCGCACTGTTTAATCCATTGTAGGCACTGCTCAAGTTGTTGTCGGCTTTGGAAATGGAAAGAGCACATCTCCTCCGGTCAATATTTCGGGGTATCTGGGTCCAGTTTACAAAAACCATAGGCGTATCGCTTCACCATCTGCTTGGAGCTCAAGATTTGACGGACCTTATTTACATAGCAACAGTTGCTACGATGTTTGATTGGACAAGAGCCGTTTTGGGGCGGGGCTCGGCGAAAGGTCAATTGAAAGTAGAAAAATACAGTAAGTATTTTAAGTTCTACAACAGATTCACCACGTGTCGTCAAAAAGAGAGAAAGGCAAAGACAATTTACACACAACTGACACAGTTTACTGGAGTTCAAACAATCATTTAACACAGTTAAAGTGTTATAAATTATAATAATTTGTCGTGTTGTCACTCTTGTGTTATTTATGTTGATTTTGACCCAGATTTATAATGTGGTTGCTAGGTAACAGTAGTGGATTCCCCTTCACATGTGTCATATTTACTGGACAAAAGACGATAATGAACTTCACCAAAAAAACAAAACTGGGTAAAAACAAGCTAAATGTTTAGTGAAATCATAATCATAATCATGTTTACTATGTTTCACTAAAATGTAGTCTAACCTGTCATTCACACTTTAAATACATAAATTCTACATATTTAGGCAATGTTCTTCACTTTGTTCCACCTTATGATGTCACTATGTGGTAATACAAACATGCTTCTCTGGGCTTTTATTCAACATTCATTATTAGTCAAATCTTTTGTGTAACTTCAGCCCTTAAGTGTCTAAAGTGTAAGCTACAGCTATTGTCTTAGCCTTGTTTTCAACTTCTGCCAGTCATTTTACTCAAAAATAAGAAAGACTTTCTTTAATCAAACTGAACAAAAGAATAAAATAACACCAAACAACATAAGTAATATTAGCATTTGACATTAGTTACTTGCCATCACCTCAAATGACCATGTTGCAATTACATTTTAATCTAATTTTGGTGTGATTTCCCTAAAAAACACATCAAAATATACAAAAAGTGTCTATTCCTGCCCTCGAGCATGTTCCCGTTTCAAATCACGCGCATGCATCTTTGAATTATTCTTGGACTCCATGTACAGCCACTTCCTTCCCGTCTCTAATAACAAACCGTGGAATGTGCCTGGAACATCACGCCCCTCGCTCCGGACAGAAAGGAGCCGTTGTTTCTCTCCGTGAATAGACGTCAGACAAAGACTACCTCTGGTGACCTCACGTTGGGTCAGTGCTGAGGAGAACACTGTGTACTGCAGAGAGAAGAGCAGTTATATATACACGTATCTCTGTCTCGCATCAGTCTGCAGCAAACTGGAGCAAATGTCACAGCAGCTGGCTTGTTTTGAACATTAGTCTAAAGAATAAATAGGAATGTAATAGTGAGTTATGGTGGATGTCTCAGAAAACATGTCAAATACCTCACAAATCAGGAGAATACTTCACCAAAAGACCAAAGAGTGACATATAATTAAGAGACGCTATCTAAATGCTATCGAATACTTAGCATTTGAGCTAGTCCAGTGGCGTTGCAAGGATATTAGGGGGCCCTAAGTAAAAAATAATTGTGAACCCTCATGTCTGATAAAAACACAATAATAAGACAAACTACAAAAAAAAAAAAAATAAATAATTGTTTTAATTTAAATTACACAGAATTTTTCAATGTGAAACAAACATGTAAATTGACAAACCAGGTACAATAATAATTTTAAAACAGTTCAAAACTACAGTCAGGTAGCAGGACCAATCAGCCGTCAGTCATATGCAAATAAAAATATGCTAATAAGAGGAGGTAAAAGAAAAATTTGTTTAGTTTGAGATCTACTGTAGTAAATAAAAAAATAGTGCGTGTAGCTCTGCGCAAGGGCAGTGGGGCCCATTTTATCTTAGGGGGCCCCAAGCAATTGCCAGGTTTGCCTGTCCTGTAGCAAAGCCACTGAGCTAGTTATGTTTTGAAGAACTTCTGAGTGTTCTCCTGTTTGTTTTCCTAAAATTGTTAGCATTAGGCCGCAGCAGAGAGTGTCAGCTGGTACAAACCCACCGACCACATTTAGCAAAGAGCCTTGCTACAAGTTACCGTTGAGTTTTCAAACCTTTTAGTGTTTGATAAAAGGTCAAATTTGCTCATGGCTAGCGAACTTCAAATTGAGATTTCTGATGATCATTTAGGACTTTAATTACACTAAACATCCTCTTTCACATCCCTCTTTTTTACTTTTAAAAACAGCAGAAAAATTACATAAACATCACCAAATAAAATGTCTACATATAGAGGGATTTTCTGTCGACATCACTACTGTGCATGCGTTATGGAGAAAGATCCATTTTCCATCTGCTTTATCTGGGGAAACTTCTTTGACTTAAACATCAAAACGGGACGAGAGCTGTTTTAATCAGGTATGATCCGGTCTGACAGATGTCTGTCAAGTGGCTGAATACAGCAAGACAGAACTTACTGTATTCAGTTCATTTATTCATTTTCCTAATGTTTTTTCTATGGTAATGTTTTTTCTATCTGAGAGCATGATATTATCAAAATGTTCCATCCGAAAACAACCTACATGTGGATGTTTCTGATCAATTTCTGTCTGACATTTCTTTGGAAATCCATTCACCTTGAGGAAATAAAAGCAAAAGTCAAAAAAAAAAATCTCAACGTTCTCTGGTTTTTCCCTCTCCACAAATGTTGGCTCAAGGACAGATCTGCTGCACTGAGCTAAAACAACATCAAATTGTTTTATTGTTTACTCTGCGTGCCATAAAATATAATGTAAGTTGTAACACTATGCCATTGTAGTAAACACTTCTTCATATCAATAGCTGCTGTTCTTTTGTTCATGAGCTCCTTTTACACTGTGGGTTGAACAGCTTCTGACATTCATTTAGTCCAAGCTTTTTTCATATAAAAATCAACAGCTGGATAGTGCACTTAAGCACATTTTGTATCTTTTGTACTTAATAATGATTGAATGATCAAATGCGGCCCACTAAGGATTATCTTTTGGCCCAGTATGATCAAATTTGCCTTTTAGGCTGCATTTTCTGTTCTTGTTATGCAATTTTAATTATTAAAACCTTATAGTCCTGGTTCAGATCTTGTTCAAAAAGTAGACTTGTAGGTTTAGTCTTGGTTTGAAACTCACTGCTGCTTTGATATGCTCTTGTCTAGTTCATATGCATAGTCTCCCGTATTACGGCAGTTTACGACAAAACAAAAAAAAACATGGAAAAAATATCCTGTGGAACTGAAAACACCGAGGAATTCTACAAAATCAATGAGGGAAGCAAAAAACAATTTTAATGTGAGATGAGTGAAGTTAGATTTTGGTCTAAATCTGTGTTCCCAACCTTTTTTTTTAACCACATCACATTTCCACGGCACACCACCTTCTAAAATATGGTCGAATCATACTTTTGCGATAAACAAAATGATTTAGTTTTGGAACGCTTGTCCATTACAAATTAAAGGGGGACTATGTAACTTTTCTGGTGGAGGCCTCTTGTCTGCTTTTTGTATTTTAGTGCTTGGAATGTTTTTCTAAACTTACAATCAATCTGGTACAGATCAGATCTATGGACAGGCAGGGGTAGGGTTACTTACTGGCTCACAGTAAGCATTTTTTTCAAGATATTTTCGACAAACAAAATTACCTATAATTGGACAAAATCTTTCTTGGGAACATTTGAGTCAATCTGGAATGTCTGGACAATTAAATGTTTTTTATTTGGTATATTGTCCAAACACAAATGGTAAATGTTTCATTAAAATTGAAAACTGATATACAGTATTTTTAAAGGCTCAGTGTTCCCTGGCGCACTGATTGAAAATTACTTGTCTGTATGACAGATGATCAATCAGCTCCTTTGTTTCATCTGCGTCACACAAATAAACTGTGTGCCCGGTACGATGTGGAAATGATCTAAAATGCAGGTGAGGGGCGTGGTGACCAGACCCACTCTTTGCATTTTACTGAAGGGCTTTGGAATCCAGGCAGTCTTGATACAGCCATCATTCCATTGATCCAAATAATTGTTCGCCCTTGTTTTCAGGTATTTTAAAAAAAAAGTTCTTATTTCTAACGAAGCAAACTCATTGACCCGCTCTTCTTTACACAGCAGAGTAAACACTAACCATTTACCACATCCGACGTTACCCTATAGTTAGCCTCCATATGACAACCATGACACACAGACACACGGCGACAAACATATGAGAATTGGGTCACCTAGTTCCTTTTTCCTGACTGAACCTGCATGAACCGTCACACACAGGATGCGTGGGGCCTTTTGTTTGCAGACTGCAGCAGACTCCTCAATCTTAACCGCTTTCTTCCCATTGACTCTCTGTGTCTTTGGACTATCTTCAGACAGGCCTGGGCACGTCTGACCCCGGTGCTCTAGTGTTACGTCTAGAAGTGTCGTGTCGTCAGGGGCATTGTGGGTCAAACGGTCATTGGTCAAAGTGAGGCCTGACCGCCCGCTGGTGTCCCATTGTTGTGAAAATGGATGTATTGATACTGGTTTTGTTGTCAGTAATGGCAGAGTTCCACGCAACCGTCTCAAGGGTCGTAGGGTCAAGTTTGGGATGTTTCCACTGGAATGGGAGGGGTGGGGAAGAGTAAGTTTCCATTGCATAAAAAGGTCAAAGTGTCTTTTGAAAATAAAACAAACAATTCGAAATGTACTACTATTTATGTTGATGTTAGAAGGACTATTGTGTGACTTACAAAGCATTATTCTATTATTTTCATTAAAGCAGTGGTTGTCAAAGTGGGGTCCCTGGGCCATATGTTGGAGGTCCCCAAAATCTCTGATGACATCTACTTTTTTTTTTGTTTAAGTAACACATTAGGAAAAATCGTATTGCAGTTTGATAAAAAGCATGGTTTTAACATTTTACTTTTACTATGATGTCACTGTGTTGAACAATAGGGTGTCTTTGAAATATTTCCATACCGATAAGGGGTCCCTAGCCTCAAAAAGTTTGAGAACGCCTGCTTTAAAGAAGAACGCATTCAATTTGAGCTATTTTAGAATGCTCTGTCCTCATCAAAACATATTCAAAGTTTTGTATGTTTTCATTCACAAATGATTTCTTTGGAAGTTTTGGTCCTATAGAATTCATATGCTGTTTTTTTAACCGTCATTATATCTATTGGAGATTTCCCCACACGAGATCGTAAGTAAGCTTTATTTATATAGCACTGTTCACAGATAAAAATCACAAAATATTAATTGTGCAACAACTAAAAGCTTTTTGAAATAATAAGATCAGCTGCTTGTTGAAGGTGCACAGCGCAACTTTTTGGCCAAAAATATTTGTCATCTAGATGCCTTTGTTACACTAAATAATTAATACAAATCTGCATTTTTACTTTGAGCGGGCTTGCATGGCCACAAAATAGTCTATTATTTGGCTTGGAGGAAGACCTGTACAAGTCTGTTTCTGCAGAAAAGCTGTTCCTTTAGCTGATTTTTTTTTTTTTTTCATATTATAGCATAAAAGCAAAACTCCTCCATGTTTGTTTTTTGTGGGGCATATTGGACAGTAACAGATATAATTTATTGTTACGGGTCAGTTTACTAAATGATAATACTTCAATAGGTCACAGAGATATGGAAACACATTTTCTTTTTACAAACCAGACCATACCGTGTCAAACATCAGCTGTTCATCATCATTTGATCTTGTGTTTACAAACCTTTTCAGCCCAGAGCATAAGTAGTACCTTTGTTCTTTATTTACAGAAGCCTTGAAGAATAGAACACGCATTAATTTGAAAACACACACCCAAATTTACAAACATGCTCATACATTTAAAACACATACTCAGACTTCAAAGAAAAAAAATTAAAAACAACACACATTTAAAAACACACTCAAATTTGATCTGAAAATTTGTAAACAATTCAACAACCCTTGGTAACAGAAGTGAACATGAACATGAACCTAAATTGGAAAACATGCACCCAAATTAAAAGAGATTTCAAAACACAAATTCAAAACATGCATAAAAAAAAAAAAAAAAAAAATATATATATATATATATATATATTCCTCTGATTTATTAGGTCTTTAACAATTGAACAGGAAATGGTTGTATGCACAGGGTGTAGTATTTTGAATGAAAACAAGCCAACTGCACAGAGCCAATTCAACAACCCAAACAGAAAGGCCGAAACACAAACTTAAATTTGAAAACACAAGCCCAAATTCAGAACAACTCGAACGGCGCGATGCCATATTCCTCTGGTAGATAACTTAATGGCAGAAGTTGCACTTTTATAGATAAAACGCACTAAAACAAGCAATATCAGCAAAATTAAAAGCTTATGAAGCAATTTTAAACAACACCAGCGATGTTTGGTTGTATTCCTCAAACTACTATATTCGTAGGCTGGAAATGCTCCATCACCTGCTGTTGAGACAGACAGATACAGTAGGCAATTTGTTAATTTTTCACAGGGGGATGGTATTGGGGGGGTGACTCCAGGAGGGCGGGGGGTCTGGGGGCTCTCCCCCAGAAAATTTTGAACACAGCAGACCACATTTCCTTTAATTTGGTGCACTTTGGGGGTGTCCTAGCAAGTTTGGGATTTATTGTTAAATTGTATTAAAATACACTTAATAATGTAAATGTGATGGTTGATTATAATCCACTGCACATTCCACTGAGGCCTGGTAAATGTGTGTGTAACACTTAGGTTTAGCTTATTATTATACAAAATCTGTTTCAATCAGACCTTTGCATAGGTTATTTATCCACTGTATGTAAAATGAAGTTGCTCCTGTAAGACGGAACAAACTCTATAAAGCCTACTTTAGATATTTTTAATATTTTTAAATAATACATATGAGGTTGTTTTGATTGTTTTGACCACTAGGTGGCAGAGGTGTGAGCACAGAGCAAAGACTTTTTTGTTTAACTTAGTCAGATTGAAAATCAAACAAACTTTATTCTTTCACAGCTTAAGACAGACCTGGGTAAACTGTGGCCCGAAGACCAGGTGTGACCATCCATCTGTTTTAATTAGGCCCCCAGCATATTTTTGAGATTAAGCATAACTCTTAACACTGCAAAGTGTTTAAAACTACTAGAATAAAGAATAATCATTTGAATTGTAGTTGTTTTAGCCAGTTCAGAATAAACATATCTATTTGGCAGTATAGGTCACTTGTTTTAAGGTATGTCTAACTGTTTTCAAAACATTTTAGCTTGAATCAAATTTGCAACAAGTTATAAATAATCTTAAATTCCCTCTTCCTCCACACGTCCCCCTGCCCTGACTCTCTGCGCTGGAGCAGGAGCGGGATGAGAAAGTGCACAGGGAAAGACACAAACTTGTGTTCATTTTGCATTTAGTCCTTTTTTACTTTGAATAGTCTGAATATTTTCAGAAGCATTATTTCTTAGAAGCAGACTTGTTGTCACGATGTTTAGTAGCGAGCTAACATAAAGCCAGAATCTGCGGACTTGCAGACGGGACAGACAAAATACAATTGCCCAGCGGTGCTTAAGGGAAAGCCGCAGCAGATGGGTCATCGGTCATTGGGTGACACGGGAGAAGAGACGGGACTGTGGATAGATGTGAAAACGCGTGTATGTGGTCCGTCTCGTATCGGGAAAGAGGACACGGCCGCGCGCGTGAGAACGAGCGTCCCCGGAGCAGCGTAAACTCACCTCTTGTCTGACGCACGAGCGAGCCGTTCCTCCGACGCACTCCTTATGTGTCGTCCTTCAGTTTCTGCGTTAGATTGTGGCCCGTGAGGCGCTGTAAAGTCCCGGTTTTGCAAAAACCTCTGCAGAAGTTTGACAGTTTGAGCGTGTCTGTTGCGTCAGGTTCAGTAACAGCTTCCCGTGTGGAGTTTTCAACATAAAAGTCCTCGTGTTTACTAGTTGCACCGAAGGTTTTATTGTGAAACGGTTGTTCAGTGAAGCAATGCACAAACTCACGTTAACACAACGGAGCGGAGCAGGACACTGTACGCCAGATGCATCGATTAAAAAAAAAAAAAAAAATCCTTTCGTCATCAGCAAAGGGGATGGCATCCCCCCGCATCCCCCCTCAAATCGCCTACTGGACTGATAAGTTAAGCTGTAATTTTTATTCAGTGTTATTTATGTAATTTGTCTGCTGTGCTCACTAGTAGCATGTAAAAGCGGATACATTTTATCTACAATAAAATACTAAAAGGTTTGTAAACTCCACAATAACTTGTAACAAGGCCCTGACGTCTGCTAAATGCGCTCGGTAGGTTGTACCAGCTGACACGCTCTGGATCTTTCATAACTTACGTTTTTCGTGTCCTAATGGTAACAGCTATAGGAAAATAAACAGGAGAACGCTCCAGACTAGCTTAAATCTTACCGGAGTAGCTCAGATACTAAGTGTTCGATAGCATCAGAGACGGACTGCGCGTCTACTAATTAAATGTCTATGTAAAAACACACAGACAAATTCCAAAACACAAGCCCAAGTTCAAAACATGCACCAGAACTCAAAAATATGCATCCAAATTTGAAATACAAAACATAAAACACGCAATTAAAAACACGCACTTAAAAACCCAAATGTAAGAATATTGAAATTGTCCTTTGAAATTTGGGTTTGTGACTTGTAAATTGTGTGTGTGTTTTGAACTTTGACCACATGTTTTCAAATTTTGGTTTATGTTTTGCAATTTGTCTCTGTGTTGTTGAATTGTTTACAACTCGGGCTTCGTGTTTTCAAACCTGTGTGCTTGTTTTGCTCTGCAGGCCCACAGTACTATGTAGACTTTTAACATTCCAACTCAACAATACCATGTACTCACTGGGTCACGAGGTCAAATCACAAAATTGCAACATCTTTGTTTTTAAACTAAATGTTTTTGCGGAGCTCTGATTGTTTGCTTTGTTGCTCCACGTTTCAGTAAAGCTCAAAGATCATTGAACTCTGTCGAATGAAAAGCTTTATTATGCCAAAAATACACAGTGTGGCTGATGTGATGTGGTCATTCTGTGGTCAAAGGTCATTAAACGTCCGTGCTTCATATGACTTGCTGAATGAGTCACACTTGTAATGGTCACGTGGTTTGAATGGACATATTCTTTAGAAATCCAGTTCGATCCGCCACAGCCAAGCAGAAGTTTTAAAAGATGAGCTCATTGCCGGCAGATAATAATTAGGCTATTCTTCATATGCTGGTGGGATCAGCACTTTGGTTAGCGCAAAGATGCTAAGGGGCATTTAAGAAGTCTGACTCATGACCAAACTGCTCTCAGCGGGTAAAAAAGGCAGAGTCAAGCAAATGTGCTCATGGAATTAATATGTGATAAGGAAAATGTGCAACCTGAGCAGTGAGCTAATTCGTTTGGGGCTTTTAAAGTTGCTAAATAATCATAATCTTAGATTGGTTTCTCATGGATTTTAATGTAAAACAACAAAATGGTTCAATCTGATTCTAAAGTGGTTTTATGATTTTGTTTAGCCCACTTCAGTCTAAATTAAATTGTGTTTTCGCCAAATGCATTCAGATTACCACATGAAGTGGCTACTAAGCACACAGCTGTACAATCTTGAATATAATTCTGGCCTTTTTTCCCTAAAGTGCCAAACTAAAATCCTTGAAAAATTAGCTTGAAATAATTTGGAGATTTAACAATTGACTGGATTCTTTTTTGAAACTGAAACCCTGTAGTTTAAGCTTCGTCTAGAGCTGGGCAATATATCGATATATATCGTATATCAATATATACTGGACAAGATATGTATTTGTCAATATCGTACATATTGAGATATTGTGTCACTGGTGAAAAAGAGCTCCTAAAATCGACGAAAAGCTGTTACAAAGAAAAGTGACAAGGATAAAGAGAAGATTGATTCAATTTTCTTTTTGGTGTAATTGTCAAAATATAAACTTGTGCAATGCATAGAATTTAGTTTAACTCAGCAAAAGGCATGACTAAAATTAATTTATTCCATGAAAATTTACATATGTACTTTCTAATTATCAGACTAAAGGCTTAGAAAAAATATTTCACTTAAATAATGTAATTTAAAAAATAATGTGATGTTTATCGAGATATGAACAAAATATATCAAAATATAGATTTTTGTCCATATCGCCCAGCCCTAGCTTCTTCTTCTTCTTATTATTATTTTTTTTGTAAATATAAGGAGCAGTAATGCTGGTGCTAAGTAAAAATTTGTTTTAGTGACCTAACGGTCCGATATAGAAAAAAAAAAATAATTAAATGCAAAGAAAAACTTTTAGTTTTTTACTAAAAAGTACCTGATTTTTGCCCAAAAGCACCTAATTTATTTTTAATTTTGTTTTCGTTTCCAGAAAAATGCCATGCCCACATTTCACACCAGTCGAGCTGTAACTGTCGATTTGACCTTCCTTTGTGTTTGGCTTTCACTTTGAACGCATCATGTATTTTTAAATTTTTTTTTTTTTTTCAGCACTTCAAACATTAGAAAGTTAACTTAAAAATGTCATAGGAGTTTGTTTATTATTTTAAAATATGGATGTTCAAAGGGAATATAAATGTATAAATTAGTCAATATGGGTGACAAGGTTAGAGCTTTGTTAATACTAAAAAAAAAGAAACCAAATAAACAAACAAACAAACAAGAAATATATATATACATACACAAAATGTTTTTGTGCTAAAATGTTTTGATTTATCTTCAGCTTCATTAGCTCTGCTATTGCAACATTTCATATAAAGATTAAGCTTGTGGTATAATGTCTAAAATATACGTCTTTTTTGCAGTTTTAGTATAGAAACTCAGCATAGGTATTAAGCTATTCCTTGGTATTTAGACTGAAATTTGGAGGGATTTTAATCAGTTCTGTTGATTCCGTCCTGTATTATTTGGCAGAGCAGACTTTTAGGGGCTTCCCTGATGTTGCTACAGAAACCAATACAGATAAGAATAGTAGACTATGTAAATGGGATCAATGATGTAGAACGGGGAAAGACATTTATATCACTTGTTGCTAACTTGCCCTACCAGCAGAAAAACTCCATAACCCCAACCTACTTTCTGATGTTAATGGCCTGTTTCTTTGCACAACTCAAAGAACTGTGTTAACCCCTTTGACTTAATCAAGTTAAGTAGTCATAAGTACATCTTGTTAACTTGATCTAATCACGTTCTCACATACAAATAAGAGGCTTACTCGTGACTGTGGCTGCAGGTATGTTTCCACTCAGCTCTAATCAAGTGTAAAACATGTAGTATACAAGTTAGCATTAAAAACATACAGTAAGTGCATTCTGAACATTCTGACATCTTACACATTCCAACATTTATAGCATGTTGCAATGTGATTACACAGTTCTGGGGCTAAAGAGGCTAAAACATCACTTAGCATTGGTAGCATTGTAATATTTTAGTCTGGAGCTTTGTGTGCTACATACAGTAGGTTGGTGTATAAAGTTAATTCATTTTTGCTGTTTTCAAGTTGAGAATGGAACATCTCATAGTCAGCAGCTTTTTTAATTTCATTCTTCATGCAATAAAAATTAATTGTACTTTACACACAGACCAACATATTCTCTAAATTAGGATGTCTCATTCATTTTTGCAAAATTTATTTTATGGCCCATACCATTCTTATTTTGCCTGCCCACTTTTCTATTGTTACACACAACACTCGGAAACGCACTTCGGGTCGGTTCATTTTATTGACGTAACCTGCTGAGAAGACTTGCGGCAAAATAATATTTTTGGTAGTTTTTTTTTTTCCCCCCAAAACATGCAATGGTCATGTGCAACAACAAACAAGCAAGGCATATTTTCTCTATTCGCCCCATCCACAGAAAATGTGGGTGGGGCGAATAGGCGAATCTATGAGTGAACTTTGCGTTGAATTCTGGTGGGTGGAGTTTAGTCAGAGGCAAATAACGACATTGCGTCCATTTTCGGAACTGTCAGAAGATGTATTGTGACTTTGACTTTGGTGAATGACTTCTGGCGGATGGAAGCATTTTCTCTGAGCTTGAGTGATTTGTCTTTCAATGGTTCATTCATCTTTTGAATGCTAAATGTGTGTATACACCTTCCATTGGTGCTCCAGAGACGACATTTACTAGTAATTATTTTGTTATCATTAACTTAATTTTGTTGAACTAGAGGCTTTTTGGGGCTTTTTGTCCAAGGCTTGGTTGATTGTAGCTCTGAAAATCTGATCAAAGACTTTGCTAAAACAAGAAATAAAGGTCTTGAATACAACACTTGAATGATTGACAAGAGTACAGTATTAGCTAGAATTCTGAATAAAACAGATGAGTTAGAACATCAAACTGCACCTGCACGACTGGGTAAGGTCAGGCTAACATTAAACACCAATGTCCTAGTTACAGTTCACAACAAAGCGGCATTTTACCATACAAAATCTAACTTTAAATTTGAGGGCTATGAGTTTTGTTTCTTTTGCCTCCCACTATAACTGTGATGTTACCGTGACGCAGCGTACCAGGCAAAAAATATTATCTACAGAAAGAGGTGAATCCAGTTTACATACATAGTCTGTGTAATGAAACATGTTAATCACAGCATCATCATGAGCCAGGGTTTTCCAGGAGAGCTCATGTCGTGTGTGTCGCTGTCAGGCCGTAAGACTACAGTGCAAGGTGGGTTTTCACCAGTCACTTGACAAGGTGAAAAGGTTACTTACTTCTGCTTTACATTGAGCAACAATAGGATGAGAGTTCATTTTCGATAATTGAAAAAACAAAACAGGATGTTGCAGTGGCAGGTTCTATTCACACAACATGACAGCTTTATTAGAATATTTTAAAAAAGATGAAGGGCAGCTAAAATCAGCAGTGCTTAAATTTATTTTTGTTGTTGTACATAAAGTTAATGGGGTAGTGTCATCCGTAGAATTTACCAGATTAAACCACACATCTTCCACTCGAAGCAGAAGTTTCAGGACACAAATATTATTATTATTATTATTATTATTATTATTATTATTATTATTATTATTATTATATATCAGGTCCCTGAGTGAAAAGATTTCAAAATTCCTGTTCAGCGTCTCCGCAGTTAAGCTCTATCCGGAACTTTTTTTTACATGATAATATCACTGCCCCAGAGAAAACCCTAACCCTAACTCCAACTCTCTCTCTCTCTCTCTATCTCTATATATATATATATATACAGTATATATACAGTATATATATATATATATATATATATATATAATATATATATATATATATATATATATATTATATATATATATATATATATATATATAGCATTTTGAGCATTTTGAAGCTTTGACAAAATATTCCAAAGAATCTGAAGCATAAATCCCTTTTCTGCATCTCTTCTGTAGGTTTTAGATCCACAATGTTCAATCAGAATGTTTACCAAGTTAAAAAAAATCCTCTAAGTTTCTGTTACATTCAACAACCTTACTGCAAATGCTCAGTGTCAAGTCTTCCTCTTGTTTTGTGACTTTCTGTGTCAGTGTCACAGCGCCACACTCTAAAATGGGCACTCTTGGTTAGGTGACTGTGAGAATACAAAGGACTCAATATGTTTATAAAACAATGTGTTTATCTGTCAGGGCTAATGCTAAAGCTTGCATGCACACAGTCAGTTTATAAAAGCAATACGCATGAACAATTTAGTTAATCTCTTGAAATCGAACACTATTGTTTTTTGAGGAAGAAGGAGAATTTTAAATAGATTTATTTGGAATTTACATTGGTGACATAATTAACTCAGCTTTTTATTCACAGCAACATTCAGTGTGACAACAAATATCTATTGCATACTTATGTATTCGGTGAGGACAGTGCAGGTTAATTGACAATGGATAACATATAGTTTCAATAGTAATGCATATTCTCACACACACACTCTAGTTCAGATCAGTGTGTGTGTGTGTGGACACTGGAGACAAGGTGGTGGAAGTGTCGTGCCATAGGACTGTGCACTGTGGAGAAAAGTGCTGCTGTGAGCTAACTTCGGGTGTCCCACAGTGGAAGCTGCTTTACCCAGTGATGTTCCATGTAAGTACAAACTAGATCAAACCAGATTGAGCATTCTCAAGCTGCACGGACGCTGCAAATTCAAGAATGAAGCAACAACATGGTATAGTCACTAGTGTAAAGTCACTAGTGGTAGTGTTAAAAAACATAAACATCCTTTATTACAGCATAAATAGCTAACATATTTGACACTAATCTATTCCTCAGAGTAATTGTAACGCTGGAGAAAAACATGAGCAAGTCCCAAACCTTATGATGCCCTTTTGTTTGCCCGATTTCATCAAAATGACAATGACTCAAAATAACTGTCCTGGATTTGGAAACAGACTGTCTCTGACCTTGGACAGTCTGTACAGCGTGACCTGTTGTAACTATTTCTGCATTTCTACTGGGAAAATCTGTGATGTTGAAACAAAGGCCACAGACTGTCAACATGTACTGTGAATATACTGTAAATCATTATTATATCTATATAAAAATGATTATATAGTTTTCTGTGTGTTTTTCCTGAAAGGAATATTGTGTTTTTTAGGCACAAAGTATTAGACCATAGCACGTGGTTGTTGTTTTACATTTAGTCTGTTGGAACCCACAAGATGGATTTTAATAGCCCTAGTGCATCACCTGCTTTAACTTTTGAAATAATCATTTACGCATCATCTATTTATCAAAGTGGTTAGATATCTGGCTTTGAAAAGAGGAAATCGTGGGTTCAAATCCAGGTTTGGACCAAACCAACATCTCATGATCTCCGGGTGGAGTTTGCATGTTCTCCAGCTTCCTTCCACATCGAGTGAATGATTGTCTGTCTGTTTGTCATCCCTGTGAGATAAGTGTCTTGCCAAAGGATACAATGGGAGTTCTCTCTAGTTATCCCAGTGTATTATCTGGTGTTCCCATGCTCTCCCATCCTAACCAGGTCATATCTTGCTTCTGACATCTGACAGGATTAGACATTGACAAACATGTACAGCATACTCACTTCAAAGGTTTCGGGCTATTTTTCCCTTCAAATTTCAACTAAAATGATATGCTTCAATTTAAGAAATGGATGAATTAAACAACAAAAACAGATTGAAGGACTTGTAAGTACGGCTGGGCATAATTGTGATAAAAATTGAATTGTGAGCTCATCTCTGTGACAGTCTTCTTTTTTGTTAAAATTGTCATATTGTGATTTCCCTTTTCTCTATTTGATGCATCTGTCTGTTCAAATATAGTCTTTATAGTAACTTTGGGCTTCTGTTTTTGAAATCTCTTTTGGACTGAGCTTTTAGTTCATACGAGGAATGAATTTGTGCAATTTTTCAGGTTTGAATTATGAAAATGTATCAATTTATATGATTAAAACATAGATTTTTAGCATGTTTTCATGTCTTATAGTCATTTGCTACTCATTGCTACTCATTCAAAAGCCTTAACTTCCTCTGCAAAATTATTTTGTAGACTGAAAATTCTTGACATCTATGACATTAATATTTATCAAATTTGTATTTTTATGTATAAAATTCAACTTAATCAAGATACTATCCCTGAACATTTCATATTTTACTTTCAAACAAATAGGGAGATTCATCAGTATAATACTCGTCAAAATGCTCAATTGCATTTTCCAAAATGTGTCACATCAAGAGGTCAATTTTGTTTGCGCTATAGAGGCTGTAAAATGTGGAGCCAGTTTTCACATCTGTCTTCAGGCGACATATCAGAAAGATCTTTTAAAAACTCCTTGAGAGAGTCTCTTATCTGTAAATGAATTGTATGTTTTTATTTAACATGTGCATATAAATGTAATTTATATATTTTGGTTTTGTTTTTGTTTTTTTGTTTTTTTGCACAGTTTCAGTAGCCTATTATGTAACTTTGGTAACTTTTTAGGTGGAGGCTTTAATATAAGCTCTAAAGAGCTTTTTGTCTCCCCTGCACTTACATGATATGATGAAAGTATGTTTACTTGTCTATGCTGTATTCGTGCAAACAATAAATAAATAAATAAATAAATAAATTTAATGTAAGAAAAGCACATGATATAAAAAGTATAAATAAAAAGTAAATAAAAAGTCCTGAACACTTGTTTTGCAGCAACACACAATGTTCTAATTACCAGTAATCATTTCTATTAACTTTTTATTGAAAGGCTGAGTTTGCTTGTTTTTCTCAAAAAAATCTGGCAACACTGATCGGATTTTGACAGCTGGATTGAGCTATTGATAGTGCTTTGTGTTTACGTCAAAGACAATGAAAAATAAATGGTCTAGAAGAATCGTGATAAAATCAAAATCGTGATCTGGCTCCAAGAAAATCGTGATGTTAATTTTTTGCCATATCGTTCAGCCCTACTGTAAGAATATAAAAGTGGGTTTGAAGTACAAAAAAAAATCATATATCACTCTGTTTCCCCATGAGAGTAAACCTTTCTGTCATTTTTGATCCAACATAAATGAACTGTCGATAGTTTGTAGCTTCATTCACATGAGTAATGACACCCTCCTTTACTCGGTCTCCCGCTGAGCGAGCAGATGGTGTGCCATGCTCAAGGGCACCTCAGCAGGAGGTGGCCATCAGAACACCCACGGCTTGTTTTTCTGCACCTCAAAGCACACATAAGTGGAGCTGACTAAGCCATTTATCCAAACTGCTGCTGTCCTTTTCAGCCATCACAGAGAAGAACTCATTTGTTGATTAATTTACGTCAAGCTGTTTAGATGTGTGGGTGTGTTTTCTTCCAAATGTCCAACTTGAGTTTACAGATTCAGTGTTTACCAGATTTTTAACATTTTACATATTTGAAAAACAGGAATAACAGCACTACATTTTGCTTACTTATCCTACGTTTTTTACCAATATGAGTTCATAAAGGCTCTTCAGAATTTGTTTTGACAGAGTGTGACAATATGACAACCGCTGTCTATTTGAGTGGGCTTTGCCGTCAGGTTGAGCGCCGTCCTCTGCTCTATCAGATACGAATCCGTTACGCTTTCCAATTTGTTCAATGATTCAGTTTAGCAAATGCTTAATGAGGCCTTTGTGTAGTGCCGCGGTGAAGCAGAGCCCCGCAATGCGCACCGTTGCAGCGCCTCATAGCTCCGTGGGTTGAAGCTGGTGGTGTGGCAGGTCATATCCCCCACTGGGGTCTGACGTTGAAGCTGGTGACTGGGATAATTGTTGTTGGGTGATGGCTCTTTGTGGGAGTGCGATACGTTGCCTGCTCTGGTTCCCGTGGTCTGTTAGCCTAGCCTTTAGCTAAACTCTTCTCTCTCATACAGGTTCCGGGGCTCAATGCGCCAGGCACCTGTTGCCTTGACTTACATCGCTTTCCGCTTGCCTTGTCATCTTGCCTTTTTTTTTTGTTTCAATGTGTTTTGATGGAGAACACTGTATAAGCAATTAAATCACTATAAAAAAAAAAACTGTCTACTAACTGAAGTGTTAAAGGATATTTCAGACTCCAGTTGACTAATGAACCTAAAATATGGATATGATATTACATTTGGCATCATAAAGTGAATGTTACTACTCTGCCTTGTTACCTTGTTATGTTGCTTTGCCTTCAATGTACTTACCTGTGCAGATTTGGTTATTATTTTATTTTTCTGGATTCAGTTCCAATGGCGTTGTTGGACCTCATTTCATGTAATATAATTTATAACATTTTTTATATTCAGACCTGCCACATTGATAAAGGTAATTAGCCAAGCAGGCCCCACTAGTGCCTCCACTCTGTTCATTTCACTCCAGTTAGGTCAGGTTTCGCAGGACTGCAGACAATTCTCGAAAACCAAGAAGTACTATACAACCTGAGTTGAGATAGAAGGATTGTATGTTTTAGGCAAAATTAATTTCAACATATGTTTGAAACCCAATGTCTTTTGATTAATTGGACTAAATAGATGTTTTAAAATCTATTCTCTAAGCATTCTTTTATGCATGCGCCGCAAGTAACAAAAGTGTAGGTAACTGCATTGACGTTAGCACATGAGTGACAACTAATCACGTTATCAACAAATGCACAAAAAAAATAATAAAAAATTCAAAAATGATCCTCTGAACAGAGAATCTTACCTGGGATCCAGATCACGCACTTCGGTAATACTTCACAAACCTTCACAACGAACTATGCAGTCAAATGAGTTTATTTAATTGACACTCATAAAAAGCTTACTGGCTGTCTGTTTTTTGTGGCTTCTGCAAAAATACACAGTTTTTCCTAGTTGGCATTCATATTTGTTTTGATAAATGTGCGATGTCCATGGCTGCTATACTCAACAGTCAATCACTGCCACTGAAACTCTGCACATCTATTATGCATTGCTGCCTCAGTTAATTTCTGTAGTGGTCGTAAAGGCGCATTATTATTTATGAATAGTGGGGAAATCCCATTTCTAATCTTACCAAACCATATCGAAGCCCTACACTTAAATTTACCAATGGTTATAACTTGAGACCTAAACATATTACATTAAAATCAATTCTTTGACACATGGTTAAGGATTCAGAGTGTCACAATTCAAACGAGAGAGGACCACCTAAGCACAGCCAATCAGAGCGTATTATTCAGCTCCTGATGAGAACTGAAATTATTTATTTTTCAGTTCAGACAGTACACAGTGGTCTCATTTTTTCCACAAAGTGTTGCATTTATCATACAAAAACAAAGTTTCCTTATTTGCAACTAAAAATGTTGGTTACCCACATGTCCATACTGATACTGAGGTGATACGTTGTGTGTGTGTGTTGTTTTTTTCCTTTGCTTTGGCTGAAAACAAAATTAATAAATCAAGAACTTTAAAACAAAAGTTTCCAACATGCACTAAGCCTTTTGGTGTATGTTTTTAACACTTTTATGACTCATTTCCAAATTACAGCTGAACCACCATTTTCTCTCCATCCTAGTCAAACATTTACAGCCTCCTCCACCTCCAGTGATCTCTAAATGTTAGGTGCAGTCCCGGCTCATGACTGTTTCACTACCCAAATTGCTGTTTTTGGTTTCACAATGTACGTCTGTGCCTATCCGAACCGTAATTAGGGGCTTTCGGGTAATCTGTAACGTGTTTTGTCTCTCCTTTGCCTTTGTGAATTTAGGTCAGTCCTCCATGACGTCTCTTATCCTCCCCTGTGGATTTCGTCGCTGGATTATCACAGTCAAAATAAAGCCCAGTACAAAGAGACCTATCGCACTTGTGTTGTTAGGATGCCAGTCAGTTCGAAGCTAAAAAACAGCTAAAAGGTCTTCTAATCCCCTCCCGGCTGCGTCGCACTGGAATAAATATTTGTGGCGTTGAGATATACCGCGGATCTGTTTAATCCGGTGTTGTGTTGGAATAATCGTTTTGTACCAAATTCAATCAAACTTTCTTTAAGTAAAGAGGTTTAAGGGATGTGCACGGACAGCTGTGTTTTTTTGATGTGCTCTTGGGCAAAATGTGACAAAGGATGTTTTAGGGAAAAGAAAAAAAAAGTATACTGGTTCGTGTTATTGACCTTTTTTGGAGCAATACCTCTGTGATATCCTCTAGATCAGATCACAGAAAAGTTCTCTTTTTCTGGTCATTTTGAATTTTAATTGACTGAGCCTTTAGAACACTGGAGTGATAGTTGCTGGAAATGAGCCACTGCACGTATGTAGACATTGAGCTAAAAACAGACATATGCAACAGTTACCACTATGGTACTATGTTAAAGTGTATTTCTGATTAGTTATCGTCATTGAACAGAAACTGTATTTCTTAAAAAAAAAAAAAAAAAAAAAAAAAAAAAAAAACAGACCCTAAGTTTTTGAACTGTAGTCTAAGTCAATAAATAATAAAAAATGTATAAAGATTAACACTTATCACTTATAAGAACAGTCTGAGGACCGCATCTGGCCCCAAAACCGCCATTTGCCAAGGTCCGTTTTAGAGTGTTACAATCACACTACAGGTTTTTTTTAAGTAATATTATTTTAATCACAAACAATTAGCAACATGGAGACAAGAGACCCCACCAAGCCATAAGTTTTTAGTCTCTTTCCTAAACATTTAGCTAATAATGATAATAATACATTTTATTTATAAAGCCTTTCCATATACTTCGCAACTCAAAGTGCTTTACAACATTAAAATACAACTACACAGAATATAAATATGCATACAAATACAATAAAAACATTTCAGCCAAAAGCTTGTTTAAAAAGGTTCGTTTTAAGCCCAGATTTAAAAAAAGCCAAAGAAGAGGTCTGTCTCACAATCTCCGGCAAACTATTTTAGACCTTAGCTGCATGAAACTGGAACGCTGATTCTCCATGATCAGTCCTAACTCTGGGCACCAGCAAGAGGCCGGTCCCTGACATTCTCAGAGTCCGAGATGGTTCATGAGACACAAGCATGTTGGAAATATAAAGGTCATGGATAGATTTAAAAACAATCAGAGCAATCGGAGATGTTTTAAAATCTATTCTCTGAGCAACTGGTAACCCAGCCCGATCTCACAAGAAAGCGTACATATACCACGACATAACGCAACATGTAAATTTGCGTATGATTAGCACGAGTTTAAGGCTCTTTTGCGTAATTATAGTACGCGTCACAGTCCCCATTCATTTCAATGGTGGTTGTTAAGACGTGTTCTTATTTATGAAAATTAACAAAATAATACATCTAATCTTAACCTACCCCAAGCCCCAACCCTAATGTTAACCATTTTAGTAACTTTTTGCCTGAACTTACCCGTTTCACCTGAAGAAAACGTCTCCACGTGGCTTCAACCAAAACTCGTGGAATTTTTACGCTTTTTCATATCGTGCTATATGTACGGCGTAACATAAGTACGCAAAACAGGACTGATATCGTGCTAAAAATACGCTATTTTTGTGTCGTGCTAAATGTACGCCTTCTTGTGAGACTGTGTTGCAGCAACCAGTTTTTTGGTTCTAGTCAGGACACGAGCAGCAGCGTTCTGGATAAAAGCTAATGTTTAGGAAGCAGGCTTCTATACAGCAAAGCGGTTTAGAGGTTTAAGGGATGTGTGTTTTTTAATCTCTCAGAGGATACAAACATTTATTTTTGTAAGGGCACATTCGAATTATCAAACGGATTAGTAAAACGCAACAGCGATGTTATTTTCAATAGAATGTACTGTTTTGAACATTTATAAGCCTATTTCTCAAACAAAAACTCAATGATCAAAGTCTAAAAACTTGAGAATATATCGGAAATAAAAACATAAATTCTAACACAAATGAATGAATGAAAAAAAAAAGACATCAATCACTAGAACTATGGGTTAACAGGAACTTACTCATGGGAATTGTTTCTCCGGAACCACAGGTCAGCAATAAAACTGGTGTGACAGGATCAAACTCCTCCAGTAATGACTGCGTGGGTGGATCTTATCACTTATATGACCTTGGTAGTTAGCTTTTTTTCCCCCAACAGAATAATTTGTGTAACATTTACAAGAACAGACTAGGACTGACTTCATTTATCCCTAAGAGAAAACACTTGCAAGTTATAGCTCAAACATTAAAACAAATGAATCAAATCAAAAAGGGTGGCAACAATAAAAATATTGATACGATAATACTTAAAGTTGAATTGTGTGACTTTCCTAAAGGATGTGCCACCTCTCAGATACATCAGCTTTGGTTGACCTTCATGGAGACAAGTTGGTATAAGAGGCAAAGTATTAGGTCAGATCTATTGAAAAGTGCCTCCACTCACTGTTTTGAGCCACAGAAGCCAATGCAAAGACCTAAGCACAGTATTACAGTATGTGATGGTACTTCTGGACTGGTTCTAGCCAGAACTTGAGCAACAATGTTCTGGATGTACTGCAGCTGTTTTCATGAGAGTCTGGCTGCAGTTCCCCATGAGGAGGCACCTCCATCGAGAGGACCGGAAGTAAAGTGAAGCCAAACAAACCTGAGAAGCTTGAATTTATTTTGTTTTTTTCTTTTGCTGGATCAAGCGGGGCCTGAAAGTGATGAAAGGAGATGTAAAAAAAACAATAAAGATGGCCTTGGGGTGGTCTTGGTAAATGCTAAAGAAGATTGTGTTTCAATGGACATGATTAAGTTTAGGAAAAGGGTTATGGTTATGGGTTAGGTTAGGAAAAAGGTTTGGGTAAAGGTTGAGATAAAAATATAACAGCTTAAGCCTAAATTTAATTTAATTTACTTTATTTAACCAGGGAAGTCCCACTGAGATTCAGAATCTCTTTTGCAGGGGAGCCCTGGGGGAAGGGTCAGAGGATGCATTAATGGACATGTTTTTAGTTGTAGGAGGAAACCTGAGTACCCGGAGGAAACCTACGCAGACACGGAGAGAACATGCAAACTCCACATAGAAAGGCCCTGGGCAGCCCAGGAGTCGAGCCCAGGACCTTCATTCTATGAGGCCAGAGCGCTGACCGTTGCTCCAGCGCATCGCCCAAATAAACTCTTTATCTTAGCAACCAGCTCACTTCTGTCCCTCCAGCATCTTACCTGTGCTTGTTAACACACGGCAACAATAAACATCTGCACACTTCTTTTGGGGATCGTTAATTCAAAAACATGTTTGTACATTTCAAAACAGAAAGTAAATGTCTGTTGGCCACTGTCCAGAGTTTTTGTATAGGCTCTAGTTACTTGCGACCCCTACAAGTGATGGAAAATGAATGAATGTTTATTGTTTTTACAGTAGTACTATTTTTTATCTAAATGAGAAACAAGGATAACAAATGCCTCTATTTATTTTCCTCCAAACAAAATCCAGCTTGTTTCTTCTGATTTCTTCCACAGTAAACAGTTTTAATGGAGCTGACTTTAGCATAGTGTCACCTGAGCCGCTGTTTGTGTACAAGGTGTTTTCACTGCTAACCTCAGCTCCACATTTAGACTATTTACTCACAGGCTTTGTGGGCTGGCTCTCTCTCAAGGTAAATAGTCAAAAGCAGACACATATTTTTTTTGCTATGTTTATGTGGTTTGAATTTCAGAAGACGAAGGTGCCACTGAATATAAATGTTTATAAAGAAAAGTCTTGGGAGAAGAGTCTTGGTACAGAAAGGCAACAATCCAAGGCCTTAAGTCAACCGGTTCAGCCCAGAACAGATGATTAGGCTTTAAAAGTGACTGAAAAGTGCAAAAAGAGTTTTTTTTAAATAGATGTGATTTCCTGCAATCTGGCCTCTTAACAAATCCTACCCTTTACTTCAGAACAAAATGTGTTGTTTATTAGACTAGGCTGTGGATTTTTACAACTATAGTTTACTGATTTGTTGCATCCAAATGAGCTGTGACATTATTGAAAGATCAAATCGAATCGTCAGTTATTTGGTTCTGGGTTTTGAGTCGAAAGATAGAAAATCAATCTTTTGTCAATAAAATGTGTAGTTTGGAACAAAAGTCAAACTTTGAGGTAGAACATTAATCTATAGTTAAAACAAATAATTTATAAATGGGGGCATTTTAAAAGAGAAAGAAATTATTTTAAGATGTAATTTGGGTATTTAATAAATTGTTTTCAATTGAAGGCAGCGTGTTTGACAAAAGTTTTCGTCATATAAACTAAAGCAATAAAAATACAGTATATAAATTTCGACCCAACTTTTCCAACTTAAAATTTTTACAGACATCTTTTTCTTTTGCTGAGGGGATTGCAAGTTTATTACATTTTGCGAGTCCCGTTCTGAAAAGTTTGGGAAGCCCTGCTTTAAAACACCATTGATAAAGCTAAATTCTAGACATTTTCGCCAACAACAAATGGACTGAAACCACGTAGTGTGCAACCACTCTTCAGCTCTGATGGACCTCCAGACTAGTTTTCTAATATTTTCTTTCCATCAATAATTAAAACAAAGACATTATGCAGAAGCTTCATTGTCGTGTGAAAATTGTTGTCAAATGCAGATACTGTATGTATCACATGTTAAACTAGTGTCTTCTTCAATATTTACCTTGAGTGCACATCATAGGCAGATTATGCGTCAAAACAAACTCCAAAACTGTGTCAACACCTTGTCACATTTGCATTTACACCTGTGCAAACTTTCCAATGTTTTGTTTGATCTAATGAACTTGTGATGTTGTGACATAAGACAAGGTAATTTGTAGTTTAATTTTGAAGACACGTGGAGGAGAGAAATGGAGACAGACTTAAAACATGTTCATCCTCAGTCCAGCTCCAAACCAATCTGTGTCTGCGTATCGAAGGATTACATTACATATGATACAAATGCATGTGCAAGATCATTTTAATGGAGACAAATGATTCCAAATTGATGTTTTTGAGTATTTTCCCTATAATCTTTTTCTTCTGAGTCTGAATGAAAGAGTGAATGTTTGTCTGTCTGTCTCTATGTGTTAACCCTGCAATGAGTTGGCCACTGTCCAGGTTGTTATCCCGCCTAAAACCCAAAGCTACTGGGATAAAACGGGAATAAGCAGTAGAAAATAAATGAGTGGGTCTTTTGTAGTCAGTGAATGGAGCTCTAACTCAATTCATAATGAGGGAAATGCTTAGCTACTGTGTGCTCAATTAAACCTTCTTGTTCTAATACATAAGATGCCAAAGAGCATGAATACATGATAAGTACAATGCAAACAGCTTTAATAGAATAATGTAGGCTCTAGGTAGGTTTTTATATGAGTTTTTTTTGTGGTTATGCAGCGTTTGTCTTTCCAATGGGCTTCTTCATGTCTTAGGCGTCACTTGAATTAAAATGCAAGGCTTTGACCTTTGTCATAATGCTTAAAGTGCCAGAACAGCAAGTCATTTCAGCTGCTCCAGACTCCAGGGTTTCTGTTTCTGATAAGCAGCTTCAGCTTCAGAAGGTTGGAAGACAATAACACGTTAAGTAGAGTAAAGTCAAGCAGGTAATAATGGAAAAGCCCTATATGTGGGTGGAATGGAAGAGTATTTCCTAAACCTTGACGGACCAAATAAGCCGGGGTTTTGACTTATCTCTGTTCATGGAATACCCCCTTAATCATTGTATCTGTATTTTGATTTCCTTTGCTAAAATTAATAATCTTGGGAAGTCCTCAGAGACGACTGTTGTTGTGATTTTGGGCTATACAAAAATACATTGATTTGATTTGATTGTATGGAAAACTAATACTGGCACAAATATATCTCGGTAAAAACATTTCATATTACATCATGAACGCTGCACGTCAACCTACAACACCCTGCGGACTAAGTATACTCGACAAGCGAGAACAATATGCAACATTTTGACATTTCTCTTGACAAACAACTGCAGGCATTATCTCTAAAGTAAATGTCACGTTAGAGGGAAACAGCTCCGACTCTCTTTACAGTCTGTCAGTCATGGTAAACATTGTGCTTCCTATACAGAAGACCGCTTGTGAAGTCAGGAGCTGTGGGAGTCTTCTTCAGGAATCCAACCCCCAACCCCCGCTCTGGTTCAAGGGCACGGGAAAAGAATAGGCCCACGTTCCTTTGCACTGATGTCATCTCTCTGCTCAGTTTAGCCGTGTTAAAGTTTCACGAGCACCGGAACTGCCACCAGACACCTCGGAATTTCAAACCATTCATTGACAGTGATGAATTTAAAGGATCTACTATATTGGGATAAACATTTATTTTTGAGGCTCTGTTGTGTCTTCTTCAAAATATATAGTTGTGTTTCATTCTTAAACTTTTGCAAATATGCTTAGTCCACACTTATCTAAAGTTCAGACTGCACCAGTATGTTGCAATCCATGAGGCGCCTTCTTATTTTTAGGCTAACTTTATTTGTAGAGCACACTGAGGTACTTGTTTAGTCCTGACATCAGCAAGAGTGCTCCATGTTGTCTGGACTCTGAGGCCAGTCCATGTTTAGTCCTGGCTCAGATTCAGGTGTCACAGTCAGGACTGAACATTTTCAGTCAAATCCACACTAGGTCTGCCTGAAAATTAGCCTAAAAGTCTTTGTATTTGTTTAACACAGTAGTGTTCTTTGTTTGTTTGTTTACCTGCTTTACAAGTTTCAGCTGCTTCCTAAAGCTTTTCTCAGAAGGCTAAGCCCTATTTATGCATTTGGGGCATTTAAAAAATGTGAAACATTTTTGTTGACAGATAGAAACACCTTCAAAACCCAGCCTTTGTTAAAGGGGTAGGTGCAGTGTGAACCGAGCATGAGCAGTTTGAAATCTTGAAATCTGGGAGCTTTTTTTTTTTGGCCCTACCGCAACAATGCGGCCAATAATTGAATTTGCTTGAGGACAGAGGACTGTCTAATCCAGGTCTTATTATTCACCTTATTCCACTCCTCCACTTTTCTTGGCAGCACAGTCCAGGTTTACCTGTGATTAGTCTAAGATACAAGAGCAACAATCAAACATCAAATGTTGTGCTCACACTGCATATACCTGTACATGCTGTACCTTGTTTGAAAGCTTAGGTCCTACAGAATTCAGTCATCTGCTGTCATTAGTGTAGTCCTCGAGACTGGTCTTGGTCTTAAGACTGGTCTGGAGATTGCTTTTCAAGGTCTTGTTTTGTCTCGGATTCGAGGGTTCTTGGTTTTGGTCACCAAGACCACATTTCATTACCACCACGCTCTGCTTACCCTCCACCAGTAGTGCAATGACCTGTCCCAGGCAAAGTTTGCAATAAGCACTGCACAATAAGATCATGCAGACACTGAGAATTGTATACATGACAAAGATGGTCTTGATTTGGTCTCAGTGGTCTTGGTCTCTTGATTTTGACTTGGTCCTGACCCTCAGTGATCTTGGTCTTGACCCTCAGTGGTCTTGGTCTTGACTCGGTCTTGGGACTCTGTTGTCTCCAAAAGGTCTCGGTCTCGATTATTATGGTCTTGACTACAGTAGCTGTTTTTATATCTATTTGAGAAGATGTTAGCTAACAGAGCTAAACAGGAGGTTTGCTGCCAAGAAAAATGGGCGGGGCAGAATAAGGTGAGTAGTAGATGTATGCTTTGGAGTTAAAATTTTGCAAAGAGGAGAATGGGTGAAGTAGATCAACTGAATTTCTAATTGAATTTATCTTATCAACTTAAATATTGAGGTAATTTCAACATACACATACATTTTTGATACATTTCAGGAAATATGCTTCTACAGGAAATGACAGAACATGTCCAAGGAAATAAATGGCCTGATTTCTTGTCAAAGCGTTGGGCAGTTAATTGATAACCCAGTGTCGAGCTGGGTGGTGCATGTGAAGCAGGCATGTTGTTGCGTGGCCTGGTGATAGCTTATCTGACCTCTGTGAGGACAAGGCCTGCTTCATCTATAGAACATGGTCTGATCATGTTTGTGTTTGTTTGGATATAGCATGAAGGCTAGAAAGAAAAATGGAGCCAAAGTGGAAATTTTCTGGTTGTATTCACATTAAAGTAAATTTGTCATTAAAACACATTAAACACAATTTCATTAAACATTTTACTTGGTTTGACCCAATGTGGCTATTTTAATGAGGTTTTTATAGTTTTTGTTCAGCAAATATGACATACATTATGCAGGGTTAGTTCTACAACTGCTACCAAGCAACCGTATTATAAATATTGCAATTTGACAAATGATAAAATCTTGTAACACTTTAATAGTGTTAAATGATAGTTTAAAGTCCCAAGAAACTGGGTCAGTTTTTTGTTGCTTTTTGAGGACACTTCGCTTTGGGATTTTGTTTAAGAACTCAAATTACTTTTCTAAAATTTATATGACAATTTCTTTATATTTTGCAAATATGATAAATATTTATCATGAGCACCATAATACCAAACTAAGTCAAAATTACCAGCAGGAGGCCGGTCCGTTTAGTCCTGACTCTGGCAACCTTGTTTGGGGCATTTAAAAAAATAAAAAAGTTTACTCTGAGGACTTCTATACTAAATGCCATATAACACACCTGAATGATCTTTGAATGCATGTTTAGAATATTGATTTTGTTTTTGTGGGGAGAATACCAAAGTACCTCTTAACCAACCTTGTGATATCATTCATGTTGGTCATGCCAAGTCAGACGATGAGCCAAATCAAACAGAAGACTGGTGGCTAATCCAAATAGTTCCCCTTTATCAAATGTTTACCTCCCACACAACTGCCACATGTGCTTGGAGGCATTTTAAAAATACTATTTCAATATTAGTCAGATCTTAACCCAGACTTCAATGGTCTAAATTTTAGCTAAACATACAATGAGACTAAACTAGGCCTAGAATATTAATATTATATTAATAATATTAATATTATGCTAAATTGACTTGTGTGAAGATTTAGTCATGCTAGAATCCAGTTTCCTCATCAAAAATATGCCCAAAGTTGTGTTTTTTTATTTTTTTTCATTCACAAATGTTTGAGAAGAGAAAAAAAATGCCCTAAAATAAGATTCAGTTGTTGTTTTTCTTGTTTTGAAAAGTATTTTTTTGTTGTTGTGACCAACAATCAAGCAGTCTAAACAAGATTAAAAAAACAAAAAACATTAGCTGTAGCTACTAAACATAGTTGTGTCAAAGCTGGAATGATTCAAAAACTCTAGTGAAGTTGTGTGTAGTTTAAAAACACAGTGAAGTCCTTTGGCGTTCAATCACGTCACCACTGATGTGAATTAAACCTACCAGTGCTAAAGGCTGCTGTTCAAACTTCTACACCAAGGACACAATGCGTTCTTGAATTTCTGTGAGACAAAGGTAAAATATGTTGGAAACTTGGTGTTGTGTTGCAGACGAGCTGAAACCGTAGCGAGGACAGTGGATATGTGATAGGCGTGAGACAGACGGCCTGTGCACTCACATTTGTTCCATGTGCTTATCAATAATACACACAGATCAACACCAGGTCACCGGAGAGACCTATGGTACAGACTCTGCTCGGCTCTACTTGGCTCTACTTGGCTCTACAGCCCTGTTTCCACTGGACCTCAGTGAACTTGGCCCCATTAAACGCACATCTACACAAAAACTAAGTCAATCGTTTGTGCTGTTTTGTGCTGCAAAACGTTTTGTTTGTGCTATATATATATAGATATTCACAATTCTTTTATAGGTCAAATTAGGGTCATCCAGGCCCTCATGAAGCTTAAAAAAGCAACAAAACAGCTCAAAATTGTGTCAATTGTTTGTGCTGGTTTGTGCTGTTAAAAGTTTAGTTTGTTCTGTTATGGTTAAAAAATATGATCAATTTGATTTTCGACCGATAGTGTCACTCAGTCCCCCAAAATGTTAAATATCGCTCAAAAACAGCAAAAATATATGAATCTTTTTTTTATTATTATTATATTTAGCTGGGAGAGGAGCCGCACCTAGCTGCCCGCACTGTTTAATCCATTGTAGGCACCGCTCCAGTTGTTTTCGGCTTTGGAAATGGAAAGAACACAACTCCTCCGGTCAATTTTTCGGGGTACCTACGGTCCGACTTACATAAATCATAGGCGCATCGCTTCAACATCTTGCTTCGAGCCCTATTTACATAGCAACGGTTGCTACGATGTTTGATTGGACAATAGTCATTTTGGGGCTGTGCTTGGCGAAAGGCCAATAGGCTGTGTGCATGGAATTTCAGTTGACTTGAGTACGTTCAAAAATGCTAACTTCTGTATGTACGACCATTTCCTGTTAGCGTTAGCATTTAGACACAATGATGTCTCTTTTTAAACACACAAGCATCCTCTGGTGAAATATTCCTCTGATATGTAAAGTCTTTAACATGTTTTCAGTAACATTCACCACAACTGTCTGATCTAAAGAGGATTTATTAGTTTTAAACTGATGTAATGAAAACCTCATTGAAAAGCATTGGACAGGAAGTGTTTGTATGTACAGGATGTGCTATTTTAAACCAAAACAAGACAACTGCACTGAGGTAATTGTGTTTAGTAATAGTTTATGGTGTTTATTGCAGTGATTCTTAACCATAGCACCTCATTGAGGGCCACACAATCAGTAAAATACAAAACGTTTAATATGAGATTGGGCCCCAGGTTTTGCACATGAATAATCGGGCATTGAGGTCTAAAAGGTTAAGAACCTGTGGTTTATTGTGTTATATTGGCCACATTATGTCTAATACACTGTCAAATTGTGAAGTAGTATTTTGAAATCATCTTTCCACCCCAAGATTTTGCTTTGCTTTTTGGCATTTGACGTAAATGTGTATTTTATTGGCATGTAGGCCATTTGTAACCGCAACTTGTCCCGGGACTCCAGGTAGAAATTAGCATGTAACAACCTGACACAAGTATCTCTCCTGTTTTGTGTAGGATAATGTTTTATGTGCACTCTCGCTGGTAAATAAACCCGACTCGTACTTTTAGAACAGGGTTTTTCCTTGTATTGTCTCCTCGCATCATAATTGAAGATTGTGTTGACAATAAACATAAAACCTTTTTAACAATGATAATAAAACAAAAAATGTCGCAGTCATGCCTTCACCTTTATGTCCGTGAGACTTTCAAAGTACAAAAGCACTTGTGTCATGACTGTATCATAACTCGTGTGTTTAAACAATGAGAAGAATCTGACTGATACAGTTATCTGAAATAGTTCAAATAGGCAGAGTATGAGCCACAATGAATCATGTACTAGAAGCTCCACAGGCCTGAGTGACTTTGTACTTTGAAATGTTAACAATGTCAATGCCAATTAAACTGCTCACCTTATTGCATTTGAGTTGTTTTTATCTGGGACTTTTTAATTTAATAAAACATTTTTATGGACTTTAATTTTGTCCTGGTATTGAGTGAGTGTGCCATGACAGAGGGCAAAAGTGTGTGAACGCAGCCTTAACTGACAAATTCTCACAGAATAAGTTATAATTTATTTATGGATTTTATAAAGAAGGCAATGGCTACTTCTAGTGCATGTTCAGTAGTTGACCGTAGAAGTAGGACATCTTTTACACGTACAGTACAAAGCAAGTTATTTAAGCTAATGAATGCTATAGCTGATCCATATCTTCTTCCTGATGCTATGTTTACTCGACTTTACGCCTCATGATTTGTACCATTCTGTGTTTTGCCTTACACTGGAGCAAATTTAAAAGCATACATGACTCTGTTTTTTTTGCTATGTAGCACGTGCACTAGCCACACATAATGTAGGTTGTTTCAGCTTTTCATTTGTTTTTTTCTTTTACCGTGAGAACTTAGAGGGATTCCAGTTCTTTTGATTTACTGCTGCTACCCACCGGCATATTCTGTCTTAATCAAAAGGTTACGATAAAAGGCTACATTGCGCTGACAACCTTGCTTGTTAGTGCAGCCAGTTGCACACCGAGATGCAACCATTTTACAATTGAACTCGATACAAATCAAAGGAGCCGGTTTTTGGAGATTCCATAGTTATAAATCACACAGACAGTGGTTTTGGTCCTCCATTATGGGAAAAGGGTCAATAGTGCTGGATGCTGGATATTGTATGCTCAAGTCAACATCCTGGTCAGAAGATTTCACATTCAGACACAGGAGCCCAATCTCACAAGAAAGCGTACATTTACCACGACATTACACAACATGTGTTTAGGTATGATTAGCACGAGTTCACGGCCGTCCTGCGTAATTATAGTACGCGTCACAGTCCCCATTCATTTCAATGGTGGTTGTTAAGACGTGTTCTTATTTATGAATGTTAATGAAATCCTGATTCTAATCTTAACCTGCCCCAAGCCCCAGACCTAATCTTACCAATTATAGTAACTTTATGCCTAAACTTACCCGTTTCACTTGAAGAAAACGTCCCCACGTGGCTTCAATTAAAACTCGTGTTTTTTTGACGCTGTGAAATCTCGTGTCATTTTTACGCTTTTTCATATCGTGCTAAATGCACGGCGTAACATAAGTACTAAAAATAGCTGTGAAGTCGTAGTCCAAATACGCTGTTTTTGTGTCGTTGTAAAAGTACGCCATCTATTGAGACTGTGTTGGACACTGTCAAGATTATTTCAATTGAAGTGTACACCTCTGTATACAACGCTTGTACCACTGGGATATAAACACGACACAGAAAAAGCGATGTGATGAGCACAATTTCACACCTTTTTGCGTACTTATGTTAAGCTCTATATATGAAAAAGCGCAAAATAAAATAGCGTGAAATAAACACGAGTTTTGGTTGAACCCACGTTGGGAAATATTTTTTAAGCTTAACGGGTAAATTTAGGCTTAACGTTACTAAAATGGTTACGTTTATGGCTGGGGCTTGCTATTTTCGCAAAAAAGGCGTAATTATGTTGATGAAGATGATGATGTTGATGTGAATGACGATAAATATGATATACAGTACATTTAGGTATAAAATCATATTGCTGTGGATGTCCCAACCATCCTAGTGTTGTCTGTCTCTTAACTTGAAACATGATTACATCGCTTGCTCTGATTGGCTAGAGCTAAATCTAAACAAAAAGAAACAAAATTTAACTTCAAATTATTATTATTATTATTTTTAGGTTTTGAGTAAAACACAAATCCAAAATGTTCCTAATGATTAATTAAAAACTAACACTTACATACTAATTTTAATTTTAATGATTAATGTTGTAATTACTAACTGTTTTTATGTATTGTACCTTTGTTTAACTGCCTTTGTCTGTAAAGCGTCTTTGAGTGTCTAGAAAAGCGCTATATAAATAAAATGTATTATTATTATTATTATTATAATTCATTCTCTTCTACTATTATTACTGGTACAACTACTACCACTATACTGTTTCTCAAAGACATTATAGGCGTTTTTGCACATTCACACTGCAACAGTTGTTCAATGTGGGTCTTACTGGCTTTAGCAATAGCATATGTAGAGTCTGAAAGAGTAAATAAAGTTGATTAAAGAAAAACAAAAGTTGTTTTTTCCCCTTGCACAAAAATGGGTGCCTCAATTCACTCAAAACAAAACAATAAAACAGAAAATTTAAAAGCTTGAAAATTAAACAAACAAACCAAAAAAAAAAAAAAACCAACAACTATAAAGTTAATATTTCACATGAGGTTTCACTGATTGGTTGATTGTACTTCCTGGTTCATGTCAAACATCTACAGCTCTATCTGACCTAGTAGCTGGAGGTAAATTTAATTGACTTTAGGTGGTGGCAGTCTGGCTACACTACAGTACTCCTCTGACCATGGCCACTGAGTCACCTCTACACACCACTATTTTCACTCCGAGTCTCTAAACAAATCTGTGTTGTGCACTTGCTGGTCCAGGTGACGTGCCCCTGTCCTGTCCTGTCCTTTTGCAGTCACATGCTGGCTGGACATTAGCCTGCTGATCCGTAACACTGCACGTTTCACACTAGCAGCACCTCGGCATGCAGAAAAACAAGAGCTTAGCGCAAAGGAATGTAAAGTACCCTTCACTGGACCCTCACTGGCCTTGTGAGAGAGAGACTTCAAGAGCACCGCTATTCTAAAGGTTTGGAATGTATTCCCATGTATGTCCAGTTCTGCTTTGGGAGCAAAGAATGTGTAAACAGACTATTGTATTTTGTTTTTACATTTGCAGGGAGAAATCTCTCTACTATAACTCTGCACACAAGATTTTAAATCTTTTCTCAATTTTAAAACATTAAAAAAGTATATGTCTCAGAAGAAACATTTTGGCTGTGTTAAAGTTCCTCCTTACCTGTTGGAATCTTATGACCTAACAAATAATTGGCACTTGGGCCACAAATATAACATGTTACTTAGGTCATAATGTGCCATTGACTATTTTATAGTTTTAAGTAGTAGCAAAGAAATAAAAATGCAAAATATCTGGATCATTTAGAGGAACATTCATTTCATAGTCTTAGTCTTTTGAGTAGGCCTACTTTAACAATTTTCTCCATGCAAGTTCAAGGGTAGTGTATTTTCCAATTCATTTTCAACCGTTTCTATGACACAGCATTAAGTTGACATGCTTTTGAATTTGGGTCCATGTTTTTGAATGTTTGCCTGTTTACTATTACCATGAATACTAAGTAACTGCCTCATATGAACAGATTATTGAGAATGTGTAATCTGGACCCAAATACTGGCTTCATATAAACAAAGTTATTGTAGCATAAAGACTATAGAACAGGGATATGCATTATTTTTCCCCAAGGACCATATTATAATCTGAACAAATGGTGATGGGTCGTCATCGGTGTAACAAATAAAATTATCATTAACACAAGCACATTTTTGTATAACATAGACTTCTTTTAATTCTACTATTTTGACCATTTATATTATACATATTAGACCAGCAAGCAAAAACACTTGCTAAGTCAATCAAAATAAAGAAATATAAATATTATCTGTATTAAAACAGTCCGAGGGTCACACTTGGCCCCGGAAGGCAGCTTTCCCAGATCTGCTGTAGAATGACCATAAACCTTGATGCATCTTGCAACATAATAAACTAAAGGCACCATAGCCAACATTTTTACAGCAGTCAACATATTGGTCACTGGCACAGACTGTTCAGTAAAGATCTTGGACTGTCCTGTCAACATCTCTGCCGTGGCACCTTCCCTACTCATCCCTGATGTCTGCCGCCTCATTCCTTTTTTTACACAACCAACTTCTCACAAAAAATCCCTGTGTTTTGTTATGTGTTGTTGTATTTTGTTGTTGTTGTTGTATGTTTGCTTTGCATTTCATGTTTGGAAGAGTGAGTGACGGCACGCAAAGGTGCAGCGGCCCGGCGGCTCGCACAGATCTTTCTATTCTGTTCTGCTTGGAACACTTACCTAATGCATTCTGAGCCTTCGAATTTTTCATTATATTATGTTTCAAATAATCCAACAGATATTTGCTGTGACAGCATGCTAACTGTGGCTAGCCAAATCCTGAAAACATAAGCAAACTTACTAGATTTTCTATACCAGAGGTTCTGAAACATTTCACACCTTGTACGACTTAATATAATACAGGTAGTTGGCTCTCCAAGCTCCACTAAAACTCTGACTATGTTAGGCTTAAATTGTTTAGAATGACACTAAATCAGGTCTAAAACAATGGTAAGCAATAGATAATGCAGTTCTGAAGGAGGCTTAGTTTTGTCTCTAAATGAAACAAGTATTCAAATTGTACATTTTGAGAAACAGGGTTCTATTATTAGACTGGACATCGTGAACTAATTTTCACCAGAACAGACATTGTGACAATGTATCTGTGTTGGGACAAAACTGAACTACTTCAAAGATACTCTGAATCAAACAACCAAAGCTAACATTTTCTGTGTGTGTGGGCTGGTGAACACGTATCCATTACCACATTATAGGCTAAAAATGCAAATCATACCAGTCTAGACATATTTTCCCCTGTTGAATTGGTCTGTTTTGCTAAGTTTCATTATTCGCCTGCCATAGCCCCAAGAGAGAACACGTTTTTAGTTTTTTTTTATGTAAAAGAGTTTGTGAAAAATTCCCGACACCATCCCACGCACATCAGGGCAGATTATGGCATCAAGTCGTCGTCTGGCTGTAGGAAAGTAGACGTGGTTAGATGAGTTTACAGCAGTTCTCCTACATTCCCCGCACACCCACGCTCTTTAAAGAGACAGAGCGATTTCTGAAGGCTTTGGAACACCCACAGGTTTCACACTGACTGCTTCAAAAGAGTTTCATAAAAAGTTTTGGTGAAAGTGACAAAAGTAATGTTTTTGGTGGAAGACGTTAGGGTGAAGTTACATAGATTGAAATGCCATGTCTTTCCAAAATAGATTTTTCTGAATAATAATGTCTATAAATGTCACTGGACCCATCTCGCAACAGGTATTTGCCAAGACATCTGTGTCAGAACCTCAAAACAGTTCATCCACAAAATCCGGGGTTCGCAAAATGGTTTCATGATGTAATTTTACACTTTTGACTTGGTTTTGAAGCATCGTATTTGACAGAATTTTAGTTATATTAAACAATATTATACTAAAATATATGCATTTAACCCAAAATGAGTGGTTTTCCAACTTTAATTATTACAGACACCTATGTTATTTTGCTGTGGTCGCATGTGATTATGTGGTTATTTTGGGGGGTCCCGGTCTGAAAGGTTTGGGAACCCTTGCATTAAAGAACAAATATGATGCAAGTTTTTGTGTTGTTTTCTTCCTTCAAACATGCTCCTGAAGGCTGTACACTTTTTAATGTCATGTACCAGAATCAATAAAATGAGTAAAGCACACATGATAGTCAAGTGTTTCGGTAATCAGGAATTGAGTTAGAGCTCTAGCTGACTGAAAAGGAAATTTCACAGAGTAAACAATTAAATCGATCTTGCCTGATGTGCTAATGCTGCAGAAATGCTCAAAATGAGTCTGGATCTTAAAAAAACAGTCCCATCCAACTCATCCACCTCAAAGCCCCTCCAACATCTTGCCATATGTTACATTATGTTATAATACAATAGGCTGGGCTGAGATGAGCCAAATGAGAAAGCACCATCAGAGGAGCTATCTGCACCAGGAGCAGAGTCACCTGTTCGAGACCCAGAGTAGAGATGAGCCCATCAGCCAGAGCCTAGCAGTCACACCTCCTGGTGCAGAGGCTCCTCAGAGGAAAATGTGAAGATTGATAAAAGTGATAAAATAGGTCAAAGATAAATAATTACATGTACAAAACAGGTGGATAACTATAAACAAGATAGCCAGCCAAAAGAAGTATATATATATACATGTAAATAACTAGATACTGATCAAAAGCTAAACTAAAAAAAAAATTGGTCTTGAGCCTGCTTGTAAAAACCTGAATGTTCTCTGCGATTGTTGCCTTGGGGGATGAACGGAAGGTCAAAACACTTCTGGTCCTGACCGGACTGGAGCTCCCTTCACTGGGTCAAAATTAGGACACAGTGAAGGCAAATGCTATTTATGCGCTGCTGTTCTGTCAGGGAGGCCACAACACTTATGCCTGTGAGGTACGGCCACTTGCTTTAATATTTATAATTTGACTGAATGAACCACACTCACGCTGCAGAGAGAGCGGATAGAATAATTAACTGTAACTTAGTGTGCTATTTATTTACATGATTTGATTTAATAAGATATACTGATTTTAGGTTATTGACTGCATTAGATTTATTCTCAATGTTCACATTTCAAGCATTAATTTATGCAGCATAACTACTATGCATTTCAAAACGTTTTATTGTGACAGCACCAGGTACTAATGCAAATGGAGTTTAAGGGAGTGCATTGATATTGGTGTGCTCTTCATATTCTAGTCAAAACAAAGCAGAGATGACCTCATGACTGTCCTGACTCTAACTTTCTAGTAAACAGTCCTCTGTAGATGGAGAAATGCATCATTGTTTTGGCCAAAGAAGTCAGACATCCTGCGTCCCATGTGATCCATCAGCTGAACGTTAGTTTCCTCAAGAGGGAAAGTCACAAGAGCTGTGCTGTTCAAACCTACACGTGCAGTGAGACAACTCAAGGCTGTTTGAGATGCCTGGGACTAAACGATTATGAAACAAACAGCACACACATTACAGTCACAATAGATTTCTTACATCAATCTATAATAGTCTGTAAAGGTTCCATCCATGTGACATACTGTAGCACCATTGTACTGGCTAATAACATTTAATACACGTGTAGCTGAAAAGAATACTGTTTAAATGCAGTTTTTAGTTGTAATACAAACTTTTTTTTTTTATTTTTTTTTTTTAGTTGTAATACAAACGTCTTAGGGGTGCACGGTAGCCAAGTGGTTAGAGCTCTGGCTTCCTAATAAGGAGGTCGTGGGTTCGACTCCCGGGTCGGACCATATCAACATCTCACGATCTCTCTGGGTGGAGTTTGCATGTTCTCCCCGTGTCACCGTGGGTTTTCTCCGGGCACTCCGGTTTCCTCCCACCTCCAAAGACATGTATGTTTAGGTTAATTGGGCATCACTGCAAATTTCCCTTAGTGAGTGACTGAGAGAGTGAATGTTTGTCTGTCTAACCCTGCGGCAAGTTGGCCACTGTCCAGGGTGTTCCCGCCTAAGGCCCTAAGTCACTGGGATAGGCTCCAGTCACCCGCGACCCTAACGGGATTAAGCGGTAGAAAATGAATGAATGAATGAATGAATGAACAAACGTCTTAACCTACCCCAAACCTCAGTCCTAAACTTTTAGCAACTTAAAACCTAAACATAAATCCAAAGACGCCACGTGACTTCAACCAAACTTGTTTTTTCTTTTACATTTGGCTTTTCGAAACATATTGACATAAAAAAGGCGGTGTTGTGGAAATGGCGCTGTGACTTTTACATCCCTTATCAATGTTAAAGTGAAGCTAAACCCCTAAACTCCACCCATAAACACATTTCAACCACTGCAAACTGTCTGAAAAACATAAAGAGAAGGTGAAAGGTGGGGTTGAGATTGGAGAGCAGCAATGTGATTGGCTTAACAGCAGGTGTTTGTGATCAGCACACAACACTGAGTAGGCATGAGACACAGAGTCTAGAGATGAGACACAATCAGTGTTTTGACCTGAAATTTGCTTAGATTGTGCTCAGGATCCACTCACACAGTTGTCTTAATAGAAGAAATCTGTTACTGCTAATACTAGTGAAGACAAGATGAACATCGTAAAAGGAAGAGGAACCAAGAACAGGTCAGTGACGTGATCCTCTAGCACAGTTTGTTCATGAAGCCTGGATCAAGAGTTGAGGTACTAATGCTGTAGCGGAGAAAATAAGTTCTGCAGGGCGATATATCTTTCATATAATGAGGCAGACCTGAGTTTTGTCCATGATGCGCGCTGTGATTTAAAAATGTGTGGAGGAGCAAGAGCAACAGGAGACGAGAGACTTCACAACTTTTCTCTACCCGGTCATGGTGCTAATTCAAGGTAAGCACATTTCCAGTGAGCTTGGTGCTGTTTCTTCCTTCTTGTGTGTGTGTACATGAGTAACTGGGCAGTGCTCTGGCCCACCGCGTTCAAGCGCCAGAGTCAGATCTGTGCTGCGACTGAGCACGGTTCGTTTGCACTCTCACTGGACAAAAGAATCGCGCTTTAGGGGCCATCCGGGTTTGGGCACGGTTCGCTTGTGCCAGTGTGAGTGCACCCTCAAATTGCAAAAAAAACCGAAAACTTTTTAACAACATATGCACAGTTTAACAGCCAAAAAAAGATGTTTTATTGCTTAACAACACTGTAAACATGCTCTTTTAGATATGCATCAAATTATTGCACGTGCAGTGGTTGGTTTAAAATGTATACATTTGTTGATGGCTAGGGTGATTTGTTTTGGCCTTTTTTAAGACTTGGTCACCTGTTATTCTCTGAAAATCTGGCAACGCTGCTTCATATCCAACAACATACCTCTTGCACCAACTGGAACACCACACCTTAGTATAGTACTTTATGATTCTTCTTTAAAACACACAATCTAATACTATCTAGAATGCACAAACCTTATCATGCAGTATAATATCTTTCCAATACTCCACGCTTTAAAGACCATTTCTTAAGTTTTGCAAATCCTTTAGAACAAGCTACAATTTGCATTCACTTTTCCTTCTCTTAAATTTGCCTTTCCCTTTTTCCTGTTGCACAACTCAAACATGCACAAACATAAACTGCATAAAAGATCAAACGACTTGTCCTATCTTTTCCCTTCAAATGCCCGTAACCCAAACACTATAAAGACGACCCTTTGATTGCACCTATCTTTGAAAACACGCAGCTTTCCTCAAACAAAACACGCTTTGCTAGCTCCACCTTGTGCACTACTGTAACCTCAACTCCGTGGGTGTGTTGCCTGATGTATTTCCTGCTCGTTTGATTGTATTTGCTCTAGCTTGCATTTTCGTTTGTCTGAATTGCCTTTTTAGCCTGCGGCCTTTTGTCCATGATTTGAAAAGAGCAGGTAAAATTGAATGGGCAGCTGCAGTTAGAGCATGATCCAACCTGTTAGCGTTCGGTTCTTCCAGTTTGGGCTTTTGTTTTGGGTACACAGGAAAAGGTGTGTTTGCAGAACTGAAGTGCAAATGGCCGTGGGATACATGCATGCATATAATGGGGAGAAGGAGAAAGGGTTAGCATGCCATACAATGTTGTTCAGAAGAGAAATGTGCAGTGAAGAGGACGCTATCTTTACAGGCTGCTCGGATTAGCATATCTGTCACTTTATCGAAGGTCATATAAAACAGTTGGAATGTGCTTCAGTAAGGAGCAATGCATGTCAGCTTGCACGTAGCTTGGTGCTTTTAGCCATTCATAAATGTTAAATATTTTTTAATGTCACGGAATTCTAAGCAGCGAGTGGCGAAAATGCATGAGAGTCAATAGAGATAACTTACATTATATTCTGTAATATAAACAATCATGACTAAGTGTGTATGTGACATGTACAAAGAGAAAAGCGGGTAACCAGTGGCAGAAAAGCACAAACGGCACTTCTCGCTCTTTAGGATCACACACTCATCACCTTAAAAAGATGTTTGTTTAATTTTTTGATGAGTGAAATATTTGTCGTGCAACAGTGAAAATGTCCTGAATCGCGTCTGCTAATAGTTGTAGCATGACGAGCTGCGGGCAGCACGTAAATGCTATTTTTGTAATGTTTTTATTAAATAGATGCGTAGCGCGTTGCGTATAAAAGGGGCACGTCACCTGTCATGCGCCCTCTGACTTCGCGCACTCCGCCTCCTCGGTGTCTGGCTCCTTCCGGGTCGAGTGTGCTTGTGTCATGGCTCTGCAGGTAAGCGCCTAGCTTCGATAAATCACGCTTTATTTATAGCCTACTAAAGTCTTGTTTCCCCTAGCTGCTAGGCCTACAGCTGCGGAAGCCCCGCACCTCTCGATGCGCTGAATGTTGTCCTCCTCTGTGCCTCCGATGTTTGGCTTTGAGGTAAGGGCTGTTCCTAGCTTGCAGCTGTAAGTGCTTGTTGCTAAGTGGCTAACTCGCTTATTTTTACTATAGAACGTTGCCCACGGTGTCTGCAGCACCAATCGCGTAGATCAGGATGTTTAAGCCTCATTAACAGGTACATTTAATAGTTGCCTTAGATATTTGTTATGTCGCATCGTGTCTTAATACAGTTTTTATTCAGGGTGGGGGAGATATCCACTTGCCGTTGCCTTTTTGGGACTGATGTCACGTCCCTAATTGTCGAGCTTGTGTCACCTGCCGGTCTTGGAATCCACCCTTCTGAACTGGAACTGGTTGGTTATGGGAAACGTTGTGACAACAAGGATAACTTAATGGACAATGAATGGACAAACTCAAAATAGTGGACTGTGGACTGAGCTATTAGAATAATAAAAAGAACTGATTTACCTAACATTGTGAATAAAGCAATATGTAAACATGGAACACTGCCTGTCATTCTATCATCATGAGCTTACCTGTGCGCCTTAATTCATTTGGTTCTTTTCCGGGCGTTGCCCGGTGGCGTTGTTGGAGACAAATCAAACTTTTAGTTTTAATGTTAACAAAATCTATGTACCAAATAGAAGCTAAACCCTCGAATTGCTACATAGTATTAGCAAACAAGCTACTATATTATAGAATTTCTGCCAAAGAAACATTCCACGGATAAAAAATTAGGTTAGAAAAAGCCAAGAAACTTATATTTTCTTATACTTTTGCCACTCAGTCAGAATGTTGAGAAGCATTTTTCAAATAAAAAAATGATAACTGATGTATATCAGCCAGTTTCATTTCATTTCGTGGAAACCGTTTGACGTCTCCACTTTGGAGCTTGTTTGTTCTGGTAGACGGGTCCTTTTTCGCTTTAACCAATCACTGCTGTTTGTTTGTTACTGGACATTACGTACGTACTGTGACCAACACGTATGTATTGCGTATTTACAGCGTAAACATGGACGTTTTTTGATCGTTGCCGTTTCCATAGAGTGAGATTAAAATGGCTGCTACATCAAGTTAGAGCAACACCATCACATCATAAAAAAGGTGATAATTGAATATAAATTTCTGTAAGCTACTTTAGCGACAAACTTCTAGAACTACAAACAGATGCTTGAATTTGCTTAATTTCTGTTCGCTGATTTGTCAAACGTCTTTCAAGCTTGATTTAAGCAGCATTAAACACTGAAGTGAACCTAGCGTGAAATGAAATAGAGCGGAGGCACTAGGTGGCGCTCATAGACATATAATTAGTAGATGTGCTGTCCGACTCTGATGCTATCGAACTCTTAGCATCTGAGGTAGTCCGGTATGATTTAAGCTAGTCCGGAGCGTTCTACTGTTTATTTTCCTATAGCCGTTTGCATTAGCACGCAGAAAACACAGGTTATGAAAGATCCAGAGCGTGTCAGCTGGTACAAACCTACTGACCACATTTAGCAAAGGTCAGAGCCTTGTTACAAATTATTGTTGAGTTTACAAACCTTTTAGTATTTTATTGTGGATAAAAATTGTGAATAAAACTGCTAACGGCTAGCGAACTTATGCATCTTTTAAGGCTCTAGTGACACCAAGCGTCTGCTTTTACATGTTACTAGTGAGAAAAGCAGACAAATTACATAAATAACACCAAACAAAGATATAGCTTCACTTATCTGTGGAGGAGCGTCTGTCGCATCGATGAGTGATGGAGCATTTCCAGTCTAAGAATACAGTAGTTTGAGAAATATAATCTCACATCGCCAAAGTTGTCTAAAAAAGCTTCATAAGACACAAATTAGTCCGTTTTGCTCATGGTTTTGCTGAAAACGCTTGTTTAAGCTCGTTTTATCCATAAAAGTGCAACTTCTGCCATTGTATTCAATTGATTTGCATCATCACCTCTACCGGAGGAATATGGCGTCGCGCTGTCCGTGTTGTAGCAACAGAGTAGAGCTGCTGATTGCGCGTCTACTAATTTAATGTCTATGGGTGGCGCTAGCCTGGCTAAGCCGGTGGTGCTTGGAAGGGCAAAATATATGATGCATTCATTGTGTTGGTCCCATAAACATGCTCCTGAGCACCTCCATTATGGAATCATTCCCAGGCAAAAGAAACAATAAAGTGCAATAAAGAAAACATGAGAATGATGTGCTTCCCACATCAGGAACTAAGTTAGAGCTCCAGGTACTGGCCGCAAAGGAAATTACACAGGTGAAACAATGAATGCTGATCTGGTCTGGATCATTCAAGGACTCAAATCTCAGAGATCTGCATGAGATTCAGAACAGTGTTTTATCAGGCTCAGAAGGTTAAAAAAACAGTCTCACTGACAAAACTTCAGCTGTGTTTTGCATAAAAGCGAGTCTCAATAATAGTGACCCAGTCGGAATGCACAAATACAGTCTTTTCATTTCTGATATCAAAAAGAATATCTTTGCGTTAAGTACCTACCTGATATCAACCAAGTAAAACAATACTAATGAAGGCCTGAAATAGATTTTTTTCTGCTTCTTAAAATATAAGAAACTTCATAGATTGGCGATAATATTCGACCCCAGTATCAGACCGGCACATCCCCACCATATTTAAATTAAAGCCCTTGTAAAAATATCTTTACAGTAGTATAATAGAGACCAGATTTGGCCAGTGCAAAATACCTTCCATTGTTTCGTAACAATCACATTGCATTAAAGATATGCATCATTTCCTCTCATCGTTTTTTTAATCAGCACCTTAAATACACAGGACGTTATTAAAATCTGCTTTAACTTAATGTAACTAACTATAATTGCTCTTACAATTATTTTAGCATCTGGTGGAAATGGTGTTTTCACAAAAAAACTTTAAAGAATTACTGACGCAAGGCTTTAATTGTGCAAACACTGTCAGTCAGATGATCGGAGCAAACAAAGGTGTTGCAATGCTGAATAGTGTTTACACATGTGTGAAGGCCATTAAACAAGCTCACAAGCTTCAAGGATCCTTTTAAGGACAAGTGACCGATCCTGATCAGCTGACGGCATAAACACAGTGTGAGACAAAGAACATCCTCTGCTCCAGCACTTCTCCTGCTGTAAACATCCGGGATTACACCACCACTCTCCAAATGCACTGTGGGAAGCCTGCAAACAGTGTCCATGGAGTTGTTTGAGTTCAAATGAAAAGAACGGACTATTAAGAATGCTTCTCAAAATAATGGTGCACAAGTAGGGCTAAGGGTTACGGTAAAACATAAATATCACAATGTTCTTGGAGCCACTTTACGATTTGATCACAGTTCATCCAGGCTGTCTGTTTTCTTGTCTGTGAGGTAAATAAGATGATGTGCTTCTTCAAAAAGTTCAGATAATGCTGTGATTATTTAAATCCAACTGAAAAGCATTGCAAAAACCAATCAGAGAAACACTTGGGAAAAAAGTATAGCAACAGTTTGGCAACACAGCACGATATGCAAAGCATAAAAATTACACAAGATTTCACAGTGTAAAGAACACACAAGATTTGATTGAAGCCAGGTGGGGACATTGTCTTTCGGTTTAACAGGTAAGTTTAGGCTTCAAGTGACTAAACTGTGACTAAACCATGCGTTGCAAGGCACTTTTGCCGGCTCGTTCCAGAGCCCTTTTTAGTTAAGTTGTGAAAATTAGACACGATAAATAGGAAACCAAGCAATCACAGGTGAAGTGCATCTAGTGGTTTTCAAAGGAAAATCATTAGACTAGTAATAACACAAATTCATCAAAACAATGGGGATGTTCACAGAGCCGAAAGGTGACATCAAAATGGTGATCACGTGACGCGTTGGTTGGCAGAAGTAGTTAAAATGTATTGGCGGCAAGCTGAACAAACACGAAAAAGACAATGTTTGTCTCTTGCTGTGTGACTCGGTGTGCTAACAGGTTTGATAAGAGCAATCCATAGAGCTTCTACCATATTCAGAAAAAGCCTACACCAAAAAGAAAGCTTTTAATTTCTGCAATTAGATCCACATGGGAAAAACAATAAAGGCTAGCTGGAACTAGCTGGTTCTGCCAACCATTTTGACATCACATGTCGGCTTGGTGAACATCCCTATAGACATATACACAACTATTTAACTGACGTGAGATGAGCCCAAAATTCATCGCGTGTTCTTTGTTGTTCTTTACTTGTATTTTCTACACACATGGTCAGTGATCACGCAAACTCTCAAGTTCTGCCTGAACCCATGAACTCGTGGTCTCTCGATGCCGGCAGTCTCCGTACAAACGTAAAACTCGAGTCTCAGGTTAAGGGGCCGCCGCGCTCAGACGGTCCCGGATCAAGATCTGGATCTGGACTGGAGCCAGTGTGATGCCGGTATAATTTCCACCTCAATAGAGGGATTTTTTAATTTAACAACACGAGCGATGCACGCGCACCCGACCTGCAGAAAGAGCTCATAGACACAAACAGTAGAAACAAGACAAAAATGCTCAGTTGTGAGCTAACTACAAGAGTTTATCACTGTGCGAAAACAAAAGTTCCGTTGCTAATTCAACATTTGTGAATGAAATTCGACCCTTAAAAGTTACATTCAGGTGAGTGAAAAACACAGCGAAAAAAACTGTCTCAAGCTTCAGGAGACAGATGTGTGTCATACCGGTTCATACCTGATCGAAACAGCTGCGCTTGTCCCATTTTGTTTTTTTAAAGAAGTTTCCCCAGCTAAGCAGATGCGCATCGCTGGGATGCTTAAGCTAAGCAGATGCGCATCGCATCTGCTTAGCTTAAGCATCCCATTGGCATGGAAAGTGACGTCGACCTAAAATCCCTCTTTAGATATGTTAACAAGGTATCTGTGCAAGGTGGAAATTGATTTTGTATTATTATATATATGAAAAAAAATAAAGTATTGTCCCTTTAAGTCATAGTTCATATAAAAATGACAGTGGAGCAGGGCTTAATTTGAGCCGGAACAAGCCGAAATAAGATCCGGGAACTCTCGTGGGGCATTCCGGCATCAGTTTTGTCTGCTCCGGTAACGCTTTCTTTTTGTCTTTCTTCTACGAGACGCGGCTCTGCTCCTCTCCCGTCTCTCATCTCATTCACAGTGAACAGTGAACAGGCTTATTTGTGGGGGAAACTGAGTCAGACTGTAATTGGTTAAAAGCGGAACTGACAGGAAATTTGACCAATCAGAAGCAGCACAGGCGGGTTTAAGACTTTTTATTGGTTCCAGGCGAGCCGCACTCTTGTATCCCCTTCTAAAACAGGAAATATGCGTCTAAGAGGATTTTGTGAATATTTGTTGTTATTTGCGACTCGTTTTGATGGATTAAAAGCAGCGGGAGTGTCACGTGTGTTTGGAGTGTACGGGGCGATAAAGAGGTGAGAACCAGCGCCGATGTAGCGGTCACAGTTTCTCATAAGTGCAACTAACTTTACTGTGTTAATTTAACGTGTATTTTAGCGTCACATTTGATGTATGAGACCCGTGTCTGCTGTGTAAAGGCTGTTTGTGACCTGTGTCTGCTTTGTAAAAGCTGTTTGTCCTGCGTGGTTGTTGTGACTTGTGGAGAGTCAGATATGATGCAGAGGCAGTGCTGAACTGCAGGACGAGCGTGTGTGGGATGGCTGTTGCTGTGGATCAGATTTAGGTGCGCTGATTTCTGTCAGAATGAATGAAAATCTCTGTGTGACGTGTAAAAAAACGTGTAACACAGACATAATTACTTTTATATCGTTTAACATGGAGTAGGATGGACAGTTGGGTTGTATTTTAGCATTTCTAAGCCTCTATGTTCACTTTTTGTGTGCGCTCCGGTAAAGGTTCGACCTCGTCTGGAGCCCGGTCCAAAACCCACATTTTGTTCCGGCAACGTTTGAGTTACAAATTAAGCACTGCAGTGGAGGATATTCATGTTTTTTTGTCTAAATTCAAGGGCAACTGCAACGGAACTAAGGAACCTTTCTGATAACTTCATAGAGCTAAAAAAAAAAAAGAGAGGTAAACCACTACTTTCAACCTGATTTTGACAGGCTGAACACAAAAACAAAAACTTGCTAATGTAAGACATGCTAACTCCTGACAGTTTGGTAAACAAGACTTGCTAACTGACCACCTACATGTTTGACTAAGCTTGTTAGCCTGTTTGTGCCACGTGGGAAGTTTCCTGGGAAAAAAAACACACTGGTATGTTTGGCTCAGGTCCGGCCCTCATGGTTCCCACAGTGAGTGCAATCTGAGAGCTGTGTGTGCCGGGAAGAGGCGGAGTTCCTTGTTCCCTGTAGCAAAAGAAAAAAAATGTCAACAAGATCATTAAGGAAGGACTCTTGGAATGTTTGAAGAGTTAGTCATGATGGAGTTACGTAAACTGTTGGGATCAAAAGTAAATGCACAAATGGGCAAGAGTTATCAAATATCAACAAGCATTTTTTGTAGAAAGATGTTGAGAGAAGACTGAAATATGGATAAAACAAAAAACATAGGAACTTTAAAAACATGTTTATTGTGGTGGCGTATGTTAAGAATTAAGATGGCGTGAAAGGTATTATTTACAGAGAAATTTTAGTTTGTTACAGTGCTCTTTTTTTTTTTTTTTCTTCAATATTTACACACACATCAAAACGCTTCATTATTCTTCTCTGCTCCAGAGACACACTAGAGGATAGAGGCTGGCTCCCTTTTATAACCTAAGGCCACTCCCACAAACCAATTAAAACAATTAATAATTAAAAAATAAGCAGAGAGAGTAGTGTGAGATGAAAACAATAGCAATGAATGATTCATGGTTTAATAAAAGCACAAACTGAAGGTAAACCAAGTTAACCAGTGTCAACCAAAAATTATTTTTAGGTGTTTGTCACAATTACATTTGATAATTAGCTTTTGTCATGTACAAAAGCTTCACATTAGTTGGAGCACAACATGTTTTCACTATAGACCTGTTCAGAGCCTATGTCATTAAAAGGGGCTAAAAGAGAAATGAGAATTCTCAACCATCATCACGTTTACATGCAGCTAATTAACCATTTATAAACGCAATATTAACACTAACTTGACTGCGCACAACCAGGTAAACACATGCAAAAAAAAAAAAAAAAAAAACACGTATATGCTCATATTGCGTTTATTAAAAAAAAATAGTTTTAACAATGCTCTGACATCTCCCAATGTGTTCCATAGGTTTGCATTCGTGTGTGACACTCTTTATAACTATTGATTTCTGCGGATTAATTAGTTAGCTATGAGCGGCTGTAGGAACAATGAGGGATCACTAACAAAACCAATACATCACCCCAGAGTCATTGAAGTAAATGTCCAGAGTCTTCCATACAATAAACTTCTAAAATAATGCCACACAGTTTGCTTTGAGTCTGTAGTTCTCCACTTTGTTGATAATTAATTAACAGAAATAACACAAAAATATTTGTCAATGTTGTGGTAACTCACATGTACTTTTCTGCAAATTACTTAGTCATACTCTTGTGTACATAAGGTTTTTCCACCAAATACAAGTAAATATCAGGCACTGAATATCAGGATACTTACTAACATCAGGCTAACATTCAGTAGCTGTACGTGGATCTGGAAGTCGCTTGCTGTTTGTTAAAATTAGTATTTTAAAGAGAGTTTTGCAATCTTTAAATGAAAATGCACAGCTTGAAATGCCTGGGACAGTCGCAGTCTTGAGGCACCAGTTTGTGCCTTTCTTTGCTAACAGTAAATGGTCTAGCTCAGGGGTCCCCAACCACCGGTCCGGGGCCCAAAACCGGTCCGCGAGCCATCTGCTACCGGGGACCAGAGGATCTTTTAAGATGTATTTTATTTTTTGTTTGATTGTTTATCACTACTTCCTTATGCTTTACTATGAAAATATTGTGCCATTAAACCAAATAAACTGCAAATTACAGCAATAAGAGCTAAAAATATGCACAATAGTCACTTATATGCATTTTGCGTTGTTGGTATTGGCGCTACCCAACCTCAACCGGTCCCCAAAAAGAAAATTGTGACTGTACCGGTCCTTGCAAGAAAAAAGGTTGGGGACCACTGGTCTAGTAGATTCAGAGCACGATGTATGCGTCTAATCTCGTAAAAGCTAATGTTGGATAAACTAAATTTCAGACTTCTTCTCATTACATTCAATGGTCAGTGTCAAAATGGCAGCCACAGTCAGTTTCTGCACGTGAGTGCAGGAGTTTTGTAATCAGATCCTTTTTACCCAGCTTTTACTAATACCTAAAATTCTCTATATGACCCATGTAAAATTGGTCACAAAACAACTGAAAACGGTACCAAAACATTTCTACATAAAACCATTTCAAACACATGATCCCATATGGTTCTCAAAAGACCTGTTCTGTGTTTTTCAATAACGGACACTGGACAAGTGCTTATCAGTATCCCACGCCTGAAGGTTCGCTCACCTCATCACTTCTGCTATTGACACATGTGCTTCTCATATTCGGACACTTTCATGGGAACAGCTCGCGGTGGCCCATATGGATATTATTTCATCATTCCACAGGGCATAGAGTCAGCATTCTTGCACCCAGCTGTTATTGTATTAAACAATGGAGACTGGCCTGGGAAAACACTCATAAAGATAATAGATGTGCTCAGGCTAAATAAACATCAAGGTGGATTTTGTTGACAGTAAACACGGCCAGTTCTTGTGAGAAACTATTATTTTAAATTGAAATGATGGTGGGTGGGGTGGAGACAGCGATGGTTAGTGGTGCGTATCTGGGTTGGCTTTTTTCAAGAGCGGAGGAAAGTACCTAGACATTTTGAAACTGATGTCCCAAAGTAGTAGACAATTTTGCTTGCACAGCTGCATTATCAAAACAGAATTATCGAAGGTGTGCCTTTCCTCGTGTTTAAATGTGATAAATGGTTCAGAATAGCAAACATTTTGGCCTTTAAATGGTTACAAGAACAATTTCTGATTTAGATGATATTCTCTGTTGTTGCTTGGGTTGTTCCAGGGACCACCAAGACAGAGCTCAGGGAGGACCAAGGACACACATGGAGTAATCTAAAACTGTCCCTCCTCTTTTGGCTTTCCATTCTCGTGGGTGTGATTGACCAGGAAAGTCCCCTCTCCTTATGGTCTGGTTCAATTGTCAGGAGAGTGGAGCAGCAGCCGCTGTTTGGAGAGGAGGTTTGCCAAACTAAACAGGTTTCTACTGTCAGAAGCATTTCTATGTTACAAATGGTGTGCAAAATAAATAAATAATGTGTTTTTTGTAGTAATTATTTTTTATTTATTTACCTTTGTTAAACCAGGAAGTCCCAATGAGGTTCAGAATCTCTTTTGAAAAAGAAACCTGGCCAAGATAGCAGTCAACACCATTAATACAATATTACATTATAGAAACAACTCTCTCAAAACAATATGCTACAGCTTTTAATTTGATGTCTTTTTGTACGTTATTCCAAGACCTCGGTGCTGAATATGAGAAGGCAGTTTTCCCCAGTTCAGTAAAGCATCAAGGCACGTTGTAAAGAAAATGAGAAGATGAACGAAGCCGGTAACTACCTGAGCTGACAGTGAAGAAATTATTCAGGTAACCAGGAAGTTTCCCTAGAATTCTGTTGTAAATGAAAATATACCAAAGTTGTTTTCTACGAGTTGACAAAGATATCCAACCAACTATGAGAGAGAGACTTTGCATTACAGAAAGAAATCAATTACAGAAAGAAAAACGTTTCTTTGCACTGAAAGAAAAGCAGAAATTGTTTAGAAAACAACCTTATTTTTGTTAATTATTAGTAGTATTTTTTTTTTACTTATTTTTTTTGTCATTAATGAGAAATGGATTTTGAAAATAGGACAATTGTGAATCCTCTGGACCATTTCAACAGGTTTGATCAACTATAGAGCAGGCTTTTGAAAAAAAAATCATACTTTTTTTGAGCACTTAGCGTGAGTTTTAGTGTCAATAGACTTGATTCTAAAAAAAATATTTTTGCGTGGCCACCTCAATAGACGGACCTTCAGAGTAGACCACAATGTCGTCTGCATAAAGGTGGAGTTTGGCTTGCACTTGCAGGTCTTTCCCCAGGCCATTCATGAAGATGATGAATAGTGTAGGTGCAAGAATTGATGCCTGCAGGTCACCCTTTTTAATAGTAGAGACTCTGAAGAACAGCCCTGCACTTCTGATACTTTAACTTCTTACAAGCGGTGAGGTCGGTGCAGTCTCTGTACCAGAGGGTGGGGCAGCGATGGAGAAGGCTCTGCTGCCAGGTTTGGAGCTTGGACCACAGAACAGCAATCAGGACCGTCACATCTACATGATGTGGTTGGCTCGGTCAGGGCCTTAGCTGGAGGAGCAGGAGCAGTTTGAGGTGGAAACCAAAGTGAGAAAACAGATGGCACAGGTCCAAGTGGATCAGATGAAACTTCTGTTGTTTCAGTCGGTGATAAGGTCATCCCCTCAAAATATTTCTCTGCAGCTAAAGTAAAAGTTCTGCAGCTTTTCAGATGTCCAAAGTTAGCATTTGCCACACTGACGCTGGCAAAGTCTCTGTCCTAATCCTGTTGGATCTGAGTGCTGCTTTTGACACTGTCGATCATGACATCCTCTTACACAGACTAAGGGACTGGGTGGGCATCTCTGGTTCTGCCCTGAAGTGGCTCCAGTCCTACCTAGAAGACAGGAAGTATTTTATTGAAATTGGTAATTGCGCGTCTGAGCACATGGCCTTGACCTGTGGTGTGCCCCAGGGGTCAATCTTGGGACCCCTTCTGTTCAATCTTTACATGTTGCCTTTAGGTCACTTAATACGCAATAATAATGTGAGCTATCACAACTATGCAGACGACACTCAGATCTATGTGTCACTAACAGCAGGTGAGTATGGGCCAGTGGATTCACTCTGTCACTGTGTGTGTGGATGCAAAACAACTTTCTCCAGCTAAACTCAGACAAGACTGAAGTTATCATCTTTGGCCCACAGAAACAAAGAGAAAGTGTCAGTAGTCAACTTCAGTCTCTCTCTCTAAAACCTTCAAGTCAAGTTAGAAATCTGGGGGTAATAATGGACTCAGACTTGAACTTTAACAGCCACATTAAGTCAATAACATCAGCAGCTTTCTACCATCTAAAAAACATTGCCAAAATCAAAAGTATAGTGTCAAAGCCTGACTTGGAGAGACTTATCCATGCATTTGTCTCCAGTAGGTTAGACTATTGTAACGGCCTGCTCACCGGCCTATCCAAACAGGCTGTAAAACAGCTGCAGTACATCCAGAACGCTGCTGCTCGAGTCCTGACCAGAACCAGGAAGTACCATCACATTAGTCCTGTGCTTAGGTCTTTGCACTGGCTTCCAGTGGCTCAGAGAATAGACTTTAAAACAGCTCTGCTTGTGTTTAAGTCTCTCCATGGACTAGCACCAAAGTACATCTCTGACTTGTTAGTGCGTTATGAACCATCTCGCACTCTGAGGACCTCAGGGACCGGCCTCCTGCTTGTGCCCAGAGTCAGGACTAAACATGAAGAATCAGTGTTTCAGTTTTATGCAGCTAAGATCTGGAACAGTCTTTCAGATGATGTAAGACAGGCCTCCACTGTGACAATGTTTAAATCTAGGCTGAAAATATGTCTTTTTATCTGTGCATATGACTGAAATACTTTGTCTGCACTCTTTATTTCTTTACTTCTTTTAGAGTAAATTTTATGCTGATTATGTTTTTTAATAATGTTGTATTGTAATTTTGATGCATCTTTTCCTGCCTTGTAAAGCACTTTGAATTGCTTTGTGTATGAATTGTGCCATACAAATAAATTTGCCTTGCCTTGCCTTGCCTTCATAGCTTCATGTCCCATCTCATGCTCATGACCATGCTTGATGGACGATATTTGGTATGAAGAAACAACACAAATATTATCAAAACAGTACAAAGCTATTTTAACAATGGAAGAACTTTTTTTTCAAGATGCACCAAGCTCAGAAATGACCTAACTTCCGCTTTGTAATACAAAAATAGACTTATGGTGGCCATTAGAGATTGACCAATGTTTTTTACATTTTTTATTTTATCATTTCAATTTGTTTTATTACTATTTTTTATCTGTATTTATTTTGTGCATTCTCTGGTACAGAGTTGAGAGTTGAGTTTCAGAGTTGAGAGTTGAGCTTCTGGAAAATTCCGTAATTGGAGTCTGGAGGCAGTGTACCTGGAAAAACACAAACGCAAATATGAAAACGCAAGAGTGAAAACTTAAAACATGCACAAATGCTAATTAAACAACGCAGCTCATGAAAAGGGTAGATCTGCTTTACTGGACCAAAATACTACCTTAAAGGGTTAAAAAAGCATAAATCAGATACCTTTAATTTGCCATTATATTTCTGTTTTTAGATGTAAGACTTGTGAAATAGACATCAGATTTTAACTTCAAAATCTAGAAGACATTTCATTTCACAATTACTCAACATTTTTGTAACCGAGACTAGAATGTTCAGTGTTAAGGCCTTTGAAGGGAACAATAGGATGTTGTTGCCTGTTAGATAAGCCTGTGTTGTCAGGACAGAAGTGAACAGCTGATAGAAGCGTGGCTGGTGACTCCATGTTCTCTAAATAACTTGTGTTTACACGGTGAATCACAGAGTTGAAAGACATCTCCAGCCTGCGTGTGGGGCTTATGTTGAGTCCACTTCTTTTCTTAAGCCTGTTTAAGCCGTGGAGGGCTACTGGACACTGTGGAAGGACGGTTAGAAATGCATGATTACGTGACATACAGTACATATACACATGTTTTGGGTTATAGTGAAAAGGTAAATAAGGAGAAAACGACTGCTGGTACATGGGGTCCTCTGCAGTTTATTTTTATTTATTTTTTTGTCGCAAATTAATGTTATTAATATTTTTGTCATTTTGGGATAAATCTTATTTAAGAACAAACATTCACAATTACTTGTTTTATTCTCATTGCTGAACATGATTACCCAACTACCTGATAAAATCTGGGCTTAGATCTGGTAGTGCTTGGAAAACAAAATATTACAATGGTATTTGGTGTGAAATGTTTGAAAACCACTGTTCTAATTGTATATCTAAATGTAGGCCACTTGCAAATTGATAGTCCTCTTTGTATATTTGATTTCTATTTTTGAAGACGTACGCGTGGATAAATTCATCTGGTGCCAGCAAATAAGAATTTATATTGATCTGATTTTAAACTTTGTTTAACATATCAATGTAATGGTGTTTTTCACACCATCAGGAAACCCAGCCTGCCTGTTACATGAGCTCCAATGCACTGCCATTTGTATTTGTCCAAAGCCTTGAGAATGTTAGTGTAAATAACATGAAAGCCACAGCACCATTGTGGTGTGAAAACAGATTTGTCTCAGGTTGTCTTAGCAACACTGGAGGTTAGGTTAAAGCTTGCACTGCCAACATTATGATGATGATGATGATGATGATGATGATGATGATGATGATGATGATGTTGCATTGGATTTAGCGCTTTTCAAGACACCCAAAAGACACTTCAAATTATTCATTCATTCATTCTATACTGGGTAGTGATAGGCTTCTAATGTAGCCACAGCTGCTCTGGGACAGACGCAAAAGCAAGGCTGCCATGTTGCGCCATCAGCCCCTCTGACCACCACCAACCATTCACACACACACCAGACCAGACAATGTGGGTGAGGTGTCTTGCCTAAGGACACAACAACAAGTTTCTCCTCTGTGTGTCCTGCTGTGGCACCTGAGGTTTCTTCAGCAGTCTCCCATCCAAGTACTGCCCATACCCAACATGCTTAGCTTCTGAGATCTGACAGGATCAGGCTTTGAAAAGCTGGTATGGCCACATTACTACATTGCTCATAGTATTTTCTAAGTCAATAAAGTCACACAATGCACATTTAAAACAGCCAAATAAGCTGCTAATTAGTCACAGCAAACCCAGCCCTGCAAACAAAACTCTCTGATACCAACATGCAAATAATGTACATCTACTTAAGCGCTGTTACATAAGCCTCCATTTACATCTGATGACTATACCTTTTACATATTCTTCCCTGCTCTTTTGTCAAACATTACAAGTACAAAATAATTCCTTATGCACACACCCATGACTGGATCTTATCTTAATGTAACAATGATTAAATAATGATAACAAACATCAAATTAAGTACAATTAAAAAGCAGTGCTGATAAGTTGTCCTTGTGTGCAAAGCTGGGAGGTTTCTGTCGGCAGTAAACAAGCTACAAATTCTTCTTTATACTGGTAGATTGGTGCTGCATACCTGCTCTGATAAGCTGGCTCGAGGGTTTGGACACACATACTTTCAATCATTCCTCACGTGGCATTTAAACCAGGCCGTATCATCCACGTGATGGTTAAAGGGCTAGGCTTTGCTTTGTAGATCTGCCTAAGCAATTGGAAATGTTGCTAATGCAGTAAAGAATGAAGCAAAGGATAGAGCAAACTTTTTAGAAGGTCCGATTTTTTGGAGAGCCATGGCTTGGGACTTGGTAGTTGCCTAACACGTCACTACTTTAGGTTATAAGGATTTGTATTGAACAGTAACAAAAAGAGGTGAATTAGCTGACGACTTTAGACCAAATCATAGGTCTAATATGTCTTTTTATATAAATACAATTAGTTGTCTGTGTGTCGGAGTGGGAATTAATCAGATAAAATATAGTATAAAGTATGGAACTAAATAAAAAGCTAGTAGAACTGTAAAGGCACACAGGTAAGTCGGTGAGACAGCTTTAAGTTTCCATAGTAATTTATTTTCTCTTAGATTATGTTAGATTTCATAAATAAAACACTCCTTTTGGTTACGGTACTGTCCATTACTGACATTTTATTGTATATTGACAACACAGTTCTTTAACAGGTCTCAGTCCAGCTGAAACAAAGTCACTTACAGGTCACCTCCGCCGCAACACAGGAGTCCTTCAGGTGTTACTAATGACAGAAGTGGTTAATAGCATCAAGCAACAGCGAGGCAATGTAGTTCACACAGATAGCACACGTAGTTGTCAAAACGTAGACCAAACCCAGGCAAACGGCAGTGGGCACGTGAGTGCCCCAGCTGTTCCCAACATGACTACCTGAAAACATGACCTATGTTACTTTTCTGATGTTATGAATGAATAAAGTCAGCATTCGCTACGAAACATACCGTGGGCAGATGACACACAGCGAGAAGCGCGCTGGCCAATCACGACACTCGACTGGTACAACCGCAGCAACGTGCTATAAACAAGAGGCTAAATAAGCACTGGTGCGAGTAACTGAACAATATTGAGGAATAAACCGCATTTGGTACCTGATAAAATGAGTTGACACAAGCACGAGACATTAGCACAGTGGAAATGTGCAGAAACATGACGAAACCAAGGCACTAGCGTGGAATAGAGCGACTCAGCTGCTTTGGGAGTATTGAGGTCAGAGGTCAAAGCAGCGGAAGTTGCGTGTTTTTATAGCGTGCGCTCCCATAATGATTAGTTGGCATGAATAAATAAAATGACAAAAGCTTGTCATGCCACATCTGTATAAATTATACATTTTGCAATAACACGATAATATTTTTGGCTTTTGAGCACAGATCTGGTCAGATAAATGATCAGTTCAAAACGTACTTTTAACTTCAACGCTTTTGCCACACACCCTTTTTAATCAATAAATCGGTCGATGGGACATGTTTGGTCTACTACAACCTAGTCGAAGTGTGTTAAGGGCCAATCAGTTTTGCTTTGCTTTAATAGTTTTATTTGACAAGAAATAATGAATACATTGTCTTAATGTGGGATTGACAGGCGAAGCAGATCTCTAAAGTACCAATGTGATCCTCGGGCCTTAAAAGAGCACTATGCAACTTTTTGAAAATCAAGTTTTAGTCATTTTTGTTGTACTAAATAAATGATTTAGGTTTGCAACTTTACCTCGAGTAGGGTTACATATCCACAGAATTTTGGCCTGGATGAGGGCGTCCTCGTTGTGTCTTTAGCTGTATTTTTCACATAATGGCATGACATATATTTAAAGACCATTCAGAACGTCCCAAAGTAGAGAGGGATTTTTTGTTTATCAACATGGACTCGGCCTGCAGAAAGAGCCACCGCTCACAGACGCAAACAGTGGAAACAAGTCGAAAAAGCACCATTGCCAGCTAACTAGTAGAGTTTATTACTGTGAGAAAACACTGTTCTGCTGCTAAATCAACATTTGTGAACGAAATTTGACCTTACGACCCTTAAAAGTTACATTCAGGTGAGTGAAAAAACAGCGAGAAAAACACTGTTTCAAGCTGGAGACAGACGTCTGTCAGACCGGTTCAGACCTGATCCAAACAGCTGCTTTCGTCCCGTTTCGTTGTTTTAGTCAAAGAAGTTTCCCCAGATGGGCAGAGACTTTTGCTTCTGCATAGAGCTTGCGCAATATGGGGGAAAGGGACATGGACCAAAAATCCTATCGCTTGAGCTTTTTATTTCTTCTGAATTGTGCAGTTTTCACGCCCAGAAAGTTACCTATACAATAAATAGATCTGATCTAATCCAAATACACAGATAGCTTGTTTTTTTAGTCAAATGCTAAGAGTGCTGTGACAGTCTGGATATACTGTATGTGCCTGTTTTTCCAATGCTCACAAAATCACATATGCTATTCTGCTACTGTATTAGTCTTTATTTCGGGCCGATACAGGACACACATTCACTGAGTTATGTCTAGAAACAGCTGATGAAGTTACACCTGCAGATTTCATCCCTCTAATTCCACAGAAGAATGTATTTGTTAGAATGGTTCATCTTTCCTCATACCTTCTCACTGACAAAGCAGCTAAAACTTCTTTCCCATGACTGAAGCGACTGTAGTTTACATGAAGTGTGTGATTTTACTTGAAGATGTAGCAGTAACTTCCTGAAGGTAAAAGTTAAATTCTGTAGAAATAGAATCTTTTCCTAAATGTGATGTTATGTGATTAAAATAAATAAACAAAAAACATGTGCATTGATTTTGTTAGAGATGTTGAATTAATTATGTTGTTATTGCCTCAATAACCTTCTATTTCATTCTTTCTCTAGATTTTTCATTTGCAAACACTTTTCTAATAATAGGTTGCGCTCACATGACATCACAACATTCTCCAGAACAAAAATATATTATACAGATGTTTGTCAGCTCAAAGGAATCTTGCTTGAAGTCAGTTTTTTGTGATCAGTCACTAGAATCATATATTTCATTTTCAGGCACAATGGACCTCATTCATAACACATTCTTGTTCTTAAGGGCTTCTTACAAACATTTTTGGCCTTTACAAATTTTGTTCTTAATGGAAAATGTTCGTCTGTAAGAACAAATCCCACAAACACTCAGGCGCACAGGAACAAAAAAATCAGCAGTTTCATAATTTTATTATGTGACTTGAATATGTTTCCTCTGAGTGTGTTCATGTGTGTTTGGACATTTTTAAAAGACGCTGAAGTTTTGAATCAGCAATAGTCGGAAACGCGCTGTTGCACTTTCTTATTTCCTCGTTTGCCCTTATTTTTGCTCTGGGAGAAGTCCCATATGGCCCATATGTGCCATATACGAAAGTAGCTTCCCTAATGCATCATTCATTCACATCCATGTATGAGTGACGTAGTGTTCGTAGCTGGAGTTTGGTGAATTTGGCGTAAAGGCTGTTCAACCCTGTCTCACAAGAAAGCGTACGACACAAAACCAGCGTATTTGAGCATGATTTCACACATTTTTTGCGTACCTTTTTGTTCTGCTGTAGGTATAGCATAATATGAAAAAGCGTAAAAATGAGAAGAAATTTTGGTTGAAACCACATGGAGATATTTGCTTTAAGTCTAGTTACTAATTCAGGTAGGATTGGGGCTGGGGCTTGGGGTAGATTAAGATTAGGGTAAGGATTTTGTTAATATTTATAAATACATCTTTAGAACCACCATAGAAATGAAATGGGACTGCGACGCGTGGCACATTTACCCCAAAAAAACAGTGAAATCGTGCTAATCATACGCACTTTACATGTCCTGCTATGTCGTGGTATATGTACTATGTTTTCTGTGAGATCGGGTTGGCCGTACATGCTTCATTTGAAATATCATTTGAATATTGTAATCAAGAATAGATAGGTCATAAAAGTATTAAGAATTTTTTGTCAATATCGCCCAGCCCAGTAAATGAGAACAACTGTCATGGACCAGATTTCACTGGTTAGAGGGCCTGATCTGGACCCCTGGCCTTATGTTTAATAATCCGGACCTACACCATTACTAATTTACCATTTACAAGTACTTGTCACAAAACTTGGTCCAAACAACTCACCATATATAGGTCGTCTACAGTTTGGGGGATGTAAACAACTTGTAAGTCTTTAAATTGCATGTGTGCGTAGGTGGATTTCATGTTCAAACTCCGTCGCGCTTTGTTCTCACACATGTATCTTTAGAAATGCAAATAAGCTTTTCTTTTTCAAGCTCACATTCACTCCATTCATCCTCCCCTTCACCCTGCAGCTATGATCCAAAAGTCTTGCCCAAAAAGCATTTACTGTTGCCTGAAATGTGTCTGAAAAGCACGTGGGCGGGGTGGGTCTGTATATCTTCTAACCCCCTTTTCTCTCCGCTTGTTGGATGTCTCCCGGGGACTGGCAGGATTATGGAGGGGATTTCTGCAGGGGAAGACTGTTTTTGGTGAGAGTTTTCCAGCTGAATCGACCAATCAGAGGCCTTCATCCAAGCCATGCCCGGAGGGTCTGTGTACATTTAGCACAGTGCACTGTACATATTACATGCATTGCATCACTTCTGGCAGAAAAGTCAGTCACAAAGTAAAAGAATAGGCCAATGCAAAATGAGTAGTTTGGATTAGTTTTGTTTGATACTTGCTTAAAGGGACTATACTCGACTTTTCTTTGCAACAATATAACTTAAAAACAATTTCCCCCTAGCACTGATATCTTATTAATGTGTCTTGTGGTTAACTTTTGTTAGCATACAGACTTACCTCACCGCCTACAGCTTTGAAAAAACTTTAAAATACATTTATGATGAACAATTCTGAAGCTCAGAATGCATTAGCTAGGTGAGAAAATTATGTAGACTGAAGTAAGATTAAATAATTAAATATTTCTGTTTGTTTACATTTTTAAGGATGCAAAAAATAGTTATAGTCCCTTTAACTTGACCTCTCAGATTTAGCAGGGGGCATCCTAAAGTTGTTCACACAACAATCAAACACAATCTCCGAAGTAAAGGTATCAATCAATCAATCAATCAATCAATCAATCAATCAAATGTTTTTCATGTAGCACTTTAAAAATAACAAAGTTGACCAATGTGCTATACAGATGCTCACTAAACAATGTAAGAGACCAAACAAACAATAGAGGGATTATTTGTTTATCAATGCTCACCTGATATGCAGAGAGAGCTGCTGCTCCTTGACCAAGCTGGAGAAACAACTCGAGAAACTAACTACAAGAGTTCATCATGCAAGTTACATTCAGGTGAGAGAAAAAACACAGTTTCAAGCTTCAGGAGACAGACGTCTGTCAGACCGGTTCAGGCCTTATCGAAACAGCTACTCTCGTCCCGATTTATTGTTTATTACAAAACGCAAAATAATCATGACTTTTGGTCCAAGCCATAAACCATTTTGTTTTGGTTTAATGGTTAAGCTTAGGCTTACATTTACTAAAATGGCTACATTTAGGGCTGGGGCTTGAGGTAAGTTATGATTTACCCATTAAACCCAAAGAAAATGTTGCCATGTGGCTTCAGTCAAAGTTCGTGGTTATTCTATGTTTTGGCTTTTCCTAACACGTCAAGGTAAAAAACTTGAAAACCTGCTCATCACATGTTTTGACATTTTGCAATATATCTATGTTTTATCCAGAGACGGCTGCAACACTCATGAAAGAAAATTGTGTTTACAATGAACTTAACATCATTTATTGGTTTCATTTACTGCCATAAATCTATAAATGTTCTTATAGAATGCATGCATATACCACGACACGTAGCGCAATTTTCTAATCTGGCATGCCTATGACACACAACATTGATTTGAAAAGCTTTGGAAAGCATGAAACATAATAACAAACATAATATTATAGACATGTTTTGATTGAAGTGAACGTGTAAGTTCTGAAGATACAAAAAGTGTACACTTAGGTCTGGGACTTGGAGTTGGTTAAAATTAGGATTCGGATTAGGATTGCCGCCTACGTAAGAATTTGAATTGAATGTGAGTTGGGTCAAAAGGGGAGAGTTTGAGAACAGTTGATCTGTTCAACCTTTCACAGCAAAAGAGCCACATTTGCACTATTCAAACCAAATCAAAGCCAGAAAGAGCCACATTTAATCCCCCTCTCTCTCCCCTTCAAAAAAAACCTTAGACAATGTGAACTAAAACAATGTTTTGCAAAATAAAATAATGTGTGAATTAACAAAAATGACTTTAAAGGTGAGATTAATCAGTTTGGTTCTGTAATGCTCCTGTGCATTTTTAGAGAGACTCCAGTTATGGCCATCAGTACATTTAGAAATATTAAATAACCACTATACACTAAACCAGTGTTTTTCAACCAGCGTGCACTAAAGTGTGCCTTGAGACACCACCAGGTGTGCCTTGAAAAGTGTGTCGGTTGTCAACATTTAATCAATTAAATACGCTTAATAGGTTTAATTAAATGAATTACCATTTAGGAGTGCTTGAAACACCTCCTACATCAAAGCCACTCACCATTTACAGATTTAAAGAATAATTTAAAGATATTCTGCATTACTTTTCCATTGAAAAGGTTCTGTCAATATGAGAATCTAATTACACTGACTGGGAGGTTCCATGATAAGACAATAAGCACATTTGACATGTATTTGTTTTACAGGTTATTTTCATTCCAAAAGCTTAGGTGCAATTTTATCGTGATTTATAGATCTAACCAGTACAAATGGGCTTTGTTGTGTTCCATGCTTCTGTCTATTCAGATAGATCACATTTCAAGCACAGCAATACAAAAAGCAAGCAACAATTTCATTGGAAAAGTTACATAGTGCCTCTTTAAACTGCCTTTTTAAAAAAAACAAAACTAAGTAACTTTGTGTTCATAAACAGTGTGATTTTGCTATATTTTAACAGGTGATATGAGGCGGAAAAACTTTAAGCACAAAAGTGTGATATAAGTCAGAGACTGGGAACAATGAACTAAATGTAACACTGGGGTAAACGAGTTGAATACCGTAGTAAGTTACTTGTAGGCTAGGTCGCATCTAACTGACCCAGAAGACTGGTCCGACTCTAGGAGGGATTGGTACAGTTAATTAATACACAACACAATGATTTTAAAGTGTGGATGGTACCATATATTGTGAGTGGAAAAACATACAAAAAGAAAACAAAAATATGAAAAACCCCAATATTTAGTTAGGAAAAGTATACTTTTCTTTTTAAGAAAATAGATCGATCATTAGCAGTATTCACAACAACAATTTAAGGGTTGGCTTGTTCCCTGAATGATAACTTAACTTCACAGTTCACACACAATAATATTCAAAAACAGTTTCAAATCTCAGAAAACGGGGCACAACTTCAAATGTCCAAAAGTGCCCAAAATGATGAGAGTCGCAAGGCTTATTGTCCATATTCATAATTGTCCATAGGCCAAATGTCCATTTGTGTACGATTGTCCATGGGCTAATAGCCCTTGAGTGTGTGAGTGTGTGAGTGAAAAGGTGGAGGGGAGACAAGGCTGCCAGAGCCTCCTACCAGACCAGCAGGGGCGCTTGAACTGAGGTTTGCTCGGCTCCAATCTTAGCTCGCCATTGAGTGGTTTCCCGAGCAGGAAAACCTGGCTGGCCTGTACAATACAAACAGGACCATATTCAGTAAGCATTCTCTAACTAGTTAGCTTCTATCTGTGTACACATCAATCAATTAATTCATATTACTCTTTTAGCAAAAGAATAAATAGTTTCACATTTCCACATATTGTGCATTGATTTAAGACACAATAGAAAAAGATAGTTATTCATAAATAGCATAATAAATACCATTTCAAATATTTCCACAGTGTTGTCAAAATTTAAATCACAGTAAATTTCAGTGCAAACTGCAGCTAGTGCACTTTAAACTGCAGTAACACTTAAACATTAAGCGGTCCTTGTTTCCGAGTGTCAGCATTAGCATTTAAAAGCTAGTTTGGACGTAGCTAGTCCATTAAAAGTGCATATGTAAAGCTAATGCTAATAGCATTTGTTGCAGCACAACAACACAGGCAAAACAAAAGACAGACTCACCAATTCCCTTTTAAAACCGACGCACCACGCGACCAAACGGCTACTACCCCTGCGCTGGCTGAAGGCTAAAGGTAGATGCAAGTGCGACAGGCATTAAAATACAGCGTTACGATAATATACGAGTGAAAACAAGCATTTGTTTGCGACGAACCTCTGATAGCAGCTCCGTGTTCTTCCCCACGCTTCTAATCTGAGAGCAGCGCCATCTACATGTAAAAAACTCTACGAGCAGCGTGATTGGCTGAACGCGGCACGCTCTGACGCTACGTGGAGATGTTCGCGCTACGTGATGCGATGACGTAATCACGTAGGGAGAACAGACGGCTCACATTAATTAATATATTTTCAAGTTAAAAAGAGCGTTTTTTCAACCTGGTTACATAAACAACTGCTAATGTAAAGTAAACACATACTGCGAATATAGTTCTTTAGCTTTTTATAGTCTAGTTCCTCAGTCTCACTCTGATGTCTTTAAAGAGCCACAGGTGGCTCTTGAGCTGCAGGTTGTAGACCCCTGCTTCAGAGCAACGCCACCTTTAAAAATAATCTAAAACCACAGAAACATTTTCAAAAGATCTCTTCAAGAGACAATGTGCTCACAGTGTTCCATCTACATCTAATAATATGTTGTTTAGTTCCCTAAATCCAGTGTCATTGTTTATGTTGTTAGCATGTGCCTGGCTGCATTGCAAAAGTGGTGAAAAGTTCTAAATATTTGGAATTTTAGTGATTAGCAAATGTTTATAATTTCCCAGCATAATTTCCTAACATACAAAAAGTAAATATTGTTCAAGAAAAAACAAGTGCTTCCATATATATATATATATATTAAATTACATTGGCTTCTCTTTAAACCTACTTAGCAACAGCAAACACCAAGTAACTTTAAATCCAGCTTTGCCCCAGTTTGTGCTCTCATAATGATAGTGTTACACAACCTGTGCTGTCTGTGGCGTGCAACTGTAGGTTTAATGAGGCCAACCTAAAGCTTTGCCCGGGCACATAAAGGCTGTATAAGAGGCATTCAGCTCATGAGTCATGCTCAAGCTAACATTACATAACAGCTCCTCTGACACACTTTTAAGGCAAGACAATGCATTTGAATAGTTTCATTTCTTAGTGCTATACCTTTTTGATTTTGTTCAGTCTGCCGGTATCAAATATACCATTGTGTGCAGAGATATTGGCAAAAGTAATTAAGTTACTACTAGTTATTACTTAAAAGTTACTTGTCTGAAAAACAACTCTGGTAAAAGTAAAAGTCCAGCTGTTACGAATTTACTTGAGTAAAAGTACAAAAGTCCAACACTGCTAATAACAAAGTAAATAAAAAAAATGGGGGGTTTCCTGCATTGAGGTGTAAAATGGGTTTTACAATGAGACACTAATAAAATATTTAATCAAATGGAGAATTGTAAAAATTAGACCTTTTTCTGAGTTTTAAATTATTAAACTGGGAAAACAAGTCTTTAAGAGAGAGAAAAAAGTAACTAGTCTGTATTTAAAATGTAGGGAATAGAAAGTACAAATATTTTGAAAAAAAAAAAAATGCAAGAAGTAAAAGCATTAAGTATTTTGTTTATATTAAAATAATGTACAGATACACCCAAAAAAAATTAAGAACAGTGCTTGAGTAAAAATACTTTCACTTCTGACTATGTGTATGTGTGACTGTGTATTTTATAGTTTCAGTGGCAATAAGAACATACCATAAACATTTACATGCATATAACGTAGAGCTATTCAATAGGCTATTATTTCCAATGAGTCATACTTTTAGAAGGCTGTAGTCCAAAGGCCAGACTACAAAACTGCACCTTCATTTTATGTTATATGTTTAAAACATTTGCAAGGGACTGGAAATTGCAAACTCATGCCTTGTCATCTTATCAGTGCTTGCTTCCATCAGATCTCAGAAGCAGAGCAGGTTGGGTCTGGGCAGAAGTTGGATGGGAGACCGCTGTCCTTAGGCGAGACACTTCACCCACATTGCCTGGTGTGGATCTGGTGTGAGTGTGAATGGTCAGTGGTGGTCAGAGGGGCCGATTGAGCAAAAACGACAACCTCGCTTCTGTCAGACTTACTGTCGAGTCTGGAATGAATGAATAATGTATAATGTGATGTGTCTTTGGGTGTCTTGAAAAACACTAAGTAAATCCAATGTATTATTATTGTTAAACTGACTAAACTGCCATCTACTTTACCTCATGCATGCTTGGGCCTAACTCACTATTTGCGGACCACTGGCTTAAATCTCCACCCTCATTGTATACAGACTAATCAAAATGTAGACTGACTCGTGATTTCAAGTCAGGTGGGTCTTGTGAAGTATGATACAATCAGAGACGGAACAATCCTTTCACCCATCAATTATCAGCTGGGTGCAGAGTTCCAGTACTCTTCAAACCTCTCAGAAAAGTGTTGGCATCCAAAGGTTTCCTGACCAGCCAGCCCTTTCTACATTCTGATCGAATGCAGAAGGATCTGGAACCAAAGACAGAGACAATCAACAAACAACCGCTCCCCTCCTCCATATCTCTCCATTTTTTTCCCTAACTGTTTCAAAACATACAAGATGGCGTACGTAGCTTCTTCGGCTCTTGATTTGGTTTGAGCAATTTGGACCGTATCAATTTCTTAAAACCTGAGCAGCAAATCAAGAACCTTCATACTTGAAAAAAATCTTTGCGCAACATAGTTATGATTGGTTGACTCAGTGCAAGGAAAGCCCTCTAAATGAAACTCTGGTGCTCTGATTACAGACCCTTACGCCTTTGTAATAACCTGGCCAGCCAGATGGATTTTCTTGCGATATTTGTGAATTCACAAACTTATGATAATCCAGCAGCTTGATTAGTTTGAAGTCCGACGCAGCGGTGACCAGCCCAATCACATTGCAGCAGCGTGAGTTGAGGTGGGGTGGTTGCAACAATGACAGGAAGTACCGCTTGATTCAAACAAACTCGCTTGGCTCATTTTACCCTAATCGGCCAAGCGTATACTGTAGCTAGGTGACCCACACTAGGCCTGCAAGCTACAGTTTGAAAAAAAAATAAAAGATTTTGTATCCTGCATCGTTGTCATCACTCAGAGTCATATTTATTGGTATTTTTCTACATGGCAGTGTGAAATCCATCTTTAGAAACATGTTTGTGCAACATGTTTGTGTATATATATTTTTATATAATCATGATTATGTAGGTCTTCATTGTATAACTGTGCAATAAAAAATTCTCTCTAAATATGACATTTCTATTTGCAAAGTTCCCATTTAACCTACTGACATATGCTTTACTAAAAGGCTTTCTGACAAAATGAGTGCTTTGTTTCTCGTCTAACAACGTTCCCCAGGGAGAGTTTGTTTGTGATGTAGACCCAGGAGCACTGTAGAAACACAATGGACAAAGCTCTAGTGTCACTGCGTCAGGACATTCAGTTCTAGTGTAATATTGAGCAACAGAATAAAGAGAGTTCAGTGATAAATGTTTATGCAATAATTCCATTACAAAATATACAGTAAATTGTGTTAATTCGCAGTCTTTTTTCATTTAGAATAGCGTTGTTACAACCTTCAAGAAATAAATGTCCAAGAGATTACACTGTTCATGCAAAAGTACATATTTTGGCCAACAAAACACCAATGCAAAAACAAATACAGTATATACAGTAAAAGGGCAACTATGACGCATTATTCTTGTGTTGTTCCCGTCCTTTGTCTGCTGGCCTATTTCCCCGTGGAGATTTTGTTTTTAAAGTATAGCTTTCTTGTCATCACTGTACATTTCCCTGAGTGAATGAGAGAGTGAATGTTTGTCTGTCTAACTCTGCGACGAGTTGACCACTGTCCAGAGTGTTCCCCCACCTAAGGCCCAAAGTCACTGGGATAGGCTCCAGTCACCTGCGACCCCTAACGGGATAAGCGGTAGAAAATGAATGAATAGACGCTATAAAGTTTGTGGCGATGTTTATGGGCTTAGAAAGTAACTAACCTGTTTTCAAAATATAGGGAGTAGAAACTACAGATATTTCTTTAAAAATGTAAAAAGTAAAAAAGTCACCAGATTATTTAATACTCCAGTAAAGTACAGATACTTTGTAAAACTACTCGAGTACAGTTCTTGAGTAAAAATACTTAGTTACTTGCCACCTCTACTCACTGCTAACATTTCCATTGCAATGATGTCATCTGCGTAACCTCTATTTTCAAATTCCAATAAAAACATCTATGCTGCCAACCATTTTTAAATAGCTCTTCAGTATTTTGTTCCTGTGAAGACTTGAAGGAGAAAAAGAGAGAGCGACGTGCTGAACTCATGTTGTTTTGATCCTCCTCCTCGCCCCGGAACATTCCACATAAATGCTGCATCAGGCTTCGGGAACAGGCTGTCCTACTGCAGAATATATAACCCTTTGCCTGCCAGAGCAAACTTTTGGGCCAAAATGACAGGGAATGAGTACATGTCTGGACTTGCTGCTGGTTACATAATGAGTAATCCCTTCAGACTGCGCCGGATCTGAGAATAACACGGCTTGATAAAAGGTCGACGGGTTGGCGCGGATTCAAATACAGCAGCCTGACGACATCCGAGGGCAACAAGGCGAAGGGAGGGAAAAGCAGTGCAGCAGAATACATCATGCGCACATAGGACATTTAGTGACATGATGTGCAGAGAGAGAGACACGCAGAGTTTGTAGTTACATCATTTAATGGATAGGAGAGGTCTGGGTTGTTGTGAAGATGTCAACAAGAAAGTTAGATTGATTTTATGCTTACTCTCTCATTAAATGGTCATATTTTCCACATTATTATTGTTGTTAGCTCATCCAAAACATAGCTGGAGTGGAACTTAATTTAAACATTTAGCACCAATATTGCACATAGGCTAGATTCTTCTCCATTTATGCTCCACACACCTTTACGAGAGTCATTTGAAGCATTTAAGCTTTGAAATTGCCCAAATTGGTAGCTGCAGTTAATGTTTCTGCCATGTTTAAATTCACAGCAAAACATTCACATATATTGGGTTGGGTACAGATGGATCAGAGAAAGCATCATCACCTGCAACCACGAGACACCAGCCCGAGGCCCAGAGAAGAGATGAGGTCAAGACCAATCCTCCAGGGCCCATGAGCCAGAGCCCAGCAGCCACAGCCGACCACAGCTCCTGGTGCAGAGGCTCCTCAGAGGAAACACTGGAGAACCTAAAAGTGATAAAGGAATTTAAATAAATAAAAAGGTAAATATGAGCAAACTAAGAACTAAGTGTAATACACTTAAGAAAAGCTCAAGAACAAAATATATAAACAGAGTAATAAATAACTATAATATTTACATGGAAAATAATACATTTAATCAAAAGCTAAGCTAAAAGATGCGTAAATTAGTAAGTAATCTTTATTTGTATACCACATTTCACAGATTGTCTAATTTTGCATCAACAGTTAATGTTTTTGCCATGTTAACATTTTTTTATTGCTCGTCGCAGCAAAACATTCACATATATTGGGCTGGGTACAGATGGACCGGAGAAAGCATCATCAGAGGAGTCGCCTGCAGCCACGGGGCAAATACTGGTGTGGTAGATGTGCTCAATGCAATAACACCAACCATTTCTTGCACCGTCACACTTGAAAAAAGTATTTTACTAAGACTGTGATTAAAAGTGCATCAACCCATGACATCTACATGCTGCGGTGCCCTTGTGGCCGTGCATATAAAGGAAAAAAAATCTACAAGAAAACTCAAACTGAGAATCAGCAAGCACAAGAGCTAAATTTGGAGGAATGGCAAGGATTATCATGTAGCTGTGCATTTTAATGGTAATCGTCCACTAAGACAAAGAGAGGGATCTTGGATTCATACTTTACAAACCCTAACTCCTTAAAGTTTTAATGATGAAATTAACTTAGTATTTTTTCATCAATAAAAAATAAATAAATAAATCTCTCATCCTCATTTGCCTGATGAACACCTAGTGCCAAAATGTCATTTGATGAATAAATCACAGTTTTGCAAGATAAATCAGTGTGTGGGATTTTGTCCTTCCTATTGTGTCGTAGGACATTCCCATTACTCCTAAGCAACTGTACTACTGATGTGCAAAGTTTTTCTGTTACACGTTTGGTAATCTCAAGTGAGAAAAAGCAGAAACTAACTAACCAAAGACAACTATTCCATTTAGGTTTAGTGTTGTTAAAACTGCCACACACTGACATCACAAGGGAGAATGAGGCATTTTGAGCTCTGCAGATAGAGACAGTAGAATTAGTCAACATCAGAACTTTAAATTACTGATTAGCCGCTTGTTCTTCCTGTTTTTTCCAGAGCAGTTATGTGATTGACCAAGTAGATGGAGTGAAATGAATTGCTGAACCGAACACAGTCTCCGAAGAAAATATAGATATGCAACATAATGTATTGTACATTTTTGACATTTTGTTGTATATCATTTTCTCTGCAGACTGGGCTGTCCAAACCAGTTCATAGCAGATCCAACAGGAACCTAAAGGCATTGTAAAGAGTTTGTGACAATTTATCTGTGGCAGGGTTAGCTAATACTGTTTTATTGCAAACTTATATCGAATAAACAAGTCCAGATCACAGATGTCCACACCAAAGCTTCTGATGAGTTTTGCCGTTGGGTCTTGCTCGCTCATAATGGTCCCACTGTACAGGAGGAGTTACACAACGTGCTCCGTGTGTCCATAAATGTTGTGTATGTAAACCTAACCTGGGTTCACTTCTGTTTGACATATTCCTCATAGTGGCTGTTTACAACACTCACTGAAAGGCCCTTTTCAAACGCACTTTTCCAAAACACACTTACGAGCCTACACTTACCTCCTCCCAGAGCCGCCGGGACAAAGTAGCACTGTCGCTTTCACCACTGTAGCTGAGATTTGGGGTTAAATATCCTCATCGCTAATGAAAATAATAATGTTTTTGAGTGAATAACAACTTCAGCAACAGAAAATACTGGACTGGTCAGACCTAGACTAAACCAGACCTTGACTAGAAGTGAAAGAAGAGCAAAACAAGTCATCCAAATGGAAACAGGACAAGTGTGAACATAACTAGTGACTAAAGCTGAGGTTGTGATGGAGGTGGGACAAACAACTTGTTCCAGTAACTGACATTTATGATTCATTCTTAATGGAAAACAGCAGACCACAAAATCATTTATTGGTCATTGCAGTCCATATTTATTACCACATCTTCTGTTTGTTGAAAATGTTGTTCTTTCCTATGATGGAATGATAAAGAAAACATATTTTTAGTTTCTTTTAAGCTTGTTTACTACATAAATCTGGCATATTTAAGATGTGCTCTTCCTTCGATCTGAAAATACTATAGAAAGTGCTGTTTCTCTGGAATTCTTTATGCTCCCCATTTGTTCTACAACTAATTCTCCTCCAAATTCCCTTAAATTTCTACTTTCTTTATCTACTTTTATCTGTCTCTAATACTTTTAATTTTATTCTTTACTTTAAAGAATATTCCAATACTAATGTTCACTAATGTTCATAAAGCGACTCACATACTGTCTTTCTCTCTTTGGGGAGTGTATTTGTTTCAGCAATTTAAATTTGGGGTTGCTAACTTTTTCACTAGTATTCCCCTAAAATGTAAATGATAAATGCAGCACTTTGTGAAAGAATGAGCTCACTATGTAGGCCTACTTTCTGAATTGAATAATAAAGAATTATATTTCTATACAGCGTCTGAATGCAGCACTCTGACTGACTGAGCTTGGGTGGTGCTTTGTTGTTTGTAAAAAGCCTTTATAGGCCATAATTGCAGCCAAAGTGAATACACGTGGAAATCAGTTCATCATCATCATCATCATCATTATCATCATCAACAAAAACAATGGTTCTCAAAAGAAGAAAGACAGTATCTGAAGAAAGCATACATTTAAAAGAAAATGTCAAAGATGTTTTCACACTGTTTTTACGTCAATATGTTACGAAAAGCCAAAACATAAAATATCCACAAATTTTGGTTGAAGTCACGTGACAACACAGTTAAAGGAAAAAAGGCATCTTGTACATCAAAGAATAAAATATTGAGAGCTTTTTGAAGAGCTTTTTTGTTGTTGGCATAATTTCTGAGAAGCGCTTATAGACTAAACCAATTCTGTTTGTTTAAATTTTAAAGACAAAACCAGGTGGGCAGTACTTTCAAAACAAGAAGTGGAAACTTGTAAGATAGTTAAAGATTAAATATTTTCCAGCTGGATTACTGTCTGTCCCCTCTAAGCCTCAGAAAACACTGTTCTAAATGTCCCTGATCTTTATTGTCATAGGTAAAGGTCTATCATTTGCTGCTGTGTTTTCAAGTCTGCAAATTATCTAGCATAACTTTGAGCACGGTAGCAGAGTGGTTAGAGCTCTGGCTTCCCAATAAGGAGGTCGTGGGTTCGACTCCCGGGTCGGACCATATCAACATCTCACGATCTCTCTGGGTGGAGTTTGCATGTTCTCCCCGTGTCACGGTGGGTTTTCTCCGGGTACTCCGGTTTCCTCCCACCTCCAAAAACATGCATGTTTGGGTTAATTGGGCATCACTGTAAATTTCCCTTAGTGAGTGAATGAGAGAGTGAGTGGTTGTCTGTCTAACCCTGCGGCAAGTTGGCCACTGTCCAGGGTGTTCCCCGCCTAAGGCCCAAAGTCACTGGGCTAGGCTCCAGTCACCCCCGACCCCTAACGGGATTAAGCGGTAGAAAATGAATGAATGAATGAACTTTGAGCATTTCTGCAGCATTAGCATATCAGGCAAGAACGGATTGATTATTTCCCCTGTGTCCTTTTCTTTGCAACCTCTCATGTGGATTTTTTCTTAGTTCTTATATGTGAAAAGCCAAAATAAAGGTCAGATGCATCTTTAAGCTTCATTCACACAATACAGAATTGATTATTGATGTAAAACCAGGACTGGGCCATTACTGAAGCAGGACTTGAACATAACCCAACCCAACCAAGACAAGTGGAACTCATTACTTCACATTAACCAATAGCCTGATGCTGGTATCTTCGTACATTCTCTGTGAATCATGGTTTTGGTCCAGACATGTCTCACTTCACCTCCTTGTTTAGTCTCACCTCGGCTGCCATGACACGTTCGGTTGACTTAATTAACTCATTGAAATGTGAACAATCTGTAATGAGATTTTTGAATAAACATGGTGCAGCTGTGTCTTGGGCGGACATTATGGCTCTTTTGACGTCAGCAGTAATTGGATGGGGAACGCCCTCTGATGTCTGTTCATACTGACTGTAGATTGTTTTGACTTTGTTGTTCGTGGTCAATAGCAACATATTGTTCAGCATTTTCCCAGCACTTTCTTTAGTATGATGTAATAGTAAGTAAGAACATATAAGACTTTGTTTTTAACACAGTGCAATAAATAACAACATAAGAATCCAAATCAGCAAAAAGCTTGTCTCAACAAAAGTCTTTTAATGTCTAATAAGGTCTTTATTCATGAAGCTCCACTAAGTTGTTAGCATCCCTAAAAAGTCCTATGGGATTTGACCTTAAGAATTTATTAAGACAAAGACAATCCTTTGCGCTTTCTTTCAGAATCCTATTGATCAATTGACCAAATCTAATTAAACATTTACTTATCCTATTGGACAATCTCAAAATTCTCATGGACAATGTCAAACTCAAGCTTTCCATGGCATGAAATATAGCGCCAAATAGAGACGCCTATTTTCTTAGCGTCTAATGCCTCCCGCACACTGACTGCCAGGCGAGTTTGTTGCAAGACACATGCAAGTTTTTTGCAAAGTGTCTTTAACACAAGCTCCAGTCCACTGCAGTCCATGTTTGCCCAAAGCTGCGCGTTCATATAACGAAGAATATTTATCTACTGCCAACAAAGTCACATCAGACCGCTCGCCTGACCAGTCAGCCCCTCCTACATTCTGCTACATTCTGTTTGATGCAGAAGGGTCTGAAACCGGAGCCTTGGCCAATAATTTCTCCGTCCAATGTTAAGATGATCCAATCAAGCACGACGATTCTGACACATGACATTAAAAAGTTGGAAGTTGCTTTCAAGCTCCATTTCAAAACATTCAAGATAGCGAACGCAGCTGATTTGGCTCTTGCTTCGGTTTTGAACAATGAACGTATCTGTTCCTTAAAACATGAGCAGCAAACCATGTTGAGAGGCTTCAGACTGAAAAAAATCCTCGCGCTACATGTTTACGAAAACATCGTGTCGCTGTTTTGGTGGAATTTCCAAGTTTTCTGTGATTGGTTGACTCCGCACTCGGAAAGCCCGCCCTCAAAATTGATCCTCGGCGCTCCGCTCCCAGACCCTCACGGTTTGTAAAGTGTCTGTCAAAGCGTGTATGGACTGGCTGGTCAGGTGCGACTCTTGGACATGCATTCGCACTGCACCGAGGTCAGTGTACAAAGGCACATTGGTTTTAAGCACTTTCTAAGTCTTGCAAGACTCACGCGTGTCCTGAATCGCACCAAACTCACACTGTGAATGGCAGGGATTAAACATGTGTTTTGGTTGAAACCATTTAGGGGCATTTTCTTTCTGGTTTAATGGTTGAATTTAGGTCTGAATCTGCAAAAATTGGTAAATTTGAGTCTGGGGTAAAGATTAGGATTTTGTTAGTAACACATAGTAACACATCTTCACATCTAAATCAAATCAATTTATTTTTGTATAGCCCAAAATCACAACAACAGTCATCTCTGAGGACTTCCCATGAATAGTAGGAAATAAAAATAAAGCAATACACATTCAATGAAACAATAAACATCTATCATCAAATGAACTGGGATGTGTATAGAACATACATAAAAAATAAATAATAATTACAAAGTATACATACAACAGTTTATAAAAGTAACTAACATTAATGTGTATTGTTTGGAACACCTAAATAAGTAAGTAGTAGGCTTAGCAAAACAAAATTTGGCTATTAAACTTTCAATTAAACTTTGATGTACAAAATGCTGTTCAAACAAACATTTTTTGTATCTACTTATTCATTTTGTCTGTAAGTATGAGAATACAGTATATAAAACACATTTCCCCCAAAAACGATTGCTGTAAATGAGCTTGTGCTACTAAAAGGCATAGACACACATGAGGAGTTCCCTCATGTGTGTCTATGCCTGAAATGGGGACTGGAAAAAAAAGTACCAGAAACAAAAGAAAAATTCCGGATATGTTGCGCTCAGCCTGATCAGGACTTTCATGAATTGCTCTTGAAAGTTTTTTTTTTGAAACCCCATCATGAAGTTCCTAACACCTAAACTGTATCAATAGAGCCAAAGTAAACTGCATTTGTCGTGATCCTGTTTGATCGTCTTAGCTTTGTGGTTTGCGGTTGCTCATTTAAGCCGCCCGAGGGTTATCTTGTACTTTTTAGTGTTTGCTAGATTTAAAAGTGAATTAGGTCATAGCTATAGGCACATTTTGGAACCTTAGCCCACACTTTTCTTGGCTGCATTTCTCTTTCTCTTTCGTTTTGACGCCATTGCCAGTTGAGTTCTGGTTAATTAAAGATGGACTTGGCACCAGTCACCAGTTTTGGCTTGGGATTTTTTTCTTTTGTGTTTGCTGAACGACAATGCAAAGAAGTGAATGACACAATGGAAAGAGAATGGAATGCAAATTGATCTCGGCTCGTCGTTTTCATTTGTTTTAAATAGGGAAAGGGAAATTTGATTTTAAGGTGCTTTTTCAGGTGGATAATTTGCATTTTCTAAACGTATTTCTAGTGGAATACTATAGCATAGAAAAAAGATATTAATCTGTTCAGTACAGTGTTGGGCTAACTCTTGAGATAAATCTGTAATAACTCTTGATAGAGTTAATTCAACACTAGCTATAGTTATAACACACTCTAGCTAATGGAAACGTGGCTATAAAACCTAGAGTAAAACTTTTAAGCCAAATATGAATTCCATTTAAACATTTCCTCCCGATTGTGTGTAGGCTTGCATCTCCCAACATGAACTCTTCTATGGCCTGAAGGAGGGCCTTTCCTACTTGCTTCTATGAAATGTTGTTGGAAATATATATACACTACAATCTCTGTGGAAAATTGTTCTGAAGTTTTAACCATTTGGTGACAGAGTTGTTTTTTTGAAACTACAATCCAGTAGATTGAGACTTGAATCTTTGGTCTGAACAATACAAACTGACTCTCTCTGTATTATTTTATATATTCGCTGGTACAGATTTTTTTTCTGTACCAGCGAATAAACCCCCCCCCCCCCCCCCGGACAGCCTAATCACGGCAAATGCAAAGTTTTCAAAGGTAAATTCTAAAACTCAAATAATCAGTGGTTCTGAAGCTGGTCTCTTTTCATACTGTCCTATCTGTCCCAGGATGTGTAGTGCTGATGGCAAAGACACAAATACAACAGAAGAAGATTTATTTCTCTGTATTCTCCACTTCTACGTGCCTATGCCTACAACAAGAAAAAAAAAAAAAAAGGTTGGATTTTTTCACTTCAGATTTTCGCTTGGTTTCATTACTTTGCGTGTTTTTTAAACAATACACGTGTAATGTGTGGCTATTTTAGGACTTGCATAGTGCAAATATCACTTGCAGTATGTCTCAGGCCTAACTCGAGCCTCAAACCAAGTTTGACCTGGGTCTCAGACCAGGTTGGACTCAACAGACAGCACAGCAGGTCACATGACATCGCACTGCTTTGGAAAAGTCTCAGATGTAACTTGTTGGATAGTGGATTTTTCATAAATGTTAGGTACACAGTGAAATCTAAAGTACTGACAAGTGTGTGAGGACTTGACAGTGAAGAAGGCGATGATGATGATGGATGATGATGATGATGATGATGCATTACAAAGTGTTTCTGACAAAGAAGGAAGTCATCGTCGAAACATGGAAAGGTATTTCCACCACTCCAGCCTTTGTCTGATATAAAAGAAAACTATTAACCAAGTCAATACAGTTTTATGCAAATGCATAATGGAAACGCAGTGTTATTATAAAAACAATGCCCCAACTGTTAGATTAACAGCTTGTTGTATTAACATTTTACATTCTTGATACAAGTTTCTACTGCTTTTCTTGTACTGAAATTCCCCTTTGTGTAGCAAGCAAAGGACCTGTTATCATGTCTGACCATGTATTGAAGCGCTGCAACTTTAGAATCCAAACTTGATGTTCCGTTAATTCTTCTCTTCCATGATCTCATTCCCGTCTGCTATTCCCAACAGTCTGTGGACCTTCTCACCTCCCACATTCCCAAACCCACCTCCACATTATTACCTCAGTCTTCTGGAGTTCATTCCCTCCTCCTCGTCTATCCCCTTGTTTGGGCCGTGCAACAAAGTCAGAGTTGCCAGGTCTGCGCCTTTGTAACGACTTTGGGTTTCTTCTTCAGTCAAAATCTTTTTTAGCCATGTTAGAATGCTGTTACCAAATCAACAGGATACCCAAAGTTGTGTTTTGTGTCAATCTCAGATGTTGAGTAATCCTGCTTTTTAGTTTGTCAACATCTCCAAAGCTCAAAATGCAATGGGCCACTTCGTGATGTCATTAAGTGGTATTTTTTCCTAACTGCATTCCAGCCTTATTTCAACGGTTTTATTGTGCAATTTTGTTAAGGTTAAGGTTAAGGTACACTTTATTGTCCCCGTAGGGAAATTTGTCCTCTGCATTTGACCCATCCTTCAATGCCTCTGGAGCATCTCCTCAGGAGCAGTGATCGCTGCAGTGCAGCGCTCGGGGACCCATCTCCAGATGTTGTTGCTAGGCTTGGTCAGGACTACCGTAGCTGGAGGATATTACCCTAACATGCATGTTATTGGTTGGTGGGGGAAACCGGAGTGCCCGGAGGAAACCCACCCAGACACGGGGAGAAACATGCAAACTCCACACAGAAAGGCCCGGGCTCGTGCGGGAATCGAACCCGCGACCTTCTTGCTGTGAGGCAAGAGCGCTAACCGCTCTGCCACCATGCCGCCATTGTCAATAGACAATATTTTTTTTTAATAATTTATTTTTTTAAATAACCTTAACATTTTTTAAATTATTTGAGAAGTGAAAAATGTTAACAAAACTACAAACATTTCTGTGGTTGAAATAGCCAAAAAAAAAAAAAAAAAAAGAAAAGAAAAAGATCTTAATGACAGCTTTTGGCATGTGGTTATAACTATTTATTTAAGTTTTGACTTCAACCATGTCTTTAGAACAGGCTTTTACAAACAACAAAGTGAAACTAAGGTGGACCACCCAAGCTCAGCCAATCAGAGCGCTGCTTTCACCTATCTCTGACAAAAAAAGTTGCGTATTATTAGATTAAAAAAGTACAGCATAGTCTAATCTTTGTCCCCAAATGCTACTTTTGCAGTACTCTTTGGTGGAAAAAAAAAATGGAATAATAGTTAGGTACCCTAGCTTTGAGTTGCTTTTATATTTAACAGGATCAAGATTTAAAAGACATATTTTGTATCTTTCCAACGTTAAAAATTGTTCAAATCTTATCTATTGATTGATTGTTTGGATATGCAAAGGATTTTGGGTGAATGTTCAATTCAATTCATGATTTACCAAATTTTTCATCTCATTAACTAAATGGCAAATCTATATGTTTAGTATTATTTGCATTATTATCTTTTGACCATGAACATTTTAACTTTATAATTTAAAAGCTATGTGGTTTGCCAAAGGATTTGGGGTTATACATATTACAATAATGTTTCTTTTAAAGATTGCATTCTAAATTACATGGCTACTTCTTAATGGGTAATGTTTCAATTAGGCAGTTTTTGCAGAGGGTAATGAACATTTTTGTGAAAATGGCGGTAACTATTTAGTCAAATCATGTCTTATATTCTCTAAAGCTTCTGTCTATTTAATTTGCTGCCTTTTTTGTGCTTCTGTAAATTTCAAGCATGGTTTTCCTTATTTTGACCAAAGAAACAGCAAATACATTCTTCTCTTCGCTGCTGGAAAGTGTCAAAATGGTCAGAAATCAGGACAACTGGGACACAGAGTTTAAAATAGGGACTGTCCTGGGGTAAACAGGGTAATCTGCTCACCCAAAGTTAGATCAATCTGGTTCGATGATTATTATTATTTTGAGTACTTTAATGTTCTGATGCCTCTCTTTTTTGCTTTTTTTTCAAAGCCTTGGTCGCTTGTTGTTCTTTAAAAATCTGGCAACCCTGATCCTAGTGTGTGTGGGCACTAGTCAGCAGCACCCCAGCCCCCAGACCATTGAACGCCGGAGAACAAGGCCCCCAGTGTGTTATGTTTTCCACATTCCTGCGCCCTGACATCAGCCTCCTCCAGGAAGAACTGCTGCCTGGTGGTGCTGCGGTGGGCGGGGCTAAAGCCTAGCTCAATAGCACGTTAGCTGTGCATGGGGAAGAGGCCTCCTGACCCCTGCAGTCTGGTCGGCGGGCCCAATAGAGTGGGGGAGCCTCTTACTCCATCTTTGACAATGTAATCAAAGGGATGCTTTACATACCACATGTTGTTTTGTTCCATAATTTAGATGGAGATGGTTAAGATGGATTATCCCCCACGTCGATGGGCATATGGAAATTTAGGTCACATGTCTGGATGTAAATATTGTGCCACGGAAAACTGAAACTCAGCACTAGTTTGATGACGTGGTTTGATGACGCTGGTGTTTTACACCAAAATCTAGAAGAGCTATTTTGATTTTATAAAGGAAACAACAATGTGTTTCAAGGAGTACGCGTGTTCTAAAATTGTACTTACTATTGCCAATTTATAAAGAGAAAAACCTGATATCAATTTCCCCATGCATATCTGTGAACTAGTTCTCATGTGTCTTTATACCACACCATGAAAATAGCGCATCTTGACCACGCATTTTCCTTTTTTAGCAATTCTACTCACATTTCCAATGTGTTGAATAGACACAATATTTCCTTGCTGTTTTATAGACATTTTTTTGGGTGAAGTTGAGTTGATGGTTATTTTCAGGTCTGAAGCTACAAAAATTTCAACTCAGTCTCTGAAGAAAATGTAGATATACAACAAAATATTTAAAATGCACGTTTTCTTGACTCGCTGAAAGTGTTTGGGGAAAAGATGGGATGTTTAGTGAAATACATCGAGCTGATTGGGTGTGTGGCCTACCTTATTTGTACTTATAGCCAATCACAGTAACAAATCGTAATGGTGTATCCAAAGTTCACTTGGGATAGAACATGTACTTGTCACACATACTGCTCTTCATTCAAAAATAAATTACTCCATATTTCTGCTAATACAGCTAAAAAAGTGGCAGAAACAAAAATGACTACAGGAGCAGCTTTGTTTAGCTTGAATCAGACTCGATGCTAACAACCTGTCTTAGCCGGCTTGCTACAATGGGCCTCAAAACCACGCTGCTGTGATGTGATTTGGCCGAAACACCATGGTTTGGACTCCCAAAACAATCGGGTGGCTGGAAGGCCAGATAGTTTATCTCGAGTTTGTGAATTCACAAAAATCGCGAGATAAACCATCCGTTTTGGTTGAAGCAACGTGGCAACATTTTCTTTGGGTTTAAAAGATACGTTTAGGCATAAAGTTACTAAAATGGGTGAGCTTAGGTCTGGGGCTTGGGGTAGGTTAAGATTTAGTGGTTCAACCCAATAAAATGTTGCCATGTGGCTTCAACCAATATATACCTATATATATATATAACCTGTATATTTATGCAAAAATGGCATGAAAACGTGCTCACTATCTGTTTTTGACATTTCGTTGAGGCTTGGAGTGGATCAAAATAATGATTAGGATTTTATGTTTTCACAAATAATTCCATGCCTTTACATGAACCACTGAAAAAAAACTGATGCAACAAAGCACATCATAGACATGCATCAGGCTGTGTTGATGCATCTATTCCAGCCTGTTCTCACAAATGTGTGTGTCTGGACCAGACAATTTGAAACAGCGTGTCATATGAACACGATTTCTATTTTTTGCTTGTGTATTTGATGCGTTGCTGCCCCTGTTCATTTCTATGGCGAATGTAAAGTCGTGTTATTATTCATGAAGACTAAAACAATCCTAAACTTAACCAACTCCAAGCCTCAGACCTAAACTTACCCATTTTTGTAACTTCAGACCTAAACTTAGGCGTTAACCCCAAATAAAAGCCGTTTGTCCTCAACCAAATCACGTGTTACCATGACAGAAAATGGGCGTGTAATAAACATGCAAAAAAGGTACAGGTGTCGTCATGACACGCCATTTGCCATGGCGTGGTGTAGACCCTCAAGTCAGGAGAAGGCGTTGTGTTTAGGTTTTTTTTTTCAGGAAAAAAATGAGTGCAGTGTCCTGTCTATGTCAAGTAATGTACCGGCCAAAAAAGGTTAGAAGCTTATGTTTTTAGCATTATGGCTCACTCATTAGCATAACGTCATGATTCACTATGATATGTTGTGGCAAGTGCTTAAAAAACATGGCCAAGAACTACTCCAACAATGTTCATTTTGTCTTCATTTACTTCACAACTTTGGTTTTCTTTTAAAAGACAATGTGTTTGATGTATTTACCTTGTCGACATGTTTCGGCTGCTATCAGCGAGCCATCTAATGTCCTGAAGATGGCTCGCTGATAGCAGCCGAAACATGTCGACAAGGTAAATACATCAAACACATTGTCTTTTAAAAGAAAACCAAAGTTATGGCCAAGAACTATTTGAAGGCCCAGAATGCATTAGGTAATAGAGCAAAAACATGTGGATGATATAAAAAAAGTTTTTAAGCATGACAAGTCTTCACAACGTAATTTCATAACCCAGTTAGCTGTGTCTAGTATGCTAACAGATGCTAAAACTACACAAAAGAACAATAATGTGAGAACTTTCTGGGTTTTAAGTCAGAAAATGCTGATGGGACACTGCAAACTAATTTAAACCCAAATAGTTTTGACAATATGTGTGCACTGGTGCAAAGCTAATTTTATTCATGGTTTTAAGATGGTAACTGATTTTAGTAAGCAGGACCACGCCTCCGTCATTCTATGGACCACACCTCTGTTTCCCATGGCAGAACTCCTTTTACAAGCTCATGTCTTGTTTGACTTGAAGGCTTCCTGAATCTTACCGTTCAGCCGCCATCCTCCTCAACAACAGAGATTATGGCACATCAGCATCTATCTCACTTGGCTTATGGCTTTTATTTGATCTGGCGTGTTCCTTGTGTACACACACACAATGTTGTTTTGGCCATAAGCTCAAATCTTTTTACACTAACTTGATGGCATTTTAGTGAAACCTTTTATGATAGTATGTTTTCTGGATATCCAATCAAAAGAGATCAGCAGTGTTGTCCATTTCTCTTATATCACACATAAAAAAAATGTAGAAATGTATCAACATGTTTTCAGCTTTAAATGATTAAAAATAGTATTAGAATATTAAAGTGTCTCTGCTTCCATCTGTTCATGGATGATAACCGACTTGGAAGTGTCATCAGCTTGGTATTACTCGTAACAGTAAATTCAGGTAACAGTTTTATGAATTTTAACTAATTTTGGACAACATAAGTAAAATAAAATCAAAGTCAGTATTCATGGTGCTTTCAGTTATTAAAACGTATTAAAACTTGAGACATGATACACGTTGCTGCCTCAGTTCATTTTCATGGTGAACATAAAGAACCCCCCCCCCCCCCCCCCCCCCAAAAAAAAAAAAAAATAAAAAATAAAAAACTAAGTAAAGTGTCCAAGTGGCTTCAACCAAAACACACGTTGCAACACAACATTTTTTGCGTGAAAAGTTAAAACACAAAAGCTAAGAAAGACAGAAAGAAAATGAAAGAGTAACACTTACCTGGTTCCCTGAGGTTAGATTATTACATTACAGATTTTAATAAACATTATACAAAATTCATCTCAGTTTAGCCATTTTTAGGAATAAAAATTAATCATAAATCATAAATGAATGACAAAACTCTTTGAATCTATACACTAAAATACAGTATTTTTGATAATTTTATGTTTACTCAGTCATAAAATTGTCTTTTGTGAGAAAATCGAAAATGTCTTTGTCCCTGTATTGTGCTCTACATTTAAAAACGTCAAACTTTCTTTTTAGTTTAGTTTATTTGTATTTTTTCAGACATTCAGACATTGTTGTTGAAACACAAAGTCAAAAATATGCACAAGATCTGAAAAAGGAGGAGGCTGAAGCCGAAGCTTATGATGTATGCCCCTTGCACAGTTACATTATAAACTCACAACCTTGTTCTTGCTTTATGTAAAACTATAATTTATTTTTACAAAAAGTATTAATCTTCCAAAATAATTAGAAAACTGGTACTGCACACTTTGTACAATTAAAAAAAAAATAAATAAAAAATTTGCCCAATATTTTGCCAAACTCTTGCCCACCATTTGGTCTTATAACATCATCACATTCTAGAACATGAATACAATCTATTTCTGTATGTGTTTTGTTTAAAGTATTATCGGTACAAGATGTGTATCTGTATCTGAACACTCCAAGCCCCTGGTTACAATTGTCATAGAAACAAAAGCTTGAATTTCCCCAGCGGAGACAAAAGCTTCTGGATTACAGCCAGAGATAGTTCACAATAACTCAATTTGTTCTCGCCAAATGTGATTTCCCCGAATTCAGACGCTCCCAAAGCATATGGCGTCACTTCTATTATTACTTGATTTAATTGGACTTTGGGAAAAACAGAACATGGTGTACTCTCAGGTTTTAAAATTTTAATTGTGTTGTAGTTATTTCACTTCACTTTTCTTACAAGGAAGGTAAAACAAGGTCCTCGTATGAACTGCATAATAAACCTAACATTTATTTGTTTGTGCTGAAAAGCTCAGTTTTAGGAATTGTATACAACTAATTTGCGATGAATGAATCTAATCCGTGTTGCCAGTTGTCATTTTGACATTCAACAGTTTCAATGACTTTCTCTGCACATAAAAGACCAAGTGCTATGTCCATTTTTTTTACACTTAATTAGGTTTTAATCAATAACCTCCCAGCCCAGTCTTCGAAGAAAACGTAGATGTATAACACAATGTCAAAAACGTACGATAAGCACATTTTCACGCCTTTTGTACATCAATATGCTCCAAAAAGCCAAAACGTAAACAAACCACAAACTTCAGTTGAAGCCACGTGTCGACATTTTCTTTGGGTTGAACGGGTAAATCATAACCTCAGTCCTAAACGTGCCAATTTTATTTTACATTTTGGTTTTTCATATTGACATACGTTTTTAAAATTTGGTTAAGTATCTACGTTTTCTTCTGAGACAGTGTTGAGCACAGATATCGCAGTAATTTTTCAGGTGGAAATTAGTTTGCAATGTAATGTCTACATCTAATAATTGTCCCGTTAATAAAACTTTACTGTAGGGTCAACAACTTTATGTTAAGTACCACTTTGAAGAAATGTATTTGAATTTATAATAGTGAACAGAGCACTGGTGTTTTGTCCTTATGATGATAAAGATCAGTTGTTAAATGAGAAAAGAAACATCTCTGCCATATCAAAAAGCTTCTGAAAGTTGATTTTAGGTCTCTTTTAAAGCAACATAAAAGGTATCCATCGTGAAACCTTAAACAACAATGCCTTAATCTTTTCTCAATAGACAAATGGGTTTTTCACAAGTCAAAGCAAGTTTTGACTGAAAGCTAACAAAAACATGGCATAGACAAAAAAAACAAAAAAAAAAACCATTTAATTTGACTAAGACATATATGGAGATCCAGACTACACCTAAAACACCTACTATTTGACCAGTAAAAGAATGCAGACAGACTAATTACAACAAAAACATTGGCGGTATCGTTAAGTGGCGTGGTGTATTTTGACAGTTGGCTAACACTATAGCATAGCCTTTTGTTTTGGTTTCTTTTGGTGCCTTTAATGGCTCGCTTCAGCTCCATATGCGGGCCTGGATCGAGTTACCGTGGGCAGATGGAGAGGCCAAGTTTAAGCGAGTGTGTGGGGGGCCGTGGCTGCTTGTGCGTGGGGGTTTTGAGGAGGAGACTTCAAAGAGTCAGGGGGAAATGGAATCCCCTTGCCGGGCTGCAAACAAAGGCGGTCGCGAGGCTCCGGGGACAAAGGGAAACTGGATCCTCCCACTGACCGTGAACGCCGCGCATACTTCTCCGTCTGGCTCCATTCAGCTTTTCACCCATTCAGCTTTATCAGCGCCAGCAGCCACAGTTGGGGCAGACGCAAACCATGGACTGTTTGGAGATGTGTTGTGAAATCAAAGTATGTTAAAGCCTAATGGGGTGTGAAGGGAGGCCACAATAGCAGACTTTTTTGTTATATAAGAGAATTTTTAAGCCTTTAATTTTGCAGCAATTTGTTGAAGTTAAAATCAAACACTAGTTGTTAATGATGTGTTTTGTGTGTGACATTCTCTAAAAAAAAAAAAAAATCCAATCAATGTAAACCAGCAGAATGAGGCAAATCCAACAGTGTCTGAAGTAAAAGTAGATATACAACAAAATGTCAAAAACGTACTTTTTCACACTTTTTTAACGTTAATCTGTTACAAAAAGCCAAAATTTCGACTTTAGTGACATGGCGACATTTTCTTTGAGTTAAGCAAGTAAAATTACTAAAATGGATAAGTTCAGGACTGGGGCTTGGGTAGGTTAAGATTTACCGTTAAAGAAAATGTTGCCACCAAAATTTGTGTTTGTTTTACGTTTGTCTTTTTTTTGTCTTTCAGAGTATGGGCTAGGCAAATTCTCAAGTTGTATCTACGACATCAACACAAAAGTTGGAAAATTTGTTGAGATGCACATTTTTACCAACCAGCGACTACTCTTCTGTGATGTAGTGGCATCAGGGAGAAGGAGAAGCCTGCAGAACAAACAATATGGGGTTGACAATGAGCTTAACTCACATTGATCTATTGCTGGGTTTCACATTCTGGAATTCATGGCGGTTAAAGGCCAGGTTGGGGGCAAGAGGCAGTTTTCCCCATTAACTCTTTCCCTGCTAACTGTGAAAATATCCATCATTGCGTGGCCAACCGTAGCCTGCCCATGACGTCTATTTCCGTCATAGACCTTTTATTATACTGTATGTGGCGATAGAGGGCGTACTTTTAGTTAAGCCTGTGGCTTTGAGAAACAGTTTACATATAAGATGTAAAGAACGCTTTGATGTTGGAACTCATATAAATTTAGCTTAGCCTATGGTTTAACATGAGACAAATTGTTTACAGACAGAAGACATAGTTGGAACACTCTAAAGTTGGAAGTCTAAATTTATTATAATAATAAAATTTTATTTTATTTGTTTCACTTTCACTTATTTAACCAGGAGTGCCTCACTGAGATTACAAATCTCTTTTTCAAAAGTGTCCTGGTCAACAGGCAGCAAACATAAAAAAAAAAAAACAAAAAAAACAAAAAAAAACAAAGACACAATATTGCACAAAATTTAGAAAAAGAGCTGTGTTTGTAACTAAATGCTAACGCTAACAGGAAACTCATAAGTACAGAAGTTAGCTATTTTGAATGTAAACAAGCCAACTAATGTTCTTTGCGCTTATTCCAATATTTAAATTTGGTTAATTGACTATCTCTTTACTTTTGTTCCAAATTCAACACTTACAGTTATGCAATAATGCACATTGTTTCAGATTTATTTATTAGAGCTTACTGAGAAGGATGGTGAAAGGAAGTCACATACAGATATTATCTCCAACACATGCAGTGGAATTCTGACGTAGAAGTTGAGTGTACTTTTCAACAGCAACAGAGATTGAGGAAATGGGAAAATAATAGTGACAGACGGAAACCTGTGACAGGCAGATACAGGTCATGTGACTTCTGGGTTTGAATCATTCCCAGTTTGTCTGGCACGTGTCAGAATTGAGCAATCTGTCTCCTTTAAATGTTAGTGATAATCACTAATCAGTGTGAACTGCTAATCGATACAGTGCCATAAATCACATGAGAAAGATAAGTGATTGCCTTTCCAGTCACTTTTTTACTATCTTGCCAGTCATTTTTTATTTGTATTCTTTTTATTTTGATGCTTTATGGACTTATGTGCAGAAGATCTATTTATGGCATCACAGCTCTCACAGACAAAACTTCAGCTGTGTTTGTTGCTCTTATGAGAAACCAATATTCAAACAGGATCAGGATCTGAAACTTAAAAAATGTCTATTTTTGCATAACATTTAATTAAATTTAATATACAAAGTTATGTTAGAGTACCTCCTCTGAGCACTGTATACAGACTCATACTGAACGCATCCCTAATTTGGGATACAATTTGGCACAATTTCCTACTATAATAATAAACTGTCCACTGTGGCCTGAAGTAATGCCGGCTCAAATACTTTACTATATTTAGTTTGGTTTGAAAAGTTATTCCGAAAATCAATAAAAAAATATTTACATATACAGTATAGTAGGCTAGTTAAAGGTTGTTTACACAATTTCCAACGGAGAAAGAAAACAGATATACAACAAAATGTCAAAAAAGGTTTTATGGCTTTTTTTTTTTTTTTTTTACACCAATATGTAACGAAACCAAAACAGTTTGAGGAATAGTGAATCTTTTTACTCCAAACCTACTCAACAATTTAAACAAAACCCAAATGCTGTGATTTAGTAAACAAGCTCAAATGATGAAAATAATTTGCTAAATGTGCTGATTCTCATTAGTCTCCACTAGGGATGGGACGAGACAGAATTTTCATGAGATGACACCAACCACGAGATTAGGGTCTACGAGATCGAGATGAGATTTTGAAATGATTTGCATTATTTATTTGAATCCAGATTTTTAACTAGGCAAATTACACAATTAGACTTTTGTTGTTTAATATTATTAGTTAAATATTTGTTTAGTTTAGCTTTACCTTTCATTATGTCTATCACCTTGTATTGTTAATATTTAATTGATATGAGTTAAATCATTTGACTGAAATGGATCTGCTCCCCGTGTGTAGTTATTGATGATGTAGGCCAAAATACTCTGTGTGGATCTATTTTAAAATATGTTCACACTATATATTGTATATTTCACGCTAACTTTTACACTGTTTAGGACTAATTATCTCTGTCAATATTGGTCTTATCCTTACGAAATAAAAACTGGGACAGAGTTTAGTTTTAACAGAATAAGTCTGCTACAAGTCTGTGTGCGTTGGACTTTTTACTACAGCTGCTCAAAGATACGAAACATTCATATGTTATGTATAAGAAAATCTACGAAGAGTTCTGTACGTGTGCACACAGCAGGTTGATCGCACAAGATCTCCACACTTCAGATGGCGTCAATCAGGTGTTGAGTTCGGGCAGCAGCTTTTGACTTCAGTCTGAGCATTCATGTGCATTTTTCAACTTGTAAAAACATTTTACTGAGTTATTAAAGACCACATATTATCTGGGAGCAAACTGGTCTCAAGTTCCGTAATGAGAATATAGCTTGCCCAAAAAAGTTACATGCAACTGCAATACTTTATTTAAGTGGCATTCTGTTAGAGGCGAGGCTTCCAGCGTGTTAAAGAATAGGGAAACGCTTTGCTATAACTGTATTTAATTGGTGTTAAATGCCAACTGACTTCATGAAAACTTTTCCCAACAGAGAACAATGAAGTCATCCAATGGAGTTCCCAGTTGTCAACAGCTGATTACAGAAGTCCAAAGAGTATATGGTTGACATTAGAAAATCAGCATTAGCTCATGTCTCTCACTCACATCTGTCTGAGTTGACAATGCAGCGGTGATGTAAGGTAAGTGATGACATCGTGAAATCACAAATACACAGAGGTAATGATACAAGGAGGCGGTCGTAACATCTGTCTGAACAAGCCTTTGGTGAGAGGTGAGATTACTCCATCAGAGAGGTATGAATGAAGTGGAAAAAGCTGGGTTGAAACAAGGATCACAACAGTCTTTCAACAGAAACACTTTTCTTTTGATTTGTTCCCGATGGCACAAGCACAAAAGAAGCTAAATGCATTGGATTTGTTCTGTGTTCTTCAAGTTCAAAGCAAAGAGTTGAAGCCTTGTCAAAGAGAAGAACATTGGTAATTTTTATTTATAAAACAAACCTCTTTTTTGAGGGAGACCTGGTCAAGAGGCACTAAAATAGCGAAACATTAAAACCATGATAAACATATAAAAATGTAAAATATCCAGCTCAAAAATTACATTTGAACTTTCAGTGAAGACATTTTTCTGAAGAATTTTAAAAGAAATCAGTGGAATCAGTTCGAGAATTGTCCCAAGCTCAGAACTGTTCCAAGCCCAGAATTGTTCTTCAACCAATTTTCTTAATTTCTATAATTTTAGACTAAAAGTTTTTACAGTTTTTAATGCAACCAGAGCCTCATAATTCTTCAGCACCATTAGTTTAGAACATGGATGTCAAACTCAAATGGAGCTGGGGAGAAAATCAATAGGAGTAAGAGTTGCTTGAGGGTCGCAGTCCCTCTGTGTTATAATCAAATATGGCAGTTTGGCTAAAGCTAACATAACACATACTGGATGTTCAGATTTATATGGTAACACACTACATTACTATGCATTTTATTATTTTATACAGGTTGTCATTCCCCCCAAATTTACTAATTGTATTCGGTTTGCTGCATTTCAGTGCATTTTAGGTTTTATACTCACATCTAAGCAATGTAAGCCTTTTTATTTCCATGAGTTTATTGTACATTCTGGCCTATGTGCAGTGTATTCTGGGATTTAGTTCAACTTGTTATGTGCTTTTATTAGAAGCCACTGCAGATTTGTGATGTCATATGTCAATCTCTGAGATCTTCTGCATTGTTTTTAAATTCCTCCTGACAAGTTTTGAGCATCTTTGTACCATTAGCATATCAGGAAGGATGGGTTTCCTCTGTCCCCTGTGTATTGCCAAGTGTGGTTTGTCATAAATTTGTTTATAGCTCTTCTTGATAACACTGAAGACAGGGTGTATACACTTTGTAATGTGGACAAAATCTAAAATGAACATGCTTCAGCTAAGGCAAGTATCAATATCTTAAAATAAATATATCAAATGGCACGCTCTAAACAGGTAACATCAAACAAAGCTGGAACACAATGCCGCACCTGAAAGTGATGCCATTCCAGGTGTGGTCAATAAAACGGTCACTGACGCACAACACGGCATAGTTAACATAGCTTTGAGGAAGTGGAACAAACGAATGTCTAATGTTCTTTTCTAGCAACGGAAAAACACAGGTAACCAGTGTCTGCAAGTATTGCACTGAGTTATTTGTAGAATAGGCTTGGACACATTGTTCTAAGTATATCTGTTTGTTATGATGAGTTACATAGTGCTAAGGTAGTGGTAAGTTTATGCAATAGTAATGGCAGTGCAAAAGAAAACTCTGTTCCTATGTTTTGGTTTGTTTGTTGGAGAATTTTCAGTTTGTCTGTTATGCAAAGTACGAGCCGAGCTGCTTTGTTGGGACTTCTACATGTCAGCGCTTGAACTGGACAAGAAAAAAAAATCATAAAAGACTGAAAGGGCTTTCCCCATGGACAAAACACACCTGCAGAAGTGTTGAGTGAGCACTTACAAACTGGTCAAAGAGTGCTTTTTGTAAAGTCAGCAAAGACAAGAACTAAAAGTCCAGCAGGTCAAATTCTAGTTAACAAAAAAAAACCAAAACACAATGCATCTGGAAAAAGTATTGAGCATTGATGGTCACTAGAATTGCCAATATAGATTAAGAACTGGACATTAGTATAATAAAAATGGAATCGTATGCTCATCCCTGTGAAAATTCTCTTTTTTTGACGAAATTGTCGGATCGTGATTTCCCATTTCTCTTTGTGATGCATCTCTGTGTTCAAATACAGATTTCTGATCTACTTGTCTTAACGAGCAGCCCCAAAAGTTGCCAAATCCACTTAATTATCACGACTTTGGGCTTTGTTTTTTGGACAACACTATATACATTTTGACTGTTGTTTTGGGCTTGCTTCTGAGACGAGAGATGATATTTGTCCATTTTCAGGTTTGATTAAAAAAATATGTATTCATTCATGACTGAAACATGGATTTTAAGCATATTTCAATATGGAAAGACGTGTTTTTAATGTTAAATATACTATGAAAATATGCAAATTTCCGCCATCCATTGAACTTTTGTTGAAGAACTTAGGTTGCTTGTTTTGGGATTTTTTTTTTAATCAGTCTTTGCTTTGCTCTGAGTGAGTGCCAGCTGGATTTAGCCATTAAGCTTGAAGAAAAAAAAAAAAAATCAGAGGCACAAGGAAAATAGATATATAGTCTATAACAACTGAGATTATATCAAAATTGTGGTCTAGCTCCAAGAAAGTGATGAAATTCTCTTTTTGCCGCATCGCCCAATCCTAACACATGATTGTGACAATTGGACAAATCAAAATAGACAGAGTAAAAAAACAACACGTCTGAATGAACAACACAGTCTCGGGACAGAAAATGTACAACAAATTGTCAAAAACGTCCACTGGCATATTTTCACGCCTTTTTTACACCAATATGTTACGAAAAGCCAAAAAGTAAAAGAACCACGATTTTTTTTTTCCACGTCATTTTGTTTGGGTTTAGCGGGAAAGTTTAGGCTTCAAGTTACTGGCGGCACGGTGGCAGAGCGGTTAGCGCTCTGGCCTCACAGCAAGAAGGTCGCGGGTTCGATTCCCGCACAGCCCGGGACCTTTCTGTGTGGAGTTTGCATGTTCCTCCCCGTGTCTGGGTGGTTTCCTCCGGGCACTCCGGTTTCCCCACCAACTGATGACATGCATGTTAGGGAACACTTGGTGGTAGTCGGAGGTTGAGGCGCCAAGTGTTAGGTGAATCGCCTCTGCTGAGTTGCCCCAGGGCAGCTTACTGTCACTGAGTGGGGAGGGGTTCATCTCACTGTGAAGCGCTTTATTTATTTATTTATTTGATAGGGACAAGTACGCACAATAAACATGTAACATACAAAACATTTATAGCCTTGGCTAATTTGCAACTCTCTCTTTGTGACTCTGTGTCTGTGAAATGCGCTATACAAATAAAGATTACTTACTTACTTACTTACTAAAATGGGTAAGTTTAGGGCTGGGGCTTGTGGTAGGTTAAGATAGAAGGTAGGTAACTCGTCAAACCTAAAGAAAATGTCGTGGCTTCAACCAAAATTTGTGGTTATTTTACGTTTTGTTAAAAAGTTGTGAAAACGTTCTCATCGTACATTTTTGACATTTTATTGTATATCTATGTTTTTTTCCTTAGACTGGATTTGAATTTAAGATGAGAAAAAAGCCTTTTAAATGCACTTTTCAGCCGGGATACGAAACAAGACACATTTAGGTCAAATGCGTAATTTTGAATTATTCACTTCAGAGCAATGTATTGTATATCACATATCACTACAAATAAGTTTCAAAATGTGGCTCACGTTGAAAAAAAGTTTGGACCCCTGTATTACAGAAATAAATTTGTATCAGACTTTGATGTGACCCAAGGTAAGTTAGTGCTCAACTGCTTGTCTGAAACACCATATAAATGTTCACTATAGCCTACTGTACAGGGTAGGACGACCGGACACAGCCTAAAACTCAACTTAGCAGGCCTACTCATAATGGTGCAACTACACTAAGGTAATGCATGCATTCCTGTTGTGCGTCCTTAAGCAAGACATTTACTCAATAATAATGAGGCTGCAGAGCAAAACAATGAATGGTTTTGAAGCAATATAACTTGAACAATGAGCTACATTAAACACACTTACCTAGATGAAAGCTAACATTTCAAAGAAATAAAACTAGATGTTGGACTGACAAAACCTGTTTTTTCTTTGACATTTATTGTGCAAAACTGACCTTTAGAAACATTTAAAACCGATGAATGTGTGGCAGTCTGAATCGACTTCTACTTCTAGATCCAAATGGAAAAACTTCAGCTTCAGACAGACATTTGAAGCTGATTGGTCAACACCGAGAATTAAATCTCCACAGCATCTAAACAGACAAAAATCGTTAATACTATTGTCAAATGGGCCTAGCTCAGTAATAAGGGTGGTGCTACACTACAGTAATGAATGCAATCCTGTGTGTGTGTTGAGCAAAGACATTTACTCAACAATAATGAGACGGCATTGTTTTGACGCCATTGCTGTCTGAAGTACACAGTAAATGTTTTCAGCAGAATTTCAAAGAATCAGAATCAAGTGGAACTAGAAGTTACACCGGTCAATCAAGACTTGTATTATTCAGTTCAATTCAGTTTATTTTTTTAGCTCAAAATCACAAGATTGTTGAATTAGCAAGCAGCAATGTTAGAAAGTCGAATAATGAAAAGGATATTGGTCAACTGTAAAGTAGTTTTAGCTCATTACGTTTTCAGATGTTCAAAATATTCCTTATATTACAGATTAGAACTCTACTGGACAAAACTTGGACTTGCTCGACCAGCCCAACCTCTGTCTTTTAGTCATATACTCTGAAATATATCTACTGAGAGTTGAACATTTAGATGTTCTTTTCAAGCAAAACAAAGCGTGACACAGTTTAAGATCTTCTGTACAATTGTTCCAGAGATCAACACCTTTTACAGTTTTACAAAACATCATAGAATATCTTATTTAAGACAGAAAGGTAATAAGTTGAATGGTTTGTGATCCAGAAGTCTGTTAATGAAAAATGTGAGAGAAGCCTCAGTGTACCTGTTGTTTATAAGGTTATTTATATATTTTATTTTGTTTGTTTTATATTGTGACAATAGTAGATTTCTAGTGAATAATACCATTTCAAGCTGCTGGTGGCTTTTGGATGTAAATCCCCCAAACAATAACACTGAAAAATGTGGCCCACTCGTAGATATAACTAAATAGCCCTGCACTACTGCATTTCACACAGTCTTTATGTGCATTTGAGCAAGACACTTACTCAACCATAATGAGACAGCAGTATGGGTTTGAAGCAATACTATTTGAAGCATGCACTTTGAGGTCTGAAGGTTACTTATCTTAAAAGAATTTCAAAGAATTACCAAGACAATGGTCCAAAACAAGTTTCTGGACTAGCCAATCCTACACTCTACTCTTCTAGTTTTTGAGTTAATTGCTTCGTCTGTGTGATCATAATACATATTGAGCTAGGTTCATTTATTTTCATGCAGATATAAAGTGTGTTTTTGTTCTACATTGTTAGCTGCTATGAAACCTGACCTTTTTCACACTGCGAGCGACATACAATAACTTACCTCCGCCTACGCTGCAGTATCTTATCACTCATTTAACTATCAATCTGTGTCCAACCTTTGACATATTGAAAAAAGGATTGGTCGTGTATGACTAACTAAACAGATGACACAGAAGTATTTAAATACCCAAGAACAAAGGCACACAGTTCTCAGTAAGTATGAGTCGGCAGTGTTGCAACCAGAAAACAGCTTAAAGTTACTTGAAAAAACAGGTTTTAGCTAGAATATGCTTGCAATTTATCTGGTCTGGGAGTGTCTAAGAATGTTGCCCCCTAATCAGTCAAATCAAAGATAGTGCAACTAGTTTTCTAACTGTGTGTCTCTTAAAATGTGCGTCTGGCCCTTTAAGACTCAACCCACAGCCAGGCGCAATGCTCATTGGCTAATGCAGACTGTATTCCAACAACTCTGAAAAAGATTAGCTGCAGAGTGAATATGCCAAAAATGCAGTTTAAGTTTAGATTTTTGCTTAAATATAGGGGTTCCACAAGGTTGCATTTTGGGGCTTACTGTGTTTTGCATTTTAAAAGTAAAATGACTATACAATTTGGTTGATTCACTGCATAATAATACATTTTGTATGCATTTTGTCATGTGCAGACATACAAATACATGCACCGAGTTTATGACTTAGACTAAAAGATGCATTTATTATTTTTTAATATATACATTTTGCAACATTGGCAACTTGTATTTTCGGTAATGTCGGCCTAGTCCCTAATTTGCATAATGCTTTGTATTTTGCCCTACTTTAAACTTTTATTCCACAAACCACCTACAAATGAATAGCTTTCTTGTTAAAAAATGATGCCTGGAAGGAGTGTTCGAAGTCAAAGTGGAAATTATAGTTACATATTACACATCATAAACTTGCTACTGCTGATAGCAACCAAATAGCTCTGAAGCTTGTTATAGATAAATAATCTATTGTGTGCATTAGCATGTTTGCATTAGTAAAGAAGACAGATACTTTTAGTCGCAGTTCTTGTAAACACAAGGCTATCCACACTTGTTTTTGTTTTTCTTTCATTTTCTTTTACTTGTGACAGTCAAGCTTGGTCCAAATAGGTGCGTGTCAAAGTCGACTAGCTAGCACACCCTAGTGCTCATACGCTGAACTACACTGACCAGAAGCTGCATCAAGTGAAAATCTGCTTGCTGACTGACTGTGATATGGCATTGACAATATTGCAATGTTTGAATATGCTTTTTGATAGTAGTATTTTCTGTTATATTAAAACTAATAGAATGCAAATAGGTAAATAAATGCACGACAAACTCAAAGCTGGAATATAGGGAAAAAATGCAAGAAAATTAACATTTTTATTGTTAAAATTACAAATTGCAAGTGAGTCATTTATTTTATGTTGATTTTATTGTTACTATTCTTTATTATTATGTTTTATTATTTTTTATTTATTTATTTTTAAGTAGCATATTTTATACACAGTGCACATTAGCATAAATGAATTTGTCAAAGGGCTGGTGATCTGGAAAAAAAAAAAAAAATATATATATATATATATCATATATATATTATATATATATATATATATATATTATATATATATATTTGTCTCATATTGATCAATCTCGATTTTCAATTCGATTTGTTTAACCTTTTCAAAAGCAAATGAAAAAATGCTATTCATGAACATAAACGAAACAAAAACTTTGATATGTCCATTTATTCGCTTTAAAAAAAAAAAAACTAAATATCAATATTCTGCCTCAGAGTTGGACTTTTACTTCAAACTACACAGTTTTACTGACAAAAGATTGGTTTTCGATCTTTCCATTCAAAACCCACCACCAAATAATTGACATTCGTTTTGATTCGATTTTTCGATTAATGGCCCAGTCAAACCACTGAGTTCATTGGTTGTCTCTACACATAATAAATACGACAGTCTACTTTTTATAATGTCATTAGTTCTACGTAAATCTCAGTGTTTACTTCCTATATAATCTTCCCTGGAATGCTGCTGTCCTTTTCTTCATTCCATTCATTGTTGTTTCTGTTTGAACGTGCCTGCAGTCTTGTAGCCTATTCATTTTAGTATTTGCCCAAAGTACCCAGCATGTACCCTACCACGCTGTTCTGTTTTTTGTTTACGCTCACTTCCGGGCTGTATTAAGACGCCGTGTCCTTGAACTAAACGTGACAAAAACACACACTGGCTGGAGCTGGAGCGGTCGAGTATAAACCCACTGTGTTCCGCCGCGTTCCGCTTGGTGATCACGACGCGCACGTAGCACCACGCGTCAAACGTAGAGTCTGCAAACCCGGAGGCTGCACGTTTAGGACCGCACTTAGATGCACAACACTCAATAGTTATTCAGGGCTTCTCAACAAATCGGGCTGTCCAACCTATTAAATCTGGCTTGTGAATTATCTTTCAAATCTCTGAAAATATAAAATACTCTGTTTCGTACAAAGTTATAACAGTATCCAGATGTCTTTAGTATTTTTTTAACACAATAATCTAATAAAAAAGTAATTATTTTACAATGTTGAAGCAAATCTAAAGTTGAATATTGAACAACCAAAAGATAATTTCTATAGTGTATTAAGATTTTTTTTACTATACATTTTTGGCCAAATGAATTTTGAAATATAGTGACATTTTGAAATATAAAGCACAATTACAAATAATAGCTTATTTTATTGCAAATAAATAAATAAAAAATAATATATTTTAAAAAAAATGGTTAGTTTATGTTTTGTTTTTAATTCAGTTGTGCTATAAAAATAGTTTTACACAGATAGTAGTCCTCATATTGATTGTAAAAATGCAATTGTGATTATTTTTTAAATGGACACTTGGTCGATTCATTGTTGCAGTTCTAAAATGGTGCCTTGATGCCAGAGACAGGCAACTTACTGAAAAATCTGGTTCTCGAGAGAATAAAGTTGCCCTGTGTTAAATACTCAAGTGAAGAGATTTTCAATGTTTTCTGACAGGGACCCTCAAAATAACGATGTAACAACCATTCACTCTCTCATTCACTCACTAAGGTAATTCAACTAAACACTCATCTTTCTAGACGTTGGAGGAAAACCATGGTGACACGGGGAGATCATGTAAACTCCACCCAAAGAAACTGGTGTGATGTTGATGTGGCTCTAACCACTCTGCTACTGTGCACAGATTTTAATCATTTATTTTTCTATCTGACAGTATTGTTAGACACCAGTGTAGGGATTGAGAATATATATTTTTCTCTTCTCAATAAACTGTTACTCGCTTGAAAATTGATCAACCAGTGTCAATCAAATAAACTATAAATAAAAACTTAATGTGAATACATACATGGCTTGTTTTTATATTGCTGTCTTGGAGAACCCTCTTTGCTACTGCACGGTTGCCTGGTTTGGATCACTGACTGTACAATGTAAAACTAAACTTGGAAAAATTATTAACAAGGCAATGAAAGTGATTGGCAGGAAAGAGTTTGCCTCTCTCCAAGAAATCTTTCAAAACTCTGTTCTTCCTCCGGCCGAACGAATCATTGGAAATCCTCTTCACTTGTTCCGTCTGGCAGGCGCTATTGAGCTCATACCTTTAAAAGTTCTGAATAAACATAGGCTATAGTGAAAGCCACCGTGCAAAAAGATACATATGATAGCAGTCCTTAAATGTGCTGCCTCCGAGTTTACAGATTCACATTACTCACCATAAGCTCCTGCACAAAGACTCTCACACTGAGCACACTGACAAAGACAAGGACTCATGCGCCATCTATCGACAAAAACCCGGAACTGCAGCTGTGAACCGACTACACCTGAAGTTTGGAGCAGGTGTGGCCGAAATCGAAAGAATGACATCAGGCTAAACCGATAAAGCGTTTTCATTATTATTAATTGTCTTTTTTTTTTTTTTTTTTTTTTTTAAAGCTTGGGGACTTTATTTGGCACATTATTCTCGTAAGTGGGAAGTGAAACAAATTACATTGCATCATTTGTAAACCGATTCCAAAACTAAAATGTGGAAATGTGCAAAGAAACCGTTTTTTTTTTAAGGTCACATGTAAAGGGACTGCCCAACGCATTTCGGTTTATTCTTAGTTTGTAAAGTGTAGCTTATCTTTTACCTGTGATCTATCTGTTTCCTTATTTGTTTATGACCATCAATATACAAGGGTGCATTTATCTGTTTCTTTTTGTGTGGAAATTTTGAAGAATCTTCCCAGACTAATTATGCTCATTATTTGTATTGAGGCTTGTTTTGAGAATCTTGCCTAGATTTATGTATAATTAATCTTATGACTTCTTTTGCAAACTGACTTTTGAACCAGTTTTTATATTATGTGTATGTGTGTATTATCTGTTAATGATTAAATATAGCAGTGCGTTATAGGAAATAAAAAATGAAAGCAGTGATTTCAACTGTTACCAAGCAACCATGATGCAAACAAGGACCAAAAGTAGTGCAAGAAAAGTATTTCAATTCTACGAAATTGCTCCTTAGATGCTTCTTTGAGATATTTCATTTTAATTGGTTACAGTTTAGAGGTGCATTGTGTAACTTTCTGGAGGTGAAAAGTCATCTTCACAGTTCAGTAGAATTCGGACGTTAAAAGTGTACTTTGGGAAATATATTTTATGCCATAATATGAAAAAATAAAATAAAAATCAGCTAAAGAAACTGCTTTTCTCCTTAAAAACAGACGTGTTCCTCCTCCAAGCCAAATAATAGACTATTTTGTGGCCTTGCAAGCTTGCTCAAAGTAAAAATGCACATTTTTAATAATTATTTAGTGTGACAAAGACATCTAAATGATAAAAATATGCCTTTACTCAAGTTTATTTTTGGCCTTAAAGTAGCGCAGTGCACCTTTAAATAAAAAATTGTCTGTAACACTTTATAATAACTACATCTTAATTAGCCTTTATAAACTCTTAATAAAGAATGAGTAAAAACTTAATGAATGAATGAAAAAGTTTAAGGCTTAATTACCCCAAGCTCTGCCCCTTATCCTTAAATCCTTAAAAAGTAGTTACTACGCCTTAATAAAGTTCTTCATCCATTCATTGATCATTTGTTTATAATTAATCCCTTCGAAGGGTCGTTCCACTTTTTCTTGATAAATTAATTTTTGTTCAGTATTTAAATAAAACAAATTATGAACCACCTGAAATGTCAAAGATAAAAATCACATTGTGTCTCTCTTTTTTAGATTCAAACCAGCCTCTGGAATCATTCAGACTCAGTTTCTTCTGCAAACTTAAAAACAATTACAAAAAAATTCCCGAAAATTCAAACATTTTAACAGGACTTTTGTCCTGTGGATTTTCTCCAGGTATTCCAGTTTCCTCCCACCTCCTAAAACATGCATGTTTAGAATAATTGGGCATCACTGTAAAATTCCCCTGTGAGTGAATGAGAGTGTTTGGTTGCCTGTCCAACCCTGCGACAAGTTGGCACTGTCCAGGGTGTTCTCCCGCCTAAGGCCCAAAGTCACAGGATAGGGTCCAGTCACCTGCGACCCCTAACGGGAATAAGCAATAGAAAATGAATGAACTTAGACTGAATCTAAATACAAGCTTCTTCCTGTATTTTCAACAGAGGTTTAACAACTTCTTTTCAGAAAACACAACCTGACTGACAGAAATAACAAACAAACAAACATGTAAGCCTGTGCGCTGTAAAACATCAGAAAACTCTCACTTAAGCAGTGCAGGGGCAGGACTTTTTGAAGTGAAAGGGACAATCCCTCAGATCTCCTCTGTGAACCGTTTTAGGTCACACTTCCTCCTCTTCTCCGGTTACTCAATCATTAACTGGAAACGCCGCCCTCAGGCTCACACACACACGCCCACGCACACACACACATAGCATGTCTCGCGTTTCTCTATTTACATTGTACCATGATATCACAGAGAAGAGCTATGATTGTACGTCATCAGTCGGCCGCAGGATCCCACGTCCAGACCAGTGTTTTTCACCGAATGTTCCGTACTCGCTGCTCTCAATAAAAGTTTGCAGTGTCATTTTGGTTTTGGTTGAAGCTGGGGTATCTGATTTTCACATTCAAAACAGGAAGTGGGTATTTTATTCTGTCCAATTTGTTTCTAGCCCACACATATTCTTTGGTGCATGGTAAATCTCCTCTTGTGTTGAAGACCTAAGATCATAGTTTTACAAACGGCAAAGTGAAACTAGAAAGAACCACTCAAACACAGCCAATCAGAGCGCTGCTTTTGATTATCTTTGAGAAAAATAGGACTCTTATTATTAAGTTCAGACAGTTTATAGCAGTCTTGGTATAAAGAACTGCATTTACATTACTATTTTTTGCTAGAAAAGACAAAGTTTATTCATTTGCAACAATAAGTGTTTGCTCCTTGTTCCTTATGAAAATCAAATAATTCTCCTTTTCCCCAGACACTGTGAAAGCAGAACCTCTGACATGAAGTAACACTGCGTGATTTTTGGAAGAGGAAAATCATGTGAGATAGAAACCTAAAAGGGTTTGGGACATTTGAAGCATGGTGGGTTTTATGTCATATTAATGTCATAGTTAACAACAGCATTTCTATGGAAACAAACAAGTAGATTTTGAGGGGATGTAGCCATGCTCAAAGTAAAGACAAACATTACTACAATGTTTTTATTTCAACTGAAACATCTAAACTAAAAAAAAAAACAAGCTTGTTTGACTTTGTTTCTAAAGCTGTAAAGTTGTAGTGACAAAAAATTACAGTGAAACAAGTTATGTGTGAAATCAGATGACAGACTGACTGAATGAAGTTTTTTTTTAAAATTATGAATACTTTATTTATATGGCACATTTACAGAGACAGATGTCTTCCAAAGCACCCCCGCTCCCAAGAAGCAAGTGACCTAAACACCTGGCACCTCAGCCTCTGACCACCACCAAGCGTTCCCTAACCTGCACCGAAGAAACTACCCAGACACAGGGAGGAACGTGCAAACTCCAAAGAAAGGCTTCTTGCTATGAGGCGAGAGCACTATCCACTCTGCCACAGTGCTATCGTACAAACATATCATGCTAGTTTTGGAAATGTAGAATGAAAATTCTACTTTTAATTTGGATGTCTGTTATTTCGGCATTGGATTTTATTATAATAACTTTTTTTTTTTCACAACAATTTCAAATGGCTGTGGCCTTCAGAAAATTTGGAAAGACTAAACTTTGACAAGTTAAATTGGTGACATGGTGGCACAGTGGTTAGTGTTCTAGGTCCCGGGCGGTCCGGGGCCTTCTATGTGGAGTTTGCATGTTCTGCGTGGGTTTCCTCCTAAAAACATGTCTCACCTCTCCCCTCCCCAGGACATTAGCTGTAAGCTAGAAAAAGGTACATTCATTCTTCATGTAATTGTACATTGTCCTTAATAAAACATTACAAAATGGCGGAAATCCTTCAGTGCATCCTCCTTTCTGTGTGACAATTCAGAATGGGAGGGAGAAGAAGAACAAGAAGGGTGGGAGCAGCAGTTCAAATTCTTTCTTCTCTATTTTCAATCATTATTCAAAATTGAGGATAAATTGCTTTTGAAATCTGCAGCTGTGGTCAAAGGCTTTGACAAAAAACAGGAAATAAGGGCCTCATGTACAACACTTGAATGAATGAAAACAGCCATTTCAGCATGAATTCTGATTAAAACAGAACAATTTTAACGTTAGAGTGAACTTGCACAGCTTGGTAAGCTCAGGCTAGCATTAGACACCAATGTCACAGTTCACAACAAAAACTTATGAGTGTTTAGGGTACGATTAGGATCAGGCTTAGTAGGTTAGGGTTAGTTTTGTAGAATATTGGCACTGAAGGGTCTGTAGTTTTGTTTGTCTACGTTTTAAGACAGTAAAAATTGGTATGGCACCCTGAATATATTTAGATGGTGAGTTAGACTTTTGAGATAAACTAGAGTAAGTTATAACTGCAATACTTCTGTTCATCTTACTTCTCCATGACGACAAGACCATACCGCAGCTTCCTTTGGTTGAAAAGATTGTGAAAGGGAGCTGACCCAACAGAACGATATGTCCGAGACTGTTCTTGAATGAACCGGTGTGACTATCGCCATGGAAAAACACACAAACACAAATATGAATGACATGTGGTGTTACAGCTTTCAATGAAATCCCAACCAACCACTTGGTGACAGTGACGACAATGCAGAACATGTGACCAAAACAAAGAGATGGCTGTTCCAGGATGGTTTTCTGTAATCGTGAGACGAGATCTCTGTTGACATCTGCTGGTGGAAAAACATCATGATGCGAGTAATGATAATAATAAAGTCAGAATTGTGTCTTGTGGAAGATGCTGTGTAGATTTCAAGAAATTTTCAATGTTCTAACAATGTTCACTCAGGGTTGTGTTTGGATTGATTCATGCAGGTTTGAGAGAGTAATCTTATTGCTCCATTGCTCAGAAAACTCTTGTTTTCACCTACAACCTATCTCAGAGAAATTATTTAGTAGCATTTCAGTTCTTCTTTGAGTTGGTGGTGGAAACTACGGTGGCAGAGAGGATAGCGCTCTGGCCTCACAGCAAGAAGATCGCGGGTTCGACTTCGACACGGCCCAGGCCTTTCTGTGTGGAGTTTGCATGTTTCTTTCCGTGTCAGGGTGGGTTTCCTCTAGGCATTCTGGTTTCCCCACCAACCAATAACATGCATGTTAGGGTAATATCCTCCAGCTACGGTAGTCCTGACCAAGCCTAGCAAGAACATCTGGAGATGGGTCACAGCGATCATTGCTCCTGAAAGGTGCCCCAGAGGCATTGATGGATGGGTCATTATGCAAAGGACAAATTTATTGGTCATGACTACTGGTTAAAGGAAGACTGTTTTGTTGATGTGTGTTTTGGTTGACATGGAAACCCAGTAGAAAGCATCACATTTAAAGTCCACAGACAGGAGAACGGCTCATCTGCGCCACCTCGCGGTTGAACCAGGAACTGGCTAATTGTTTGGTGAGTTGAAAGTGCTGGTTGTCACACTTTTATAATCATTATTTATCTACAAGAGTCAAAAACAGACACATTTGAGTATCACTATGTTGCTATGGCATGACACAAACTAAATGTTACTTAAAGAAACAACCACACCTATTTAAACACTAGGAGTTATGTAACAAACAACATGACATTACAAAACATCTGATTCTTCAATCTACTGGAACAAGAATGTTCTATGGATTTGTAAGAACAGTTATTGATGCATTTTATTCTGAATAATAATCATGGACAAAGACTTGATGAAGCCTCTAAGTCTTTATTTAATTATTCTGGTCCAGCTATTGTTTATTATTGATTTAGATTTTTCCAGTTTATATTTTTTAGATTTAAAATATTATTTCTAAATTATAAATAATGACATCTCACTAGCAAGTTGCCTAGTAACCATGTGGTACACTGGACAAAACCTTGTCTGATGAGGCAGATTTTTAATTGATTGATAAACTGAAAACACCCAATTCTAGTGTTATGTGTTTGGAACTTTATCCTTTTTTTTTTTTTTCAGACTATTCTTTTTATTAACAAATGTAAAATAAATGAGCGTATACGTTTTAGTAAGGGTAATTAAACTGTCATCATATTGTTTTATTTAGTATATGACTGAAAAACTACATTTCTTTTTATTATGGTCATTCATGTCTTTGTATTGTGACGTCAAAAACACCTTTTCCTGTTACGTAAGACATTGTGAAGTGGTTTGTGTAGTGTTTAACAAATCAAATATTTATATATATATATATTTTTTCATTTCATCTTTTATAATCTGTGGATCCAATGTGAACATTTTAGTGTTATTCTGATTCCTAAAAGAATGTATTTCCCATTTATTTGGGAGCATCTTTGACCTGCGTGTTGACTCATGCTGAGTCAGATCACATGAATGTCTGTGACGGCTCACAATGCACAGTCATGGGACCTTTGGCACACTTCTGCTCACACATTATCACTTTGGACAGGGAAAAAAAAAAAAAAAACCTTTAACTCAAAGATGCACTGTGTAACTTTCTAGAGGTAAAAGATCAACTACACAAACCAGTAGAAATAGAAAGCTAGAACCATTCTTTGGGTCATTCTAAACAGGGACACATATATTTTATACCACAATTTGCATAAAAAAATAAAGCTAAAAAGGAAACATACAAGAAGAGATAAATCGATAAATTCACAACCACTAAATGCGATGTTTGTTCACTCAAGTTGCTGAAAATAACCAATCTCTAAAAACTCCAGCAAAAACCTTTAAAGACTTTAGTCTCCATTCATTTCAATGGAGACGAGTCAGTCTGAGAGTGGTCCGGACAAGTCTTACCGAGCCAGTCATTGCATGGGAGGGTCAGGGAAGCACTGCACCATGTCATTTGAACTGTGCCGGTTACCGTGGTTACTCGCATCAAAACAATCAAGACGGCAGCCGCAACAGAACAAACATTTACCACTGCTCTTGAAACTGTTGTGAATGACTTGTCACTCACGGCAACATTCCTCAATGAAAGCTTTCATTCACAAAAGCAATGTTTTCTCCGCCGCCGCACGCCATTGTTGTTTATAAAGTGACAGATGACGAGAGAGCTACCCAGAATTAAATGCTCTCCTCGTCACTGATCTTGCAGCGACAACTCCAGACTGATTTCCTTTGTATTAAATATACAAAAGGGCAATCATTCTTGCTGGCCAGGCAATCAAAGTTCTACTTTTGGCCACGTCAAGGCTTTACTAGTCATAACTAACACTTCCTGTGTCTCCTACACAATAAAAGCCTCATTATCACCAGCTGCAGAAAGAGCTTTATTGTGAAAGAGCAGTGTAATTTAAAAAGACTACATAACAATAATAGATTTTAATTTATATAGCAGTTTTCTGGACACTCAAAGATGTTTTACAGACAAAGAAAGATAAACAATAAAAGCAGATTTAAACAGATGGGTCTTGAGATTTTTCTTGAAAGTGGTGAGGTCGGTGCAGTCTCTGAGTTGTTGAGGTAGCGGTGTAATAAATGCTTAGAATGAGTGAGCCATCTCAAAACCAGGATTTGGCAGAATGTTTTGGGAAAGCCTACAAAACAATATTTTAACTCAAGACAATCAAATTTTATTGACAGTCCTATATATATATTAGTCAATGGGAAAGTTTCCACCTGAATAAACAGATGAGGTAAGCTGGTGTTTGCAGTTAGAGACTGAAGGACTCTAGTTTAACCACATTTTGGGTTTGGACAATTCCTCTTTAATCGCCAATTCTCTTTTCATCTGTAACATTACAAGTACATTTTAGGGCCAATAGAATCTAAGGGGTTAAAAGGCTAATCAGTTAACAAGGCATGTTTCTAAATACATTTGTAAAATTACTTTTTGTTTGATACAGTACAACATCGAGCATCTATCCATAACAAAAAGATTTCATCACAAGTCATAATGAAAGTGAATCTTATCTAGAATCTGCTTTGGGAAATTCAGTCTCACTTTTCCTTCCTGAATGTGAGGGGTAGTTCTGTATTGTACTCTACACTCTATGACCTCATCCATACAGAGCACTTTCTGCCCTGACCTACTGACAGTTAAGTCATATTGTATTCACACATAAACAGCCTCAACAATCTCAGTACAATCCCTTATTTGTCCAGGAGTGACAGATAGTAGGAACATGTTCAAAATGAGTCACTTGGACCAAGTTTTAGGGATAAAGTAGAGTCAGACGTAGGGCTGGGCGATAAATAAATATTAACAATATCTTAAAATAATAGTCACATTATTGACCTATAGTTCACTGCTCAGGCCTCTTTTCCTTGGACTAATGTAGGAAGTTTAAAATTAATTATTTCTGTTTGTTTACATTAGCACCTTAAGGAGCTGTATACAACAAAAAAATATATTATTTAATTGTATTATTAGTTGACTTTCCTTAAGTTTGAGAGAAAAAAACATAACATAATGAAATTTATCCAGAATCATTATTGATAGATCTGTTTATTTTTTATTCAGTAAATATTTTAAAACTGCGTAAGACATGTCTCTGCAAACAAGATTTATAAAAGAGATATACTTTCAGTTTATTCTTCAACACCAAATCCAAACAGCACTCCCAAACGTTTAATCTGTAACCAGATCATATCAGAACATTCTTCTGGCAGTTGAAAGGGAAATTCCACCACCGGTCCTTGTTATCTGGTGCACATCATCATATTCTTCTCTGTAACGGAAGTATGGACTTACAAGGACAAAACGGGAATGGTAATAAACCTGCACTGACAGGTACACCTGGATAGAAGTTGTATCAATGAGATTGTTAAAAAAAAAAAAAAAAAAAAAAAAAGTACATTGTAAAAACTCACACAAAGGGGGAGACAGAGAGAAAGAAGAGAGAGCAGAAGAGAGGAGAAAATGAAGGACGGAAAGAGAAGGAGAGAGGAGAAAGACAGAGAGAGAGAAGAGAGAGTCAGTGAGAAGAAAGAGAAAGACATACAGTATATAGAGAGGAGAAACAGTGGGCAGGAGGAGGGAGGCAAAAGAGAATGACAGAGAGAGAAAACAGAGAGCAAGAAAGAGAAAGGAGAAAGAGAGAGGAGAGAGCGTAAGAGAGGGAAAAAAGAGAAAGACAAAGAAAGAGGGAGAGAGACACAGAGGAGAAAAAAAAAGACAGAAAGAGAGAGAAGACAGAGACAAAGCAAGAGATAGCTTGTGCGTCTATTTAGGTGAACATCAGTCCACAATAACCTGACTACATCGGAAAATGTCCCGTTTGTTCATCAAACTCCGCTAAGTTTGTCTGTTGTTGCTGTTGTTAGCATGTGGCTAACTCTTGTCAGCATACAGACACATCTCACTGCTAACTGCTGTGAAGAAAGCTTAAAACACAGCTGGCTGTACAAATCAAAGGCTCAGAGGGCCTGAGGTAAGAGTGTATACTGAGGTAAGAAGTTTAAAATTCAATATTTCTATTTAGGCCTTTTCGCACATGAAAGTGCCAGAACCAGGCATTAGGAACACTTATTTAACGGAGCCAATTCTACCCTAGAAACAAGTACCTGCTAGCATTCCCACTGCTCACAAGAGGATCCAGGGGACATTCAGTGACATCAGCCGATGGACAGTGTGCCAAAATACGATCAAGGATGGGAAACCATTTGGTGTTTTTTCTGTTTGCCCCACTCAGGCTGCCATGGTCCTTGCTTTTCTTATAGTCCTGTTTCGGTCTTTTATTATCTCGCAGTATTGCTTAGCTGTGTGATGAATGCCAACTTGCGCTAACTCATTAGCTAGCTTGCTAATTCTTTTGGGGTCGTTAGTGTACGGACTAAGCAGCGATTGTACCTCTCCATCTCTCACCGCTATCAGTAAACTTTAATGTCATTAGTGCTTTTTACAAAACCTTTCCAACGTGCCTGGCTTTGTTGATGTGCGTCGTGTGTGTAGCTACAGCATGAGTCAACGACGTTACGCTGTGTCACCCCAGTGCAGGAGCTAAGTTGGTCCCCACATTAGCTTCCCTGGTTCTTGGTCTTTATGTGGGAACACGCCAGAAAAAGCACCAGGGACTAAAAAGGAACAACAAAAGTGCGAAAACGCCAAATTTTTATGGAGGCAAAATTTGGGTATGGTACATTTAAATCAACCAATGCTGAGAGAACACCATAACACTTCAGAAAAGTGGATTTTACATAATATGTCTCTTTTATGATATAACTACACAGGTTAGCAGTATGTTTGCAACTAAAAACCTCTGCTACAGTTGCCAATACAAGCCCTTGACCACGTGGAGCATTCATGTCCAGATCTAATCTTAATGACTTTATAATAAAAGTAATGTCACTGCTTACGTTTCCCAGTGTCACTGATGTGGGTCACAGGGCAAAGTTATTACAATGACATAAGGTTTGAGTTTATAGAGTAAAGAATTTCACTTCCCTAATCGGTAAGTGCTGCTGTGATGAACAAAAGGCCTCATAAAAACAACCGTCTCAACCTCCTGCGGAGACAATAACATCAGAACAGCTGTGTTTTGTTTTTGTTACATCTTCTATCAGACACCTGGCGTCAAGCTTCTTCTTCTAAACGACTTTAGAACAAAGAAGCAGTATTTTTTTTTTTTCAGTTAAAATTTTATTCTGAATAATGTTTATCTTCCCAATTCTTCAGTTTGGATGGTGTCTTTATCAACCATAATTTTAAAAGTTGATTCATTATTTTCTATGAAACTGTGGACAAGAGCATTAATAACAACATATGTCCCCAGCTGGTTATTTTGGAGTTTATTTTGTGAGGTAGGTTGAAAAATAAAATGTTGTTATTTGAACTTATATAATTTAAATCATATATTTATGATTTTTTTTTTTTTTTTTTTAATTACTTTTTCAGGAAAATTAACAATGGTAAAGGAGTTTTAAAACATAAGACAATAAAATCAGAAAGCATAAGACATACGTGGCAAAAGTAAGAGAAGAGGAATAAGTAGAAGAAAAAGAATAAGAAGAAAAAGAATCTGAATAGTAAGATAAAAAGAAAATAAGAAAAGGGAAACAAGGTAATAAAAATAAATGATTAAATAAAAAGAAGTTGGAGTTAAAGAATAAGATAAAAAAAGAGTGTGACAAACAACAAATAATAAGAAAAGAAATAAAGAATAAAAGGAAGAATGAGAACAAGATAAATAAATGAAAATAAAATGTATAATAAAAAGAATAAAAAACAAAAACCGTAAAAGGAATAATAACAAAAGAATAATAAGAAAAGAGAATAAAAAATATAACTACTAAAAAGAATAAAAAAAACTAGTATTGCCTATAGTTTACAAATAAGGAGACAAAAACATGGATACATCATATTAAAAAGAGCAAAATAGAAGAGAGTAATGATAACAAAATACATTGATAATAATGACAATAATAGTAATAATAGTGATAGTAGTAAAAACAGTAATTTATTGATTTTTTTTTTTCCTGTTCCATGGTACACTTTTGTTTGACTATCCCAGGTAAATAGGGACTGCTGGTCACTCTACTATAGGGTCCTACAGAGGCTCTCAGGCAGAAGCACCACGGCTGTCAGTCCACCTGAGGGCGCCACAGTAACTCCAATCTTTTAAGACTCAGCTAAAAAAAGACATTTGCATTGTGGAAGTAATGTGTGTTTTTGTTTTTACTGAGATTGGCCTTTCTAATGTAAAGTGCAATATAAATAAATGTCATTATTATTATTAAGCATCCACAACAGTTGGCCATGCAAGCTTGCCGAAGCCTGATCCCATCAGATCTCAGAAGCTAAGCATGTTGGGCCTGGGCAATACTTGGATGGGAGACCACTGCAGGAATCTCATGTGCCACAGTGGAACAAACAGAGGAGAAACTTGTGGTTGTGTCCTAGGCAAGACACTTCACCCATAGTATGAAACTGGTGTGATTGAATAATATTTTGTTTTGTTGGTGTGCTGTATGTCTTGTCACTGCCATATATACTGTCCTGCAACAAATAAATGAATAAATCGTTCTGCGACCACATATGTATTTTTAATCAGATATTTTATAGAAATCAATAAAACTGTAGAAATACAAAGGGAAAAAAAGAGAGATGGGGTGATGGCACAAAATGCCAGCTTCACTTTTGTCAGTCTGCCCCAGGGCCTCATAGCAAGAGGGTCCTGGGTTCGACTCGGGGCCTATCTATGTGGAGTTTTCATGTACTTCTTGTGTCTGAGTAGGTTTCCTTGGGTGCTTCGGTTTCCTCCTACAACTAAAAACATGTTCAATGTGCCTCCCTCCCCAGGACTACAGGTAAAAAGTATCTCTGCCATGTAATTGTACATTGTTCTTAATAAACCTTACAAAAATGCATAATGTGAAGCATCTTTGGGTGTCCTAAAAGTGCAATATAAATCTGATGTTTTATTTCAGTACAAATGTCTGTATCTCAGGTGTGGCAAGAAATCCTGCAACATGAAAATACTAATGATGCTGTATGATTCTGTAGTGAGAAAATTAAGTGAAGTTCAAATAGCATTTCTGACCTCAAACCACTAGAGTTCACTGTTCCCTTTAGAGTCCATTACCATCTGACAAATGGACCTCTATCTTTTTGTCCTCTCTCTCTTTTACCCCCCCCCCCATCTCTCTCTCTCTCTCCTTTCTCGGTTCATAACACTGAATCACTGACGTCTCTAAGCTTGTCTGGTCCAGTATGTCAGCCTCAGCAGAGACAGAACCGGTGTAAGGAGAGAGAGAGAGAGAGAGAGAGAGAGAGAGAGAGAGAGAGAGAGAGAGAGGAGAGAGAGAGGGAGAGAGGGGAGGTCCTAAACTGGTCAGGGAGGGAGAGAGAGAGAGAGAAAGAACCAAGAACAAGTGTGCTGTCCGGGGTCTTCAGCACTGCGTTCTTGTCAAGGTAAGTGATCGACACAGCTCCGGTCTCCAGTGTGTAGTTGAGCGTGATTCTGTCAGCGTGGAAAGACAGACAAGGCATGACAAAACTATTAGACAGTCAAAAAGATGTTGGCTGTCACATTTACTCAGCCATCTTTTCGTTGTAATTTGTCAAGGCATGCACGTTTTGCAAAGTTTTTGGAGTGCATGCTTATATTTTGAGTTCTATTTAGTTTAAAGTAAAAGCTAGTAAACTTTAGGTCCACCTTCCAACTTTGAGTAAGTCTACAAACTTTGAAAAATGGGTTTCATAATTGAAGATTTGTGAATCTGGTACCACTTTATATTAATAACGCATTAGTTAGCCTTAGTAAAACCTTAATAAACCATGATTAAAGCTTAATTCATGAACAATTGATGAATTAATGTATACAATGTCTATTAAGTCTCAGTACCACCTATTTAAGGAGCTAAGGTTAGGACGTTTGTTCAGAATGAATTAGGTTTTGAGTTACACTTTATTAAGGGCAGTTGGTAAGTGCTAAGTGTTGTCACTTTCCATTGAGAGAAAAATTTATTAAACTTAATAACTACAATTATTAGCTTACAACCTAATAAAAAAAAAAAAATAATTATTAAGAACAAATGATTTGACATGTAAGTTTTAGCTTTAGTAACTACTTTTTGGTTAGAATTTAGGTGAAGGATATATCTTGTGGTATTAAAGTTATTAGGCTCATAACCATTTTTATTCATTAATTGTCATTTGTTTATAATGAATTAAGTTTAATCTTAATGAGTACATTTTTTGGCTGCTGTCTGTAAGCCACTTAAGGTTCTGCTAATGCTTGTGTTTGCTGTTATTTTAATGCAACATCAGTTATACTTTTGAAGTCATAATGGCATACTAGTGCATTATCTTGTTGCTACACTCTCTCATTGTGTGTCTGTAGTTTGGAGATAAAGCCTCTTTTGACAGTCTGACAAGATATTGAGAGATGAAAATATCCGTAATTGTTTGTGCACATATAGTAGAGGCTTGAATACATGGCTTTGTCATTAGTTATTGTGTTTGGTGCAGACTGATCTTAATGTAACACTGTTTAATGATGTCTAAAATGAATTAGAACATTATGAATTATTAGTAGTATGATTTAATGTGCTGTTTGGCTAGTGTGTTGTTGTGTCACTCACATTTTTACTTTGCAAAATACGTGCAAATATTTTCTTTTGTTGACTTAAGTATTTTACTTTGTAGACAACTGCTGTCAAATGATTGTACGATATTGTGTTTAAACAACGCATATATGCAAAAGTGACTTTTCAAGTGTTTATCTCGCTCTAATGTTGATTTCTCATCAAAACTGCTGGGTTCTGTCTGTGAGATGCTATTCTTTCCCCTAAGCCTCACAATAATAATAATTGATTATTTTCCGTAGTTGTTTTTGTTTGTTTGTTTGCTGCAAGTACATTGATCTCACCTCCTTTCCTTATGTGAGAAACACACATCAACATACTATTTGTGACACATTTTTAAGTTCTAAGATGCCAAAGTGAAGGTTCTCAAGAGCCTGTTTAATGCAGTGCAACAATGCAAATAATTGATCATTTCATTGTCCTTTAAGTTATAGAGGGATTATCGGTCAACATCTCTTTCCGCTCTACAGCGCTTGCTCCCTGCAGAAAGAAAAGCTGTCCATCTAGTTGGCTTGGGAATCTTCTTTGATTAAAACAACAAAACTGGATGAGATCAGCTGTTTGGATCAGGTCAGAACTGACAGACATCTGCTTCTGAAGCTTGAGACAGTGTTTTTTTCACCATTTTTACTCACCTGAATGTAACTTTTAAGGGTCGTAGGGTTAAATTTCATTAACAAATGTTGACTTAGTAGCATAACTTTTGTTTTCACACATTGATAACTCTTGTAGTTGGCAACAACAGTGCTAGCTCGATTTGTTGCTACAGCTTGTGTCAATCAGCGGCAGCTCTTTTTACATTCTGTGTGTGCGCAGCTCAGGTGTTGATAAACAAGTAATCCCTCTTTACCTTACAACTATACCATTTGAAATAAATACATTTTTTGTTTACTGGTTGCTGCTATCCCAAAATCTTTGTATGTATTTTTTATGATTATATAAACATTTAAAAGACACTGATTGTTTGCATTCTTTAAAATCAAAAGGTCACTATGTAACTTTTTGGCCAAAAATATAATTTACTAAAAGCCTATTTTTGTCATTTAGATGCCTTTATATTACACTTAATAAATATTTAAAAAAAAGTGGGATTTTTATAATTTACAGTTATTTTGGTTAGAAAAGGGCCCATTCATGTTTGTTTCCATAGAAATTACACACTCAGGTGTTTCCTCGTCAGATTTTGGTGTTAGCATGCCTATAAAATTAGCAATGGGAGATAAACAAATCTAAATAGCTTATTATACAAGCATTCAATAAAAACGTAGATGATTTAACAGTAGAAATCTTCACAATATATGAGTTCAAATCCAGCACTTTAGACTTTTAGTATCTCTCATCTGTGATGTGCCAATCTGGGATATCTGAAACCAAGTGTTTTGTGAGTCTCAGAGGGAGATAACCTTGCAAATAGGATTAAAAAAAACAACCCAAATGAAGCTAAATACAACTCACTAATGAGATACCTTGGCTAAAATCTCAACAAGCCAATTCTGTGCCCTGAGAATTGCAGTCACAACTTTCCGATCACAAACCCACCTGTCTACACATTCACCTTGAGAAACCCTTGCGAACACCTGTTGCTTATCTCACGAACTTCAAACATGTGTTGATAGAAAAAACTCAACTTTATTCCTCTGATAAAAGCGAGCATAATGTTTTCGAATCTGAAGGAGCAACCCAAGCCGCGGAGGATTGGCACGGCTGGAAAGTAGCTGACTTGTGAAGCTAAAATTAAGCCGGCAGCTAATGTGGAATGTTACACTTGGGCAGTAAGACGTGGGTAAACTGACCCCACTGACGGTGACAAGTCTTCTGAGCCTATCCCAGTGCAATGACCCGCTCCCAGTCATTACGAAGGAACACTCTCCAAAGAACGTACAAAACAGGACAAGCTGGCGGAATATAGCCTGATGTGATAGTTTTGTAGTGCTGGGAGATATTGACAAAACAACTCTACAGAAAACTTTGTGTAACTGGAATCATGATGTTGTAGATCAAATAAGACCTACAACTGTCTACTTTCAGTAAAAAAAAATATTGTTATTACATTAATCTGCTCCTTTTTAATAAGCATTTGAAATTCCTTGTTTTCATCAGATTTCAGCGTTTGACAGCAAACTTTTGAGACTTTTTGGTGAAAGAATATAAGCCACTACAATGAAATAATGTCTTTAGGATAAAAATATCACGTTTACATGATTAAAACAATGTGGACAATTGTCTTTTTCATCTTGAAACCAACAAAAGCTGTGTTACAGACGAGGAGGCAGCACAAGAGCTTTCTACTTTTTGATGCCGATTACATACATTCAGCCTCTTTCATTAGACATAGATTATATTTAACTCTCCAAACATGAAGAAATACAGTAGTTTGACTTCCTCTGTCACTTTGAGCTCACTCACAGAAGAGGAAGTTTCTAGACTCGCTGCATGTGCTGTTCTCCTCAGAGTCCTAGTCCAAATGTGTTGTCTTTTCTTCATTTTAAAGATCAAATATCTGCTCTAAACTTCCTCAGCAATGTTTTTAGTTCAAGATGTTTTGCCTGTAATCCGCTTGAAAAAAAGCCAGCCTTCAGATCACGTAAACACAGCCGACTGCGCTGCCTAAAAATCAACAAAAGAGCACATGTATTTCCTGGTCATGTGACCTCCTCTAAGTCCTTCTGCTCATCTAATCCCCCTCTGCTGGTGAACCTGTGAAACTGCCTCATGTATTTGACAGTAGACAAAGTCAACAATACATCAGAGAGCCCTCTATCGCAGCAGAGAATAAAAAGTTAATGATGGAAATAGACGTCAATGGGCAGCGAAAGAGTTAAAGCATCACGCTTGACTAAATTTTGGTCATATAAAGCAGAAAACTACCAATTTTAATGTATCTTAAATTCAACTTTTGTGATTTGAAATATTTTGTTTGTTTGTTTTTTTTGCTGTGGGGATTGTGAGTTGGTTACTTTGTAGGTTCCAATCTGAAAAGTTTGTTAGCCTCTTGTGTAGACTGGCTTCCTTTGTCAATTTGAAGACATGCCTTTCTCTCTAATGATGTCATTAAGTGGTCCACTGTGTTTATAAACTCCTCACACTTTCACTAGAATCATTTGAATCATTTCAGCATTAAAGCTACAGCTAATGTTTTAGCCCTATTTAAACTACTTGATTGTGGTTTCAACAGAAAAAATTGGAGACTTTTTAAGTAATCTAAATTTTTAGTTTTTAAATAATAATATACACTGCTCGATTCTCCATTTTTGCATATCTCCAACAGTTTCAACATGCTGTGAATCTCATTACATTGCCTTGCTCTATAGTTGTATAACTTTATGTGTAGATGTTTTGGGAACAGGAGTACATAGTAAATCACTTTGTGGAATTTATGGTGTGTAACCTTTGTCATGGTGAAACAGAATCAGATCACATCATCCTTGACTCATACCAGCTCAGATGTACTATATGTTACTCTGGGGCCAAGGAGTTGTGCGGTATAAAAGGAAAATAATATGGTCTGAAATCATAATTGTTTATTTATTAGGCCTGGAGAGTGTTTTAGTGAAGACTTTAATGACCACTGTCTCAGGTTGAGAATTTTCAAGGTTGTAAATGAGGATTTGTTTAAATATTTATTTGTATCTCAGTTGTATCTTCTGTTTTCCCCATTGTGATTTGTTAGCAACCCACTCCTTCCTTGTGCTTAATGAGATCTTATAAGCAGTAGGATGTTACTTACTATTTTCATTTTACTATGCATGATTCTAGAGCATCATATAGAGAGACTGCCGCCGATTGACAAAAGCTGTAGCAATAAGTCAACTACAAGAGTTGATCACTGTGTGAAAGCAAAAGTTCTGCTGCTAAATCAACATTTGCGAATGAAATTCGACTCTACAACTGTTACAGTCAGGGGAGTGAACAAACAACGGGAAAACACTGTTGCTTCCAGAGACAGACGTCTGTCAGACCGGTTCTCGTCTCGATTTGTTGTCTTAATCAAAGACGTTTCCCCAGCTAACCACATGGACAGCGTCTCTTTCTGCCTGTGATATGTGCAGTAGAATGAAAAGTGGTGTCGATTGGTAATCCCTCTATAATTTAAGTTTAATCTACAAACTAAGTTGTATTAATTAATTCAATCCAAATGTATTCATAATTTGCTTTAAAAACTAATGACAAAGTGCTGTATTCAAAATATATTGCAAAAAACATAAAAAAAAAATAATAATACAAACACAGCTAAGACAATAACATCAACAGGATGACTCATTCTTGATTAAAAGTCAAAGAGAAAAAATATCTGAACAAAATTAAGTATTCATTACAAATAAAATTTTTTGAACATTGAAAATCAGACAAATAGCTAGTACAGTTCATGTCAGTTCCGCCAAACTGACAAATTATTGAGTAATTATAGATCTTCAAAAGCCTCACTGAATTTTGACATACATTTTAAATTGCTACATTTTTTACAGTTTTTTATAGTGTATCGTGAGCAGGCTTCTGCTCCTTACTTGCATGTCGATTATACAGCGTCTCTATATCACACTGTGAAAAGACTTGAAACCACGTGAGGATATTTTATTTGAGTTTAATGGCAAAGTTTAGGTCTGTTTAGGCAAGTTACAAAAATGGGAAACTTTAGGTCTGCGGCTTGAAGTTGGTAAAGATTCATAAATTTTTTTCATTCAATTTCAACCGCTTAATCATGTTAGGGGTCGCGGGAGACTGGAGCCGATCCCAGTGACTTTGGGCCTTAGGCGGGAGAACACAATGGCCAACTCGGTGCAAGATTAGACAGACAACCAATCACTCACAGGGGAAATTTACAGTGATGGAGCTGGCGTAAATTCAGCCTGGAAGACTGTCTGCTCCCTCACCCAACGAGCTCACCTGTTCCCTATCCCTCATCAGAAGCCACACCTCCTCCAGCTGCAGCTCTGCTCCCAATCAGCCCCTGACTACAACATATAAGGCCACATGCAGACTATTCATTCTTGTTCATTCATCGATCAGCCGTGCTGCGCCCCACCTCCTCCCCGTCTCCTCCCGTAAAAGCTGTTGTCATCCTGCCAGATGAGTTGTTTTCCTCTGCTGATGGACTCTGGGTCTACACTCGAACACTAACCAGCTATGGAGGCATGTCAGTCCAGTCACATCTACAGCCTGTCCGGGTCACATCTACAGCCTGTCCGGGTCACATCTACAGCCTGTCCGGGTCACATCTACAGCCTGTCCGGGTCACATCTACAGCCTGTCCGGGTCACATCTACAGCCTGTCCGGGTCACATCTACAGCCTGTGCGTCCATAGGAGTGGATTTCTCCTTCATTGTGGTTCTCCTCGAGGTTTCTCATTTTCCCTACTGGGTTTGGAGTTTTTCCTTGCCGAGAAGGAGGGTCTAAGGACAGGGGATGTTATCCTCATCGGCCACTTTTTGGACCACCTTCATCGCCCTTGGTCTCCTCTGCATCATCATCATCTTCGCCCCTAGTTTATTCCTCTACCACCACCAGTGTGCAGCCCTGGGGGAAGACATATATTCCAGATCTAATCGACTTAATCTGGCCGTGCTAATCATCGCCATGTCTTCTGCTGGGGTCTGACCGCCAAAGTCATGTATTCAATAAAGAATCTTCTAACACACTTTTGTTGTCTGAGTCTCTCCAGGGTGAAATGCCCAATTAACCTAAACATGCATGTTTTTGGAGGTGGGAGGAAACCGGAGTACCCGGAGAAAACCCACGGTGAAACGGGGAGAACATGCAAACTACACCTAGAGAAATCGTGAGATGTTGATATGATCCGACCCGAGAGTCAAAGCCACGACCTCCTTATTGGGAAGCCAGAGGTCTAACCACTCTGCGATCGTGCACCCCTCGTAAAGATTAGGATTTCATTAATATTCACAAATCCTAACATCTTTACATCCACTATAAAACATCCACTATTAACTAGGGCAGCAACGTGTATCAGACATCCAAATAAACATAGGTACATGCTTAATGTATGTTTCAAAATCTTTAAAACACTGACTTCTTTTAAGTTTATTATGCATAACCTTTTAAACTGATTTGTTTAAAAACATCTGAAACAAAGATAAGTAAATATTCTTGACATGTATCTTTTCTTCACCAAAGTCTATACATCTCAGACTGTTTACAAACGCATCAGCTTGACCTTGTGTCACATCTCCAGCTGCAGCACAGATTTTGAGGTTAGTGTGGAAAAACAAACATTCGGGCTCGGGGATGGGTGGCAGGTGGCAGGTGACAGGTGACAGCTCCACACTAGGGCACAGCTGTTGGTTTTGGCTCATTCAGACAGACTGTAGCGACACATGCACGCTCACAATAGGCCCAGGCTGTTTCAGAGTGCTGACACGCTTCTGTCAGCTTCTAACAACCTCTGTGGGATTGTGTGGAGCTCAAGGGCGGCAAAACATCTCTATTGTCAGATTTAAAGCTGGATAGTTGGGTATTGTTGTGGACTACAAACTTAATAAGTCTGGACAATGCTTTTAAAATGTTTGATATTTGTTAAACGTCATTTTCAATCTAGCTGATGTAAAAAACATTTTACTGCTTTGACCTATATAATTATTGCTTTCTGAAATGAAAGAATTAGGATCCATTTCTTTTTCTTAATAGGTTAACTCATTTTGAAGTTTCACCTCGTCTACTTTTTGTCAATTTTGTTTGTTATTATTGAAGTCAAAAGGGCCACTCAGCCATTGTGTGAAGCTAATATTTGGCTACATCTACTTTCATAAATTGTACTAAGAATATTACTATACTAATATATTCTAAGAAGATTAACTGACAAATGTTGTAAATGTTATGATCCAGTCTATAGATTGTAGTGATGTTGCTAGACATTTATATGGAAAAACAAAACAGTAATTTCCACTTACAATGATCAATTGTACTGTTATGTTGAGGTTTTCAATAAAGCAACAAAAACAGGAACAACAACCACAAACAAGTAAGGGTGTACTCACACTGGCACAACCAAACCGTGCCCAGGCATGGATGGCCCCTACAGCACGGTTCTTTTGTCCAGTGTGAGTGCAAAACAACCGCGCTCAGACTCGGCTCGGTTCTGTCTCTGGCGCGGTTGGAGCAGGTGAGCCAGAGCTCTGTACGGTTACTAATGTACACGCACACGCCACGCACGACTTTAGCTACAAGCCCACTGTGAGCGCTGAAGAAGACACAAGAAGAAAGAAACCCTGCACCAAACTTCGTGGAAATGCGCTTACCTTGAAATAGTATCGTGACCCGGAGAGAAAAGTTTGTTCTCTTGTTGCTTTTGCTGCTGCATGTGGTTTTTAATCCAAAACCTGGAGGAGGAGCTCACATTAGTAGTAAAACTTGGGTCTGCCTAATTATATTAAAGATATTACGGTCGCATAGCGAGGTAGGGATAGAAACACGTCCCCTACTTGGCTCGAATAGCTCACAAGCTCTCCGAACCAAAGCACTTTGTCTAGCCGTCTCCAAGCGCACAGACCTTTGCCTGGAGCTGTTGTATACCTCAGCTCATAGCGTAAGAACCGACCACCCCAACGAGCTTTGTTTAGCCATCTCTAAGGGCACAGACCATCTTCTTGGGGTGCACCGTAACTGGGCTCATAGAACATGGACCAAACGCCCCAATGCGCTTTGTCTAGCTGTGTCCAAGCACACAGACCATCTACCTGGATCTGACTCTGTGAATCCACTCTGTCTTTTGGTTTTAGAAAGTTTTACTGCTCAGTTTGCGGAGACAGAGACAAGCAGAAAAAAATGGTCTCTATTAAGTACATCTAATTTTTTCTTATTAAATGACCAGTATTAGTAACTGTTTCCCACTCCTTAATTGAACACTGAATTGATTTATATATTCTGATGGCTGAATTGTGATATTTTGTATATATCTTTTTTGATATCATATCATGATCAAAAACAACAAAAATAATAATAGCTCAAGCACTGCCTTGTAGTCCGGTACATCAAAAGGTAGGTAAGGTAAGTAAGGTTACTTTATTGTCCGTAGGAAATTTGTCTCTGCATTTGACCCATCCTTCAATGCCTCTGGGATCTCAGGAGCAGTGGCCGCAGTGCAGCGCTCGGGACCCATCTCCAGATGTTCCTGCTAGGTTGGTCAGACTACCGTAGCTGGGTATTACCCTAACATGTATGTTTTGGTTGGTGGGGGAAACCGGAGTGCCGGAGGAAACCCACCCAGACACGGGAGGAACATGCAACTCCACACAGAAAGGCCCGGCCGTGCGGGAATCGAACCCGCGACCTTCTTGCTGTAGCAAGAGCGCTGTAACCGCTCAGCCACCGGTGCCGCCGGATAGTGCCGATATACTGTCATTTTCGAGTCTTGCTCTTGTTAAAATCATGCGAAGAACAAGCTGACCGCTTAGAATGAAGTACCAAATCCAGGTCCCACTTAAAAGCACTGGACACTAGGGCATAAAAAGAAAAAGGCCATATAAAGAACAAATGTTAGAAAAGAATAAAAATTGGGCTTACAATAATGTTAATTAACCAGACCATAGAAAGCATGAACATTATACCATTTATTCATCATCCATTTAACACCAAAAACTAGTCCCTATGTGCCTATGCAGCGGTCAGCTACACCAGCTGTACTGACCTCAGGCTCTGTCCAAACACAGATCAATGTGCTAGCTGCTAAAAAGCCTTTGAGCCGCTCGCGCTTATTGTTCTGTTAGATGTGACACTGGAGCTAAGTGTGTGGGCTCAGACCTCTGCAGACAGACGTATAGACTGAGAAGGACTCTTTCACATTTTCACTTTCACACTGAAAGATTATCATTGTCACAGGATTGTGCATACATGTTGGAAATAATCTTGTCGAATAACATTTGATTTGGATACAGAAAAAAGGATTATGCTGGCTAATTACACTTTCTGGGAACCATAGTTTCAAAAGCTAGACACTAGATTACCAAATTTTGATGCTGCAAATCTGGAAGTGGGCATTTAAATCTGTCCAATACTTCTACCTAAAAATGTAATATTCACATTTTTTGTATGTTTGCTTTGTATTAAATGTTCGGAAGAGCAAGTGGTGGCGCACAAAAGGTGCAGCGGCCCGGGGCTCACTCCAAAAGTAATTTTGTTGTACTCTGTGACAATGACAATTAATCTTTCTGTTCTGATTGAAAGGTTATAAAAAATACATACCAAACATACTGGTTTTATTAGAACTGTGATTATGTCTGCTTTCATAGTCACAAGCAAACATGTTAGCTTCCTTAACAGAGCTAAACAGGAAGTATGCTGCCAAGAAAAGTGGGCTGGGTGAAATAGGGTGGATTGAAACTGTAATTTCTAAATGCATTGCTAGATAAGTCCAAAAACTGCATCTGTTCCCTCTTTATTTGTAAAATAGGATCAGTTAGCTGCGGTTGTTGGGAAGGTTCAGAACCAGAACATCACCTCAAACTACTCCCATTCATACATTTGAGCTGTAAAAGTAGGACCGTCACACTGATGCATTCGGGAAGCTTCACAGAACACAGAGGAACAAATTAATAACTGGTAGTAAAGCTTAAATCTGATTTTGGAAGTTATAAACAGTCAGATGCATGTCCTTGCACAACTACACTCTACTCAAACTTTCTGACATGTGGCATATCACATTCATGATGCTTTGCTCTGTATAATGTCTTATTATTGGAAAGTCCAACTAATAATACACAAATCAACTCTTTTGCAACCTATACTTTTTTATTTTTACTTTCTATATAAATATGAACCATCTGCTGCACCTGTTGTTGCTGCTTAAGATCAAACCACCACATTTATAAACACTGCAGTGAGATTGTGACTGGAAATAGATACAGAAGATGCAAACCGAGGCACCAGGTGGTCTGGGTAACTAAGACTCTGCAAGAATAAGCAAACATGTCTAAACTTCTTTCTAAACTTATGTAATGTTAATCTAAACAAGAAAAGAATACTAAAAACTGTGGTGGTAGTTTGTTGCCTGTTCATTTTTTCTATGTTAGCATAGTATTTTTAACCTATACCAGAAACACATATAGAGAACAATAGAATCAAGGTATACAGTAATACACATATCTCCGTAACTTGTACTTTTCAGGACTCCCATGTCTCACTGTCCATTTGTTAATGACAAATGCGGCCTGTGTCCACCTCACTGTGTTTGGCTATTCTTAGTTTGTTGCACTGAGCGAAAGGTTTAGAGTTACAAAGACATTGCTTCTCCATCTTTATCTTTTACGGCCTTAAAGGAGAAGTACATTTTAAGCATACTCAAACACAAAACGTCTGAGAGGATTGTTGTTAGTTTGATCTGGATGAAATGTGATGCGTGACGTGACTCTGAAATGCGAGAAATAGCATGATCAGAATTAGGATTACGACCAAAGCCTGCCAGACCGGAAAGCTAACAAGTGCCTTACTAAGTGTATCTTGATGTATATGTTCATTTGAGTCTGAATGGATGATCTAATAATGAAGCTGTGTCAGGTTTATCTGTTTAATTCAGGTTTATTAAAAGTGGACACTCGTTTTGGCCACAGAGCTTTTTGCAGTAAATTCAAAGCATTTTTCACAGAACTTTCTGTGTTCGGTGTTCACAAAGTTTGGAGAGTTGAGTTTCTGACAAATCAATTAAGACTAACTAGCAGCTTTTTCACTTGCTGTTCCCTCCAGACAGCAAGACAGGAGCTCATAGTGTGAAAAAAAACTTGAAGTGGTCTAAACTATCTTGTTAATATACTTATTTACATAAAAATTGTCTACATGTCTTGTCTACGTCTTATAAGGTCCCGCTGGTGTTCTGCTGTTGTTAGCATTGTGGCTAAATGCAGTTAGCACACTGGCACTTCTAACAGCTTAAAACACATCGTGGTTAACAATTCAGAGGCTCTGAATGCATTGGGTTAGTGAGCAAAACATGTAGACTGATGTAGGAAGTTTAAAGTGAATATTTTTTGTTTGTTTTTGTTTGTTTATAAGGAAGCAAAAATCGGGTACGGTCCCTTTAATGTGACATTCTATCCATGTAGGCTGTGTTTGAAGCTTGTATATGCATTACCTGACTTTTTGGGATTTTATTTGCAGGATGTTTCAGGTGAATCCTTGAGGAAGGATGTATCGAAAGGTTGTGAAAATACAATGTGCAAGTTTTCCTATTATGTTTTTAGGTGCATTTTTCAGAAGATTTTTTTTCTCAAAGGGTAACAAACATAGTAGTGTTGGAGCGCTGACTGGTCAGACTAAAAACTCAACATCTCTCTGGGTGCTGTTTGCATGTTCCTGTGCACTTCTGTGTTACCGCTACTCTGCCTTGCTTCCACTCCAAAGACATGCACTGTATACTTATAATCCTCTAGCGAATGAATGAGAGAGTGAATGCCTAAGGCTCAAAGTCACTGGGAGGTTCCAGTCACCTATCACCCTCTAACACAAACAAGTGGTAGAAAAAAAAAATGAATGAATGAATGCACTGTAGGCCTATAATCGTCCTGTCACAGTGATGTATCAAACTGATTGTGGCATGCTTGTTGTAAATGTCTATTGCAGAAAATGTGCTAAAACGATCAAAATGTTTGTTTGCGTTCTATTATTCTACCTTTATCATTGCATTGCATAGCTCTGAGGTGAGCTTGTACCCTGAGAGCAGCCCATAGTAAAAGTGAATGACAGACAGTGTGCTGTAGAATCATCTCTCCTGAGTACGGCTGTTGTATTATTGGAAGTGTATTATGAGTTTGAGATGACTGCCATGCCCAGGTCAGGACACCCATAGGCTCACTCTTATTTAAATTTAAACTGTGACAAGGACAGTGGTGTCCCCAGTGTGAGCCTGCTTCTGCTGCCGTGGATTATGCAGCATGTGTAGACATTGTACACAAACTAAGACAGGTGAAGGGGGGATCCTTGTGTACATAGGTGTTAAAACTATTTTTGGCCTATACAGTATGCTTCAAGAGTGTTGTCACCAAGGTGTTGTAATATAGTTTTAAGTTTATTGAGATTGCACAGAGTTGTCTTGTTTCACTTAAACTTCTCAGGTGAAGTTGAGACCAGGAATGTCAGATTCGGTGTTACGATTATTGCAAGCCAAAATTACCCTGAGCAAACACCAGTGAAAACTTTTATTTTCTTTCATTCACAGTGTCTATCTTTATCTGAGACGTAACTTTTGTGACCAGCTTTCTCAAATGAATAAAACTTAATGTGACAAATTTGATATAGACCATATTAAAAAAAAAAAAAAAACTTGTTTATTTTTCTAGATTGAAGATGATTTTCTGAAATCAAATTTGATCTTTGAAACGCTGCAATACAACTTTGAAGCCTTCCTACTAAATTATTACAAATAACTTAAACATTTACTCACAAAGGGACTGTTAGTTACACCTACAAATCTGACTTTTTAGTGCTCAAACATTTGGGGTACGTTTTACTCAAAAATAAAAGGTTTATTAACTCAAAAATATCTTTTGATTACCATTCGAAATTTTCATCACAATTTTTGAGTTGTCTTGCTTGTTAGGTTTTACAGTGTATGTACAGGGCTTATCTAAGACATATGTTTACTATTCTGACCTAAAGACTAAAGTGTTGTCTGTTTCTCTGTGTTGCAGTGCCCTCTCCAGGAGCGTGCACGTGTGTGTGAGTGTGTGTGCGTGCATGTGAGCCATGTCGGACCCCAGGGACATCGACGAGGATGCCATCCTCAAGGGCCTCAGCCCCGAGGAGCTGGATCAGCTGGAGTATGAGCTGCAGGAGATGGACCCCGAGGTAACTTTAGGACTGGGTTTGATCAGGTCACAATAGGTGGGGCTTCTTAATAGATCAAAGTAACAGTAGATTAACTTTCATAACAGCTGGTTGTGAAAGTGTCTACTTCACTTTCGGCAAATAAAACACTAAGGGCTTGATTTATTAAGCCAGGAGCTACATTGCGGGTAAAGTAAAAAAAATAAAAATCATGTTATTTGTGAGCAATTTATGCAGACTTTATATTAGAAGTACATATAACACAAAACAGATCTGCATCACCTCAAATTCTGCATCTTTGGTGTCTGTGTGAAAGAAAAATGTCAGCTACGCCAAGTTTTTGCTCCCCCTAACCTGTTTGACATGTTTCCACATGAGCAGAAGCTTGATAAAACTGGCCCTAAGTGCTTAATTTATCAATCCAGGTGCACATGTGACACCATCCCCTCAGTTTTGCTTTGCAAATGCCAGCTGTGTCAAGTTTTTGCTCTCGCGCATTAAAATGACACAGTGGCATTGGCTGGCACTCTTGTCTCGCAGCAAGAAGGTTGCAGGTTTTGGGGGGAGTTTTCTCTGGTGGGTTTCCTCTATGCACTCCAGTGGAAACACATGCACATTAGCTACAATCCTCCAGCTACAATAGTCCCGACCAAGAAGAAAAACTACAGAGTTTTCACAGCTCTAGAGGATTGCGCAGAAGGTCTTACCAGATTACTATGAATGGTAAAGGACAAATTTCTTACAGGTCATGGCGAGAGAAAAAACTTGAGCATGTTCATATTGGTTTTGTGGAGGATGTATATGTATGTGTATTTTCCAGTAGGGGGCAGTGAGGTTCCATTTTATTATTTATTTATTTGTTTTTTTTAATTTATTTATTTTTGCATCATATGCTTTATGTGCATATATTAATACTTTATATGGCAAATCTATTTGAGCTTCACAAAAAGCATAATTTCTTGTACAGTATGTGCAATGAATGGAGCTGTTATATCATACAATGTCCTCATTTGACCTAAAATATTGATTTTTGTTTTAGCAAAAACTGTCTGTTGTCGCTTATTAAACAAACAAAGTCAGTAAAATCCAATGTTACATATTTAAACCTGACTCTCATTTTACAATCTAAGTTTTTCTATAAATTGTTCTACTTTTCCTCAATTCAAAAATTGTGTATATTTTAGCTTACAAAATTTCCAAAAATCTAAAAAAATATTGTTCTTTTGCTATGGTCTGTTATTTAATAGACAAAGACTGTGTAGGACTGACTATTTTTCCACAAAGTTTACTTAGCTGCTTCTTTCTTTTGGCATTTTAGGTTCATTCATCCAGAAAAGTACTGAAGTTCACATTTCAGTGGAATGTGTTTTAGTGTTCAAACACAGTCCAGCACATTCCACTTATCCATGCTCCTGTGCCTTAGTGCTACAGCAACATGACTTCTGACCCTGTGTTCTCCCAGAATGCCATGCTGCCGCTGGATTCCGGCAGCGTGACCAGACAAAGAAGAGTCCGACGGGGCCGTACGACCGGGACGCCCTGATGCAGCACCTGGAGAAGAGCGCCATGGAGCACCCGGACAGAGACGACCTGGTGCCCTTCACCGGAGAGAAGAAAGGTGCACACAGCAGGGTGGAGGGAGTGTGTTCATGTAGAATATACAACAAAAAACTCAGTTACAACTATTGAGGCGAAGCACGGCAGGTGAAATTTGTAGTTAAAGTATCTATATTACAGCCTCATCCGCGTCAAATGAGAGAAACCCAGCAATAACATTTCATGACTCAGTGCCAATATTTGATCTCACCACACATTTGTAAATGTAACTAAGCCTGCATTATGCTGCGTCCAGATCAGAAGGTGTTGGAGCGCCCAAGGCGTCCAGTTTACATGTAAAATCAATGTAAACCTGCGTCTTGAGGGTCCAGCAAATTTGGAGAAAGAATTTGCATTAGCGCTTTGAAATTCGCTTGTTCGGCGTCTGCTGACACCACGTCTTGCGAAGTTGACGTTCCAACCTGCGGCAGATGCTTTGGATGCCTCAGGCGTCGACGCCCGAGGTAGGCTTTGCTGAACTTTCAAGCGTCGAACGCCTGCGTTCACCAATCAGACACTGCTTTCCTGTGTTGTATGACATGCTGTTCTCCTATTACACAAGAAGAAACAACAACTGTCTTTAAAAAAAAAAAAAGAAATGTCACTTGTTTTTAGCCTTAGTCACTCGTTGCTTTGAAAATTGGTGACATGGCAAAAGAAACAACATGGGACATGGTCTGTACTGACAATGCGCTCACATGGAGCTATTAATTATGCATGTTACGTGTTTAAACCACTATGGTATGACGTGACACTGGAGGAGGACAGAGACAACAAAAGCCAGGAGGAGGAGAAACTTGTGCTATCGTTTAAGCTATGTTTTATAAAATGCAGTATTGTATAAAACCCTCCTTTTCTCTTTCAACGTGCTCTGCCTACGTGCAAAACAAAACCTTTTGCAACAAAGCAGGAATGTGTCGGGTGTAAAATGTGTCGTTGGAGCGTTTACCTGTTGGGGTGTCAGCTTTGAAAATATTCAGTGTCAAAATTGGCTTCAACGCACAAAATTGTACGCTTCGATGCTGTCCAGTCTGAACGCAGCATTAGAGAAGAACTCTGCATAGAGTCCATTTTATTTTCTTTAACTGTGCAATACTTGACTTCAAAAATATATATTCTTCCAGCCCTAGTTTCCACTCATCCACCTTGTCATGTTATTTCTTTTATGTGTGTCACAATAACACAGTTCATGTAAAATCTTGGTCTGCAGAGAGACTTTTCTCTCTTTCTCTCCCACAGGCCTTGAACATCCATCTTCATTAATGATATGTGCACAGTCCAGCAGCTGAGTCTGGATAATTTACAGGTCAATGACTTTTGGGGCCAGTTCCATCTCATTTGGAATTCCCCAGTGCTGTTCCTCTGATGGAAAATGTCCTCCAAAGCTTAACATGCAACCGTTTTAATCCACAAAGAGCTTTTAACCAAACTGATAAATGAAGACTTAAGTCCTTTTCAAGACAGCTTGTGATAGTTCGTCTGAATAGAAAAACTATCATGATAACTTCACTATTCAATTCCTAAGCTCATTTTAACGACTTTGTTTTGTCCGTCTGGTTTTAGGAAAGGCGTTTATTCCCAAGACGAAAAAAGAGATCCCAGCGAGTGAGCAGATAGTCCTGGAGCCGAGCTGGAGGAGGCTCTGAAGAACGCCACTGATGCTGAGATGTGTGATATCGCAGGTAAAAACGGCACACATCAGTCATTTAAAAACACACGTGGATGGATTTACAGTATAGTCTTGGTCTGTTAGTTCTAGTTGTTGTAATTGGAAGTTTAGTCCTTGTTTATTAGATTAGATGAGAATTGTCTGCTGTATTTGAGCTTTCTGTCTGTGCCGTTAGATTAAGTACATAAATGAAACATATATTGTGCCATAATGGACAAATAACAAAAAGTGTGTTGTGGTTTTTATAAGGCAGTAAAGTTCGAGTTGGTGTTTATAATTGGATATTAATTCAGTACAAATTAAGTTTTTCTGCATGTGTAAATTGTGTATCTTTTTAGTCAATCTATAGACTTAGAACAAAAGCATATTTTTAATTTGATTTTTTCCTGTAGAAAGATGGTGTCACAAAGCGCAGTTATTATGAAGTTATCAAAGATGCTTCTCATCAGAGACTATAGATGAGAAGTGAACAAATCTGAACTTATGTGAAGAGGCCAAATACACCTTAGACTTTTTATCACACTTCACAACCTCAGGCTTACACTCTGCACTCACTCATCAGTGGTGCTGAGCTGCTCTTGTGGCCAGATCTGACCTGGGGCAGGCTGACAAAAGCAAGGTTGTCTGCCCCTCCCACCACTGTCACTACCAACACAAGCCATTCACACTCTCACCACTTTAATACAAGGCATTTTCAGACAATAAGCAATGTGGATGAAGTGTATACCAAAGAAAGAAGTTGCTCTAAGCAGGAATAACCTTTGACCTTTGGATCGGTGACCACTGACCCACTGTCGACCTAAACACACCAATTCAACATTGAGAATATAGTGATTCTTTTGCACTCTTGGCTTTGAAAAGCTGTGCTTTCATGGTCAACTTTGGCCTATATTAACTGTTTGTAAAAAAAAATAAATAAATGATTAAGAGATGAATATGTGTTGAACTCTGATTTGAGTTCTTCCACAGTATCCATCCGGAACTTTACTCACTGAAAGTGTGAAAAAGTGGCAGTTTAATGAAAACTTTGAGCTGATTGGGTGTGTGGACCTTATTTGTGCTGAACCAATCACAGCAATGAATTGTAATAGTGTGTCCAACATGTGCGTGGTATGGAACACATAGACACCTATCTTCTCTTCGTTCAAAAAGGAAATACTCTGTATTTCTGCTAAAACAGAATCAAAAGCAGTGGGAACACATACATCCACTGGAGCTGCAATCTTTGTTTCAATTCAGACGCTACCTACTGTCGTCTTTTTGCAACTCATTGAGATTTGACATATAACAAAAGTTTATTTGCATGCTCAGCTTCTACAGTGGCTTTAATTGCCAAGTTTTTTTTTTTTCAATTTATCAAAACCTCTTAATGAGATTGTAGTTTTCCGTTGCCTCTTTGTCGTCAGAACATTTCTCACCATCACTTGTCGCTGTTACGTCATCGGTGGATTTACGACCGCGCTCTGACCCACATAGTCCAGACACAGAAGCTTTGTGTACCCCACCATCAGCTTCACGTTATTCCCAGGGAGCACAGGGAAAGCTAAGTAGTCCCCAGCACACTAAACAGGCCAGGGCAAACATGTTATAGGCTCCAATTCTCCGCGCTCAGCAACACTAAAATAAATAGGCTCGGTTTGGGAGCAGGGGGAGGGGCCGACACTGTATCTGTCCAAACCAGAGGACACACATAGACAAGACTGCACCAGATTTTATCGTCTGAAAAACGTAAACAGACACATCATTGTTTTTTTTACTGCTTGTGGGTGACCAAAGTCTATGACAGTGACTTTGGGCCTTAGGTGGGGGAACACTCTGGAAAGTAGTTAACTCATCGCACGTCAACACATAGACTCAGACACAGACAGACATTCACTTGGGGAATTTACAATGTCGCCAAATGATCTAAACTTGCATGTTTTTGAAGGTGAGAGAAAGCCAGGGTACCCAGGCAGAAAGTCAACCAAATAAAGTAAGTAAGAAAGGAGGGAGGGAGGGAAGGAAGGAAGGAAGGAATGAGGAAGTTAGTAAGTAAGTAAGTAAATAAGTTAGTAAGAAAATAAGGAAGGAAGGAAGGAAGCAAGGAAGCAAGCAAGAAATTAAGTAAGTAAAGTAACTAAGTAAGTAAGTAAGTAAATAAACAAGCATGTAAGCAAGTCGGTAAGTTAGTGAGTTTTATATAGCACTTTTTGCAAATAAAAATCACAAAGTGCCATACAATGAAAAAAAAAGGAACAGGGTAAAATACAGGAACATGTTGACAAACCAGTTAACTATTAGCTTTTTGAAATAAGAGAGCCTTCAGCTGCTTCTTAAAAGAGTCCACTGAATCACCCTGGTGGAGGACAAGGGGGACATGTTTAATAAGTGAGAGCACAAAGTTTAAAATCGATTCTATTATGGCGCCTGTTTTATCGTTTTATCGCATGTTCTCCCCTGCAGCACAGGGAGAACATGCAAACTCCAACCAGAGAGAAATCAGGACTCTGGGGTCTGAACATGATCTCCTTATTGGGAAGTCAGTAGAGATAGACCAATATGGGTTTTTCTTGGGCCTATACCGATTTTTATAGCATGCCAATATCAATGGCAAATCAATTGATTTTCAAATGATCGATTTCTGAGGCCAATTTCCTTATTTTAGTTTTTAAAAGACATAGCTGAGATGAGATAGTGTATCCGAAAAAGAAACAGTTAAATCTAAACTATTATTACGTCTCATTGTTTAATGAATACAACATGTTTCTGTACAATACAGAACATTTCAAAACACAGCAAAATGGAGAAATATAGAACAAACCATATAATTTCTCTCTAATCAACTGATTACTGTGAGTGCAGCGCTACCATGCACATGACAACTATAAGCAACTGCCGGATGATGATGTGGCCGATGTGGCCAATATGCAAAAGCAATCCAAATATATTGGGCCCAAAATATCGGCCAGTCGATATATCGGTATATCTCTAGAAGTTCTAACTACTACCGTGTACTCCTAACCTGGCCAGTCAGATGGTTTATCTTGCAATATTTGTGAATTCACAAACACGAGATAAACTATCTGGCCTTCCAGTCGCCCCATTGGTTTGAGAGTTCGAACCAGCTGTGTTTCGGCAGTGATAAGACGGCTGTTAGCGCCCCGGCGCTGCCGCCGAGTCTCATTCAAGCCAAACATCTCATGGATGTATGTGTTGTCTGCTGCTTTTGATGCGGTTTTATCAGAAATACTGAGTAATTTCTTTCTGAAAGAAGAGCCTGTGTGACACCACATACTTGTTCTATCCTACGCGGACATTGGATACACCATTACGAGTTGTTGCTGTGATTGGCTAAGCTCAAATAAGGTAGGCCCCAACCCAATCAGCTCGAAGTATTTCACTAAACGCCTCACCTTTTCTCAAATGCTTTCAGCGAGTAAAGTCCCAGATGGATATAGTGAGAACTCAGATAGGACTTCAACACATATGCATCTGGCGTGAGCCGGTTAGTGTACTCTTAGATAGATTTGTTTCATTTAAAACTTTACAGTACGTTTTATTTGCCTAGCAAGAAGTAAGGGCCAAGTGATAGGGGTTACATCTCGTGTCATCTCACAGCAGCGTTTCTGGGGTAAATTCTTCCTTACGGAGCAGCACAGAAAAATTGGACTGTTGTTATCACTGTGAAGGAGATGTGAAGGAGCTGTAAACTTGATACGTGACTTGATACGTTTTTTGTTTTTTTTTGTGATTAAATGTATTTCTAATCAAGTATAACTGCAATAGAATTAGTATTGTAAAATAACATAATGCACTTTGTTTAATTAAAAGTAACTCAGAGAAGTAATATTCATCATAATTTGACAGTAGTTTGGTCAACACTGGCGAAGACAGTTCTCCTGAGAAACGCTGGCTCTTCTATTTTTATATTTTTCCCGCTTTATTTAAAAAGAAAAAACAAAACTAACCACGTTTTATGAGTGTATTTACACAAGAGCACTGCAGGGGGAGCACCAATACTAACACAGGGTTTTATATTGATTGAATCTTTCATCCGCAGTCTTTGATCTAATTATACACGTAATAATAGCTTTGTATAAAAGTAAGACCACCCAGTGAGGCAGTGCACATGCTCTGTCTGAGGAGTCCAGAGAGGGATCACAGACCAGTTAGCCTCTGTCACACTTTGGTTTTGGCTTTTTGACAATCAATGGATGGAACAGCTTCACAACTTCAGAGCGAAAGAGTGAGAGACAAAAAGAGGGAGAGTTAGAGAGAGAGAGAGAGAGAGAGAGAGGAGGGAGAGAGAGAAAGAGAGAGGTGGGCAGATGAACAGAGACTGACTTTTCATCCTTGATTCGGCGCATTAGCACTGAGGCTATTTACAGTTCTCACATTGATGGGCAAAGTTAAGCTTCTGAAGACTGTTATAGTGGAATATAAAATACATCAATGACACAATAATATTTAGGTTATCCTCTTGTCTTGTGTGTTATTTGTGTTCTAAATCTGTTCCTGTATTACTCACTCAGATGTTGCCTCATGAAGAAGCTTGAATGATAAAAGACAGATCGCAGCCAATAAACACATGACTTTCACAATTTTATAATCTATAATACATTCTATTCTTTCATTGCATAAGTTCTGTGTTGTGTTGTTGATTTTATATAAGTGTCTTTTTACCAAGCTCATTACTCCACCATGTGACAACAAACATATGGTACTGAATTTGCAGAAATTTATAGGAATCTTTGCCTTTTATGTGGGTCTGTAAAATGGAGCTAAGTCGAATATTCAGCCTGGCAGACGATGTCGCTTTTGCCACGCTCATCATCAGCTCCTCTGACGTCATCCTGTATCCAATCACAGCTCAGCCAATCACCTGCAGCTCTCATCTCCTCCTTGCTCCCTTCAGCCTATCGGAGCATCAGGGCTAAATTCAAAAGAGCAGCCAGAATTCCTCAGTTTGCTGACAGTCCATGCAAGCAGTTGTTCGCACTTCGCAGCAACGCATCTCACAGCCCTCCACCTCCCCATCACCGCCTCAGAAGACATCTTCTCTCTTCACCACCACCAGTGTCTATAGGCTCCAGGGGGAATTCTCCAACTCTTATCAGCCAATCATTTATCGCATGCTTCGTTTTCCTTCTTCTCCTCCTTCCTTCCATATTTGGTTGGCCCATGCGCCAAGAAAACCTGTATTAAAAAATATTCTCATTAATTGCATCCTTTTGTCTGTTTGAGTCTGTCCAGGGTTTAATTGCAAACAGGTTGGCACCACCTACAGCAGGGGTGTCAAACACAGGCCCATGTGCCAAATGTGGCCCTCAAGATGATTTCTGATTATTACTAACAGTGGTCCATAACAGCACAAAACAATTCAACCTGGACAGATTCAAACAGGCAAAATGATGCAATTAATGGAAATATTAATTAATACAGGTTTGGTGCTTAGGCCCCAGTAGGAAAACAAAGCATGCGATAAATGATTGACTGATGGGAGAATTCCCCCGGAGCCTAGACACTGGTGGTGGTGAAGAGGGAAGATGTCTTCTGAGGTAGTGATGGGAGGTGGAGGGTTGTGAGATGCGATGAGGCAACAAACTGCATAGGCTGTTAGCAAACTGAGGAATTAGAGCTGCTCTTTTGAATTTAGCCCTGATGCCCCGATAGGTCGAACGGGGCCGAGGAGGAGATGAGAGCTCCAGGGGGATAGGCTGAACTGCGCAGGAGTAGAGCCACAGGCCAGGATGTGATTGGACACAGGATGACAATATGGTCTGCCAAGCTGAATATTCACTCCTTAGCTCCATTTTGAACTACAGGTCCCAGAATGCACTTCAGTCTAGCGCTGACAAGAGGAGCCACACAGACCAGAATGAATAATAAGCCTATAGAAATATAAAGGTTTATATTGTGACTATAAAACCTAAAATCCACTGAAATGTAGCAAATTGGATACAATTTGTCCAAAGTTGTCCAATGTGATAAAAGGCAACGCACATTATACATTGTTTTACAATATAAGTCTGGACATGCCGTAAATGTGTTATTTTAGCTTTATATAGTCCAATTACAATTTTTTAAGATAACACAGAAGGACCTATATTTTAAATTGCAGCCTTCAACCAACTCTCACTCTGATCGATTTGGCCAGCGCTCCTCTGACCTAGTGTTTCACTTACTTTCATTTTACTCCAGCTACTACATGCCTAATATGTGATATGAATGTGAATGATGGTCAGATGGAGGGTTTGCAATATGTATGGCAGTAACCTTAAATCTGGCTCCCACCAGATTGATATTTGTATCACTGAACCGGACAGCGAGGGTCTCTCCAGATGGTTTCTCAAGATATTGCAAAGATCACAAATATTGTTGAAAGCCTGAATTTAAACGTATCTCATTGGACTAGAATAGAATCAGTCAGATAAGTCACAAGATCATGTTATCCTCATCAACTGCAAACTTAATTAGTTCAATGTCATAATGTGTGAGATCACAAGGAAACTTCAGACATCTACATGACATGAGATGAGATGTAAAGTTGTCACAAAATGTGGTTACATCTGAATACCTCCCTTCTGCCTGGCACTTGGAGCTAGCAGCTGTCTCTCCTCATGAGCCCATCCCAAACTGACCCTCACCCCACCTCCTCCTTTTACTCATTACAACTGTGAGGAAAGCACCAGCAGCTCTGCCCCCTGGTGGTGGGACAGGACAGCTCCAGCAGGAACAGACAGTTGTGCAGTCGGTAATAGAGAGCTCATTCTCACTGTGTATTGAGAGCATTAGCACCACAGCTATTTTCATCTCCCAGACTGACAGCGCTCAGGCTATTGTCTGGACTACAGTGGATAACGTGATTAGTGAAGCTGGATCTGCAGCGTTAGGCACGTTACTGCAGAAGTGGATTACAGTGTGTATTACTAGTTACAGTGAGCAAATGTAGTTTGTTTATACTGGAGTTAGTACTTTGAGCAAATCACACATTGGCTATGTTTAGATATTTTACAATTTTTATATTACACTTACATTTATACTGGACTACTGATTTGTTGAATCATAAAAGTATAACATACTGCAAGTCACAAGTTTCAGTGTCAAGTTTTGATACTAAATTGTTGTTTTAATTACTGTAACTCATTCAAATATGCAACTAACTTGAGTTACTCAGCTTGCAACTAGTAATCAACTTTTAATATTGACGGTATATATTGTATTTGACAAAGTAATCTCAGAGGACATGAAATGATTACTGAATTAGCAAACAGAATTGTCAGAAACTCAATGCTTTAATGCTTCCGTTGGTCATTACCAATGGAAGGATTAGAAAAGCAGAAACAGTCAGTATTCAGAAATACAGAATCAGATTGTCCAACAACAACGGGCAGATGAATAATTGTCCCAGAGCATCCCCTGTCCTTAGAGCAGACCTGGGCAAACTGCTGCCCAGGGGCCAGATGCGGCCCACGGACTGTCTTAATTTGGTCCTTGGTTGACTATTCTTTATATTTCTTTTGTTTGATTGATTTAGCTACAGAGCATGAGCCTTTGGTCATTTTAGCACAGTAAATGGTCAATATATATATATATATTATATATATATATATATATATATATATATATATATATATTTTTTTTATATTATATATATATATTATATATTATATATATATATATAATATATATATATTATATATATATATATATATATATATAACAGATGATATATTATAATATATCGTCTGAGTTTTCCAGGCAAGTGATAACATACATTTTGTACTTTTTGGAGAATTTATAGTTTTTTTAACTGCAAACACATCTGCACTCAAACAAAACATATTTAAGGTGCTGTGCAAAAAAGGAAGTTTATCATTGAATGTACAAGCCTAAATATAAGAGGAATATCATGTACTATGATGATAACATTTGTATTATCTTGTGTTCATGCAGCCATCCTAGGAATGTACACGCTGATGAGTAACAAACAGTACTACGACGCTCTGGGCACCACGGGAACCATCGCCAACACAGAGGGCATCAACAGTATGTACCAAACTCTTCACCTCACACTTGGGTTTAATTATGATATGATGTATTAACATACTTTCTGTTGTACTGTGCAGGTGTTGTGAAAGGAGATCCATTCAAGATCTTCCCCGATGAGCCGCCCAACACCACCAATGTGGAGGAGACCCTGGAGAGGATCATCAGCAACGACAGCAGCCTGACAGAAGTCAACCTCAACAACATCAAGGTCAGACACAAAACAGGGTCTTCACAACAACCTTAGGAGAAGTTATTTATGCAAAAGATTGGTGTTTTCTCAACCAAGGGTACCAGGAAACTTGAGCACTCACCGGTACTTGGAATGACCTCACTCTTGTGACTAATTTAAAACATGATCGTGTGGTCATTTTTTAATCGTTTTGGGGGAGTAAAATGAGAAAGTACATTTGAAACAAGTGACATATATACACTAAGGAGTTACTTTATTTACCTAAAGACAAAATATTTGAATTGGATGATTTATACATAATGAAGTTATAGACTGATACAAGTTGTATTTGGCAATTGATGTAAATAGAAAGACGACTTGGACTTGAGGATTTGAGATATGTTAGGACTGACATGGATTGACTTAACTTGAATTGGCTCAGTCTGACTTGGGACTTGACTTAAACTTGTTTCTTTTTACTTAGAACTTGACTTAAACTTGTCTCTTTGACTAGAGACTGACTTGTCTTGCTCTCTTTGACTTTGTCCGACTTAAGTCAGGACAAAAAAATGTGGGGAACCAATATCATAACTTAGCATTTAAATGCTGGTGGATAAAGAGATGAAGGGAGTAAATTGGTAAAAGAACTATTTTGCAACATACAGACACTGGTGACAGAGAAGGAAAAAAAAACAACAACACAAAAACACATCTGACTTTTGCGTTCTCCTTTCTGCAGGACATTCCCATCCCCACACTTAAAGAGATCTTCGAGGCAATGAAGGAAAACTCACACGTAGAATCTTTGAGCATCGCCGCGACACGCAGCAACGATCCTGTAGCCCACGTAAGAAGTCCTGTCTCATTGTATTACTAATATACTATGTACACAATTAGGGCTTTTCCATTAGTACCTGCTTGGCCCTATTCTACTCTGCACAGCGTAACTTAGCCCCAGTGCGGAGCTTTTCCATTTGGGGCCAATTCCTTCGAACAGGTACTTTTTTAGTACCTGCTTTACCCCAGGGCCAAAGCGAGCCGAGTAGATCCTAAACCTGACGTGAGACGCACGTTGCATGTTGCGTCACACAAGTGCCACTGGTTTGTTGTTGTTCCCGTACCCATGCCCGTACGCTAACGTGAGTCGCCGCTAAGCTAGCTGCCGATAGCACAGAACTGCTTCTACATTTGGACTCACCGTAGTCAAAAAACATTAAAATGATGAAAAAAAACTGAGTCCCTGGCCCCTATCCGCTAAATAATAATAAAAATGTAGTTCAACTACGGGCTTGGTTGTGCGTAGGCACGCACAGGTGGTCTGTGCTGCTGCGGGGTCCTGCTCCTGCTTAACGCAGCAAACAGTGATGGACATCCGATAAGTTTTGAAGTAGGAGATTATAATGCAGCTTCTTCGGGACAGAGTGACGGAGGTGGAAGATGGGACAGCTGACTTTGTGATTGTACATCGGGACCAGAGAGGGACTTTAGACAGACGTATCGGGCGGACGTGAAGAAGGGGTGAGTCAGTGAACGTGTTGACATGAAAAGCTTCACTCTACTGGCCAATGCAATGGTGGATATTTGTTTTATATTGCGCTTATGATGGCTGGAGAGCGAACCATCTGATTAGAAAAGTAACATCTTCATAATTAAAGCCATGCCTTTAACACTCCGTTGTTTTCCATGAGCTTGCATCTGGGCGCGCGCGCACCTACTGCACGAGACAAGAGTGTGTTGTACCGCTCAGCTTCACAACAGCCCCACTCGGACTCACTTGTAATGGAAATGCTCTCACTCTGAGCGGGGCTAAGCCGGGTAGAAGCGTGTAGAGTTGAGTCGAGTACAGTAGGGCCAAGCAGGTACTCATTGAAGAGTCCTTAAAATGCCCTCATATGACTCGTATTTGTTGTTTAGGCATGTGCTGAGATGCTGCAGGAGAACACAAGCTTGCAGAGTCTTAATATTGAATCAAACTTCATCACTAGTGAAGGTATGATGGCTGTTATCAAAGCATGGCCAGCAATGCTACACTGGTGGAGCTTAAGATCGACAACCAGGTTAGAAAGAATCTGTCGAAGAAAACATTTAAGTAAAAAACTGTTTGTAATTCTGTATAAATCTTGTTGTGCAGAGACAAAGACTGGGAGACTCAGTGGAGATGGAGATTGCGACCATGTTGGAGAATAACTCTAGTATTCTGAAGTTTGGGTATCACTTTAACCAGCAGGGTCCTCGCGCCAGAGCAGCCATGGCCATTACACGCAACAACGACATGCGTAAGTACACTACTGCACAACATGTAGGCAGAAAGAAAGAGAGAGGGCTCCGAAGAAGCTTTCACAAATCAACGTGTTAAAATGTTTAAAAAACACTTTAAGGTGTGCTGAAGTACGGGTCCCTAAACTCGCCGCTGCTGCACACAATCCATATGGATACTACTGTATATCTGGATCCAAAACTGTATTTAAATAATACTAATGAAGTAGGAGTGAGATACACAATCTAGGCCAGGGCTATTCAACTTTATTTTTCAGAGGGCCAGATTTTATCGAGGACCACGGCTTGTGGGCGGGCAGTTGCACAATACATCCCAGTTTTTGATGCAAGATTGTGCCCAAGACCAGAGTTGTTTCTATGGTGATAATAACTAACAGTGGTGTGTTGGAGAAAACTGTTTCTTTTTTCACCAAACGGCTCACACACAGGTACAGGTTTATACACAAGACTTCTACTTCCTGTGTGTTTCTTCAGCATAGGTCAGATGGACCTCATTAATTGCTTACATTGTTACCAGAGTCAGAACGGAAAATAAAAAACGTCTTTTCCACAGATTGAAATTCTTCACAGAGTTTTTAAAATCCAAACTCTTGTGTCTATGGCTCATTTTAACTCTTTTCTGAATAACCTGGAAATGCTCTCATAAACCTGTCATTGTTTGTGTTCGAACATCCAACCTATTCACTATAGTTCACTATTCAGTGGTCCCGCTATTTTGTAGAGGTGTCCGAATGTCTAGCTGGTCAAGAAGTATTGCTCTCAAAATTGTCCAAAATGCATCTGGTAAAGAAGTGAGCATTGATGGTCACTAGAACGATGCTAATATTAGCTGCTTAACTAAGTTGGGGCTGTAAAAAGGAATTATCCAGTTCATGTGCTGTTTAATGTACTGCCCAAATCAAACCAGACTTGTATTATGATTAGTAGTCTATAAATATGCACGTGTCAGACACACTTGTCCAGTATTTATTACAAAAGTTAATTAATTTCATCGGACTTTTGCCGATCGTTGTTTTAACTCAAGGGGGAAAGTCACATGACTCGCAGTCAGCTGAAAGTAGTGCGCTTCTTGTCTTAAAGACCAGATGAATGAGTGCACAGATCAGTCCACTGAACAGGGCAGGACTATATAATTGAGTGGATAGGGAACGAGTGTGGACATTCAGACACAGCCTATGTCTCATTTGCATCATTTGCAATTGTTTATTGTATATGTTTTGTGTCTTGGGTAGTGTTGTTGAAAAATCAAAAACAAAAGAAACAACAACAACATTCTGCCTCAAAGCTTGGATTTTGCTCCAGATGACAAGTTTTTACTAACAAAGAATTGGTTATCAATATTTTGCTTTAAAATCATAATTGAAATAATTTCCAATTCAACATGACAGAATTGCAACATCTCGAGCTTTTGATTTAAAGCCTAGTTAAGTTCCTTCAATGTTGGCTTGTTATGACACATGATGTATGGACTGTGCATAATGCAACTACAATAACATTCCTCTCTTTGCTCCTCAGTTCGTCAGCAGAGACTAAGATGAAACTGTCCAGAATCCAAAGTCAGCAGTCTGCCTTTGTGGAGTCAAACCGTGCCATCATCCTACACCACCCAACACCTCCTCCTCTTCTGCCATTTGGAAATATCTGAGACTTTTAGTGCATGATCCAAACTCCATAACATTCTACCATTTCATTTCATGTGCTGTAGTCTCCATAAAGACGTATGTGTGGGTCAACCGTGAGCTGTCATCTTTGTGCTTCAGTACGCTTATCATCCATCGCGATCAGAACCATGCCAAATGTTCAATGTGGTGCTATTTGTGGGAACGAAACATTCTGTAAATAATTGAATTAATAAACACTATATATTCTGCTATTATTGTACATGTTTGCACGGTTTAATCTGACTGTTCGTGACGGTCATGTGGACATTACTGTGCCTTTGAAGAGAACTAATGAGTACTAAACATAGTCTTAATAGTTACGGAGCTATCGTAAGTCCAGTCTTTACGGTGGATTTGAAAGCACGTGTGGCTAGCTTACAAATATGCTATTAAAAGACAGTTTTAAAAAGAAGTATCAGTAGGATTTGGCGAGTCGATTTCATGTGATCCAGACTATGAAGTGCTTAGATTGGCTAACATAAAAATATGCAGAGCTGTGGTTCTTCAACGGGGTGTGTATTATGCATACCCAACTTTAATGCGCTATTTGCATTGTTACAGTGGTGTTTCCTTGTTATTTGTTTACTGCATGTTAGAGTAATTTTCTGTTTCTTGCACCTGAGTAATTTTGTTTTTTTCTTTTTTATCTTTTATCTTTTGCTGTCCAGAAAAAAAGAAAGAAAACAGCAGGTGATACATAGTTTGAAAACGTCTAAATAACCAGGTGCACGGACTTGCAAGTCATGACTTGGACTTGAGTCCGTCACTATTTTGATGACTTGAGACTTGACTTCATAAAATTGACTAAGACTTGGGACTTGACTTGGATTTGAAAGTCAGTGACTCAACTTGGACTTGAAGGTTAGTGACTTGGGTCTTGGACTTGAAAGTCAGTGACTTGGACTTGGATTTGTTTGTTCTTGATGTTCCAAAAAATCTTGATGTTCGAAAAACTGAGAACCTCTGATTAATACGATCAAGCAATGTCTGAATATTAAAAAAGTCAGACTAAAAAGTGAAATCACAAAGTTGTCTTCACCGCACGATAATTTCATTTCAGCCATTGGATCATCAAGCAACTTTTAAATGAAGTCCAACTAATCAATGAAGGTATGTAGTTTTGTTTCACTTTTAGAAATAAAGATTACAGACCAACTCAAGGAATATTTGGCTTTTTATATTTCATCATATAGTATCTACAAATTTTGACTTTACGAGACCAAAGCAGAGTACGAGATCTGAACTTTTGCCAATCAATAAAAGCAAGGCAATCAAACACCAACATGGCGATTGGTGAAACTGGGTGATAATATTCCAGTAAGAACTCTATGCAAAATCTTAATCCTCCAAAGTCTCCCTTGATCCTGTGACTTCCCCTGAGCACCTGGTCTATTTTTATGTGGTGAAACCCCAGCCTGTGCACTGTGAGGGCGATAGGGTTACCGTGGGCCAAACATAGGAGCAGCTCTGAGGGGCTGGTGGTGACACGAGAGCGGGGCGGCCATGTTGACTGGCCCAAATTTATGAACAGAAACAGCTGCTAACCTCAGAGGATTCTCACAGCATTACTGAGCTTCCTCCACAACACAACACTATTTCTGTAGCTAATGACAATGACGTCGTACGCGTTTATGTGGGAATTAAAGTGTTGTTGAGTTAGTTTCCTTGGAGGAGTGTAAAAAATTTAATAAAATAATAAACAGAGACTGAGGTAGAGTTCACTTGGGCTGCAACCAGTTAATCAGTTACTAACAACTAATCAATTATTGAAATATTGGCAACTTTAGTAATCAAATAATAGTTAACTGTTTTTATATAGGCTTACAAACATGCCTTAAGGTGGAAAAAAACAGTTGGAACAAAAATGACTTAAATATTATATGATTTTAGTATTTTTGATGTAAACAATAGTTTCCCTGAAAATCTTCTCTTCCAAGCAATGTTGCCTTGGCTCATATGCAAGTGTTGTAAGTGAATCGATGAATTCATCCAAATGTTGCCATAGCAGCTTGTCAAAGCTTGAACCAGTATAGAACTCAGAAGCTAAGCAGGTTGGACCTGGGAAGTACTTGTTTTTGACCACAGGAACATCAGGTACCACAATGGACAAATTACTTACACTTGCATTGCTGAGTATGATCTGGTGTGTAAATAGTTGGTGGTGGTCAGAGGGGAAGATGGCACAGAAGTGGCAACTTTGCTTTCATCAGTCTGCCCCAGGGCAGCTGTGGCTACAATACCATCATTGAGTGTGGAGTGTATGAGTAATACATAATGTGAATTATTACTAACTAATCAATTAAAAATAATCGTCGGTTGGAGCCCTAGAGCCCACATCAAAAACAAGTTATGTAGTTTTTGAAGTGAAGAATGAGCTGAATGGCAAAGTCCTTTATTTACAAGATGTGTGAATGAATTTCAATGGCAGGTTGTCTGGGCTTGGCATAGAAGAGAGTGTGAGAAGATGGATAGAGATTGGAGTAGAGCCACTGCTCCTTTACGTCCACAGATGCTAATTGTGGTGGATTGGGCATCTGTTTCGAGACTCTGTGAAGAGGTAATCTGACAATGTCCCACTAAAAGGAGGCCTCGGGGAATACAGGACACGCTGCAGGAACTACTATGTCTTTCAGCTGGCCTGGGAACACTGCTGGATACTCCTGGAAGGGTTTAGGGGAAGTCAGACCTCCATGACCTCGCATAAAACTGAGGTAATGAAAAATGAAAAGCTTACACTCTCTTCTGTCTTGATATCTTTTCTAGGATGTAACCCAGAAGGAGATTTTTGCTCAATGTCTGACCTTTTTACATCGGTCAGACATTGAGGTTCAGAAATTGTGCTTTTGAAATGGCATTAGTGTGTCATTTCAAAAGCACAATTTTGCTTTTGAAATGACACACTAATGCTCACATCCCTGTCACACTGAATCTGCAGTTGATGTTGACCAAGTAATGCACCATAAAAATAAACAAAGTTAATGTTTGTTTTATCCACTGCTATGCTAAGACTACCAAGCGCCTCTTGTACAACAAAAAGCATGCTGTGAGCTTCTTTCATCACATCACACCTAAGTCAACAGTACATACAAGTTGGCTCCCCTCACTAAACCCAACCACCTAAATCAATTTAAACCAACTGTGCATTGGGGCCCAGGCTGGTGCAAACTGCAGAAGTGAGGTCAGATTAGCACCAGAAGAAATGCACTGCTGCAGGGGAAGGCTCTAGGCTTAGCCCGGCTTTGTCCACATGACACACATATGGAACTGAACTAAGCTACACAAATGGAGATCATCATGTCCAAGACTGATTTATCAAAATATAATTTAATAATATGTCAGCATTACAACAGAGCATTAGTCCTTGTAAAAATATGATATGAAAGTCATTACTATGTGGACAAAGATGGAGGCTCCTCTTCATCTGAATCAAACTCCACATTCTCGTCTTTGAGCCACTGTCCGCTTCTGTCCTGGATCCAGCCTGCACTGTGCACATACACAACATTACATCATTTGAGGAAGCATAAAAAAATATAATAACAATATAAGAGTGTTTACCTTTTCAACTTGAGGTAGTGTTCTACTTCCTTCTTCTTCTGCTCTGACATTGGTGGAGACTCTTCCAGGTGTAATTGTGCTGCAGAAGAAAATAAATAAGTTTTACTCTCACTCATCTTATTGTCACATGTTTGGTTTTACTATCACGACTACCAGGCCTTAAGACATGGTGCTTACAGCAAAACACTGTTAAGGGTCAGCAGATTAAGGGTAAGAAATATGCAACAAGTGTGGATGAGTTATGGACTTAAAACAAGCTCTCGACTTCTCAAAGCTAAAACATTCAAATGAGTGTTTTCTGAGGTTCAGAGGGAAAAGAATACTATCTCACAGACAGAACTCCAGCTTGTTTGTGATGAAGAAGCCATGTTAGAACAAGATATTACAAACTCAAAAACGTATAACTACAGAATACAGCAGACAAATGCACAATAGGTCTTTTTAGTATCTAATACAGGGCTGGCGAACCCGAGGCTCACAAGCCGCATGCAGCTCTTGGCCGATCCAAGTGAGACTCTTTGATTCATTCAGAAACATTTGCTCTGTCTCTCTCTCTCTCTCTTACCTACCCTCTGTCTACAGCAGTAAGCTGCATGCAACTCGCAACGCAGAGTCAAAGCAGAGCTATTTAACAGACAGTTTGTTTCTTTTAAGAGACGTTTCGATGATAATGATCCTTATTTTGTGCAAATCTGCCTTTTATCCACCGAGAAAAGTTCCATGTACAGTGAAAATGAAATCACATAATAAGAAAATCACATCTAAACAACAGCAAAATGCAGGGAATTTCCCCAATTTTTCCCACAAGGACATGTGAGGATCAAACCCATCACTAAAAACTGAAATACCAGTATTACTATTTTGAAAATTGTACTAACCCTTCTTACAACGAACAGTTTTTTTTTTTTTTTTTTCACAAAAAATAAAATGTATTTAATCAGTATTTCTATTCAGCACAGATATCTTGTTAATGTAGTATCTACTAAGGTGGAAATTAGTTCTCAATGTCTTGTACGTTCTGTTTGTTCATCAAACTCATAAAGGTGGGGTAGCTGATTTTCACACTACAAACACGATATTTGCTTTAAAAGAGACCCACTGTGACCATTCTGTATATTTAGGAAGAAACTATGGCATAAATACATAAATAATTCACATTTTGTTCATTGCAAAACACCGAAACGTCCTGTTCAAGTCAGCAGAACTGATAAGCCCCGCCTCTTTATTGTAACATTCAATTCATTGATTCATTTTGGTTGCGATTATGGTCAGTAAACATCTTTTTACAAACAGCAAAGTGAAACTGGAGAGGACCACCCAAGCTCAGCCAATCACAGTGCTGCATTCGGCTGCTGATTAGAACTAAAACGATTTATTATTCAGTTTAGACAGTACTCAGAATTCTTATACTTTTTAGTGGAGAACACAAAGCTTCCGAATTTACAAAAACAAAATTAGCTACCTCAACTTTAAGTTAGTCTTAAAACAGATAGTGGTGAACAATTCAAAGGTTCAGAATACATCAAGTCAGAAAAACATGTGGACTAATGTAGAAAGTTAAAAAAAAAAGTATCATGTTCGAGTACTCATGCGTTATAAGTGACGAACATAACTCGAGTCTACACCATTTCAAAATTCCACAGTAGGATATAATATTTGGAATGAATTACCTTTGGAGCAGGTCCCTGTATTTGTTTTTGTTGTGTTAGTAGGATTTGTGGTTGTTGTCTGTGGCTTAACTTCACTCGGTCTCAAGCTGTGACTGACGTGATGGGATGTGATGTTTGCTGGTTGTTTCTCAGACTTTGTGCTGCAAAAAAAAAAAGAAAAAAGAAATAAATACATGAAATTCACTCAATGATTTCCTTGTTGTAAGCTATAATACAAGTCATTTTCGCACCTTGTTTTTCTGTGACAGCTGTTGTAAGGGACTGTCCGGAGTAAAGCGTGATGGGTGAGCTTTCTGGTCTGAGACAGTAAAGGAGCTGAACTGGAAGATTCCTAATAAAATCAAAAACAACACTACTACAATCAAATATTAGACAAATATATGCACAAATAAAAAGTCATGCAAACCTCTGTCTTTTCCTCTGACTGGACGTAATTCTCGTGCTTTCTTTTGGCAATCTCATTTTTCAGTTCTGCTTTCTTCCTGTAAAACCGTTTGAGACCTGTAAAGAATCGAAAATACAGGTAATAACACTTATAATACACTTAATAAAAGCAAGTTTTTGTGATTTAGATGTCTTTATAACAATTTGTGGACATGGAAATGTTGATTATTTTACTTTTTTTTTCTCTCTAGCTAACTGTCAAGCTAACAACTAGCATGATTGACTTACTTTTGGCAAGTGACTCCAATTGGGGAATGACAAGCACTAATCTATTATGTTTTAAATCTGGTGCAAATCATCATCTCTTTTAGTAGATGAATGTCTTTGTACAATTCTGTCAGAACCTGCCATTATAATAATAATTAAAAACAAAAACAAAAAAACCTGAGAAGTTTATAGCTCCACACCTTCATTAAAGTCCAGGTTTCGGGTTAAGTCAACACAACCATGTGTACTTTGTATGTTTACAGAGAGAATATTCGTGTAACGAATTCTTCACACAACTGTGAAATAGGTGTGATTAAGGTTGCAAACAATGTCCAGTTCCAACAGACGTGTTGAAAAAACAAATTAAAGGTGGAGTAGCTGATTTTCACACTGCAAACATGATTTAGGTTTAAAATCTGACAGCTTCCTCTCATTCTTCAACACATGAGTAATATAGCCATGTTTTTATTCTTAGTGGCAAATTTGGCTTAAAAACTACGTCGTACAAACAGCAAAGTGAAACTGAAAAGGACCACCCAAGCCCAGCCAATTAGAGTGCTGCATTTGTCTCCTGATGAGAACTACAATTTTGGAACATTCAATTTAGATAGTACTCAGTGGTCTCTGTAAGTGTTGCATACTATACTTGTTATGGGAAAGCACAAAGATTACCAATTGCTAACTAAAAGTGTTAGTTCCCCCAGCTTTAACAAACTTGTACAAACCAAATTAAATGTTTCTTTAAGTACGGTACTATCATTGCAGGGCTTTTTCAGTATTGTTATGAATCTAAAGTTTATGTCCAACCAAACTAATGTGAAAACAACTTAAATAATAATCGTAAATTTAAAATCACGCACAAGTATATTTTATTAAAATCTGTATAGAGTCTAGTCCAATGCAGACAGGTGAGAAATGTATTTATCAAATAAGTGTTAACTGTTTTTAATGCAGGTTTCATGTCACAAGCTGTAAAAAATGTCAGATTAATCTGAAATGATAAGGAGCATCTGTGCAAAAGTTTTTCTGCTGTATACACTAATCTGACAATAAATCTACATCTCTACATTTTACAATGATATTGCACTGGAAAAAATAGACTTAAAGAAGCTAAGATAAAAAAGTGGTTGAATTAGCTTTAATTTATCTTGTTTTAAGCACTGTTTATAGTATAGTTTCTTACATTAAGGTTTGCCAATTTTTTCCCTATTTTCAAGTGAGAAATAATAGGGCTGGACAATGTTGGAGAAAAAAAATGTATGATATACTTACTCTTTCATTTTGATGCCAAGTGCACATTTATTTAAGTGTTTAATCTTAGATCATGTAGATAATATGGATTGCTAACGTGGTTGATACACATTTGAATATTCTTGTATAATTTGTGCCACAAACTAGAATTAAAAAAACAGACAAACTTTACCCTCTAAATGTCTTTTCCCATTCCGATGGACAGTCAGCATGTCAACTGTATCAAACACTGGCCCATAGGAGCACACAAGGCACGTGAATCTGCAATGTGCATGTAGGTAAATACACATAAACAACTGTTAGATCACTCAAAAACAAAAATTACCTCACCTGCCATTGCTCATGATAGTTGCTTCATCTTCTGGAATATAGTTGGAAAGTAGGTCTTCAACACGTCGTTTCTGCAGATAAATAAGGATGTCAAGATGATTAGGTTATTGTGAAAATAATCGTAAGAACAAAATAATAACAATCGTCCAAATTTAGAGTCAGAATTAAGCGTTTTCAATGGGATTTATTTAAAAGGCGATATTTGACGCAGATGTGACGCATATGGTCATAAATTATATCAAACACATTACAGGGATGCCTTTATGCTAACGCTATTTAGCACGGAGAGCTAACATTAAATCAAATACGGACTACTATTAAAAGAATAATTTGGTCTATTGACCTTTAGAACATTTAGCTGACTCCGGTCGTCTCCTTCCCGCTTGAAAGACATGGTAATATAAGTTAATTTTAGTTTAAACAAACAACAAGTGTGGCTAAAGCAGCATTTGTTTTGGTTTTAAAGCGATACTTCCGGGTTTTTAGAGATGCGTTCACTGTACCAAGAAAATAATCCAACATACAAGTAGCAAGTCCGCAAATCGCGTTTTTAAGTGTTTGCAAAACAACAAAATAAGCCAAAATAAACTAAATGGGTTCGACTTATCAGCGGCTGCCTACATTGTAGTTATTGGTTTTCTTGTTATTCTGGAAACAATTTATCGATCCACCTGTTTTTAATAGGTAAAAATAAAACCAACATCAAAAATAATTATATTACATTATACAAAAAAGCTAATTACAATCTAGTATCACAACGTAAATAAATGTAGCCTATAATTTTGTAAAAACAAACAAACAAACAAAACAAAACAATTTATCATCTAACAAAGTTGCCTGATTTCGTACGATTTGAGCCTTAACTGAGTCTTATCCGTTCATGAACGCATCATTGGTCACCTGACCTTAGATGGGACAGATGGGAGCAAGAGAACGTCATTTTACGTAGGCACCAGCACCAGATGGATTGTGAATGTGTGATCTAGGTAGTTTATTTAGTTTAAAAGTATTAAAAGATGAATCTATAGATAAAAACGTAAAAGACATTAAGTAGATAGTTTGGTTTTATCTTCTATTTAGTTTGTTATAAGATTGGATCTCTCACTATCGTGCGTAAGTTCTCTGGAGGCTGGAGTAAGCCGCTTTTCGTGATGTAAACCACCGGGACACTTGACGACATATTGCCGTCTGCGCTGCTCCTGACCCGTGACCTGTGATCATGTCCGGAGAACGGACCAGCCTGCCCGCCTGTAGCCGCACCAGGTCGTACGGGAGCCTGGTCCGGTCCCCGCTGTCCCCGGTGCACCACAGGCGGGTAGAACACACCCTGCAGCCCGGGGAGACGCTGCAAGGCCTGGCGCTGAAGTATGGAGTCACGGTGAGGGTCGCATTATTATACACTTATTATACACTTTTGACCGACATGCATTCAACGTGGTCCAGGTAACAATTCTCTAAAGCTTCATTGTGACACTGACAGTAGTATGACAATTGCAACAGGTACAAGGCTTATAGATGTAGCAACTTTACTATAGGTAAAATGACAGATGTGACAGTATTACATCACTAAGCTTTGCCAACCTTTGCATATTTTATAAAAATTAAACTTTTTCTGGAGTACAAGAGCTTTATCTATGAATGTCTTCTTCCAGCTTTATCCATAAATTACCTTTTTTTTTTTTTTATATACTGCCTGATTTCTTATAAAAAAAATAAATGGCATTTATTGAGTCTCTGTTGTACACTTAATGAATTAACGAAAATACCTATCTCACACCATAAACTATTAATTAGTTCATTTATCTGTGTATTTATTTATTTATTAATAATTCTATGCTTTAGGTTTAAACATTAAAATGTCATTCATAAGACTTTCATAAAAATTGTATTTACAAAATTATGTACAAAATAGTCGGAAGCTGAATTAAGTATATGACACAAGAGCTAACCCACAGCACAGTAAAGTCTACAAACTGTAAAGTTCAAAATCCTTCGTTCCACCTTGTGATGTCATTATGTGGTAGTTTTAATGTTAACAGCCATTTTAAAAGTACTATACTCAATTTTCACAATAACAAAAATTAAAATCTATTTCTACCTTGCAGAAAAATTTTGTCAATGTATCTTTTCAAGCGTAAATGAGTCTGCAAATACAGTATGTCTTGACTACATTTACATTGTTTGTTCACTGTTTGTTAGCACTGTGGCTAGTTGCCATTAGCATACTGGCTTGCCTTGCTGCTAACAGCTGTGATAAAGGCTTAAAACACATTGTTATGAATTATTTGTAGGCTCAGAATGCATTAGGTATGTGAACAAAACGTGACTGATGTAAGAAGTTTGAATTTGGTTTATGTGTATTTTTAAGGAAGCAAAAATCGGGTAGACTATAGGACCTTTTACTTTAATTGAGTTGATTAATACAACAATACACTCAAATATGATTGAGTTGTTGCCATTTTTGTTTTTTTGTTTTTGTTTTGAACAGTCGATTTCTCCAGTTCAGTTAAGATTCCAGCAAAAATGTCCAACGGTCTAATTTTTGTCGCAACATGCAATAAACACATTGGTTGTAACTGCAAAATTAGCCATTTCCAGATCTGAATTGATTCGATTTTTTTTAGAGAAGGTGGGTGGAGTTTAATAACACTTTCTGTTTTACCTCTTGACATCACAAAGTGGAACAGTGTGTTTTCAGACAGATAAAATAATCCATTTTAATAGTATGCAGGTTTTGTGCTAACGATGTGTAAGTCAAACACAACGTAACTCCCACAAAGTTTTTGCAAAGGAAACATTAAAACATGGAAAAGGTTACATATTGACCCTTTAACATGACTTTGCTACGCCTGAAAACAACCGTGAAGTATTTACTATCAGACATGCATAGACTGATAGCTATACTTGACAGTTATTATTATGACTCTTACAGACGGAACAGATTAAGCGGGCAAACCGACTCTACACCAATGAGTCGATTTTCCTGAAGAAGTCCCTGTCCATCCCTGTCATGGCGGAGCGGGACGGCTGCATAGTCTCGGTAGAAAAGGAGGTCCTGTATAGAGAAGGGTCCGAAGAGCAGCAGGAAGACAACAGAGACATCGCCGATCTCACGCCAAACGATTTTCTCAAACGTTTAGACGGTTTGATCAGCCAGTCCAAGCACGCTGCAGTCAGAGGATGTCAGGATGCTGAGAAACGGTATGGATGTGCCATTTTTGCTTTTATTCTAGTGATGCAAGTCTACCAATATGAAAACCCAATTAGAAAAAAAGCCACACTGATGATGAAGTACATTGTTTTTGCTCCAAAGTGCTAACATTTACATCCACTTTGAAGTCTGCTGTAGTTTAGGAGGGAAATTTCTCATTCATTTTGAATATTAAAACATATAGATACATTTACCAGTAGTGATCCTGCAGTTTAATAAATATTAGTTTGAAAACATCCTCTGGTTTAAAACCTGCACTTTTATTTAAAATCTGTTTCAGCAGCTTTATAAACTACAAAATTGTTAAATCGTTTTGACAAAGTTTAAGTCAGGGTATCAAACTCAATCGAAGCTTGATTAAAAATGTTTGGAGTCAGTTGGTTGCAGGCCATTTTAAAATATAGGTCTACCTATGTTATATTCAAATACGGCGATTGGACGAAGCTTATATAACACAGACATGGCCACATTTATGTTGTATTGCATTACATTACAGTCTGTTGTGCCGACTGAAAACTTTGGACACATTGTATTGCCACATTCCAGTGCATTGTAGATGTTTTATAGACATTTTTTTCCTGCAAAATAAAGCTTCATAATGGAACAGTGTACCAGGTACCAGGAAGATCTTCCGCTGTTGAGCTCCATAGTTACATTTACAAAGTCAATTTGTGTAATCTTTATTTTGTTTGGTCCACTGAAGACTCTTTTATTCTCATTTACGAGACAATAGCACATACGTAAAACCTCATCATTTAATTATAAAGGCTAATATGCATGATGCTAAGATGTTTTGGGGAGCATTTGAAAGTTGGTGGAGAGCGGATGGTAGCTTACAGTAGGCACTATGAAGGCTAATCATCTTTGACTGAAAACTATTATTTTCAGGCCAAAGTTTTAATTTTGGCAAAATAATGTAATAACTTGGTTTAGCATACAGTAACATTTACTTACTAGCCCCAGCAGGGCATAGGGCAACAAGGAGTGCCTGGAATCTCAACTTGTCGGCAACATAATGATTATCTCTAAATGTGGCATTTTTGGAATACTGGAGAGCATAGGAGATTCATGTGGCTTGACTCAATGACACAAGAATAGACTTCTTGTATAGTCTTTCTGCAGACTCACTGCTCCTTCAGCATTTGGAAGTCTTACTCAACATAAGAAACAATGGAATTCTTCAGTCTAGTGACAGTCTACATATAAGGTCTCATCCCTCCTAGTTTTCTTTTTTATATACAAACTCATTGATATAAAGCATGAATAGTTGTTGTTTTATTTCTATAACTTATAATGTGTTCTTACTGTGTGTCTGTGCAGAATTTCAGCGTTTGAAGCAGCATGTAATAGTCGGACGTCCTTCAGGAGATCTCAAAGTGTCATTCTACCTCCAAAACACAACACTGTAGTGACTGTCCCACACACCATCACCAGACTGACCCGCAAGCTCAAAGAGAAAGAGGACGAGATCTTTGAGCTTTGAGAAGTGACTGTCCCACACACACACCATCACCAGACTGACCCGCAAGCTCAAAGAGAAAGAGGACGAGATCTTTGAGCTTTGAGAAGTGACTGTCCCACACACACACCATCACCAGACTGACCCGCAAGCTCAAAGAGAAAGAGGACGAGATCTTTGAGCTTTGAGCAGTGACTGTCCACACACACACCATCACCAGACTGACCTGCTCAAAGAGAGAGAGAGAGGACAAGATCGTTGAGAGATTCCGGCACAAAAACTTTACAACAACATGGTTTGAATTACAATAGAAAGACACAAATTAATCTGAAATGAAATGACATAAAAAAATAATTATTTGTATTTATATATTTTTGCATTTCAATTTTATAAGCCAGTTGCTCGGTCCAAATTTGTACTTTTTGTATTTATTGGATACTCAGTGCTTATCATTTTAAGTAAAATTTTGCAATACTGTAAACAGAAATCCTCAAATCATTTCAGTTAAGTTGAGAGAAAAAAACTAACAAATTAACTTATTACTTTTATAAACACTAACATATTTATGATATGTTTTTTTTTTTTAATTATTATTATGTCCTGACATTTGTACACTACAGCCTACAACCTGGCAACCACAGATGGTCATATAGACAATTGGTATCAAAACGATACCAAGTACTTTGGTCCCGTTATTCACTACTGATACTAAATACATGTTTATGTTAAAAGGATAAACATGAAAACCTTTTTGTTTGCTTGTGATAAACACTTTTATTTATTGAAATATTGCTTAAGCGGGGCTATTCAATTATTTTTACCACTGGATAGATTTTCAGAGAGCCAGACAACAAAAGTGAACTACAAATGTATTTTACATTCAATATCTACAAAGAACTCACAATGATACTCTTTACTAGAAAGCTACTCTTTACTGCAAAAAATAATAGTAATAATGGGAAAAAAATAAATAAATATTGCATTGTAACATAAAAACAGGCCTAAAACAAGACTAAGCCAAAACAAACCCAGTGTCACTCAATAACCACACTGCAAATTTATTCCAACTTGGCAAGATTTTATATCTTATTTTCATACATGCAAGATAATTTTCTTAGTTTAAGATATATTTACTAATTTATTACCTGCCTTTGCTAGTTTTTAGCATGAGGGTTTACTATTTATCTAGTTTAGTTGAACAATCTTAAAACTGTACAAATAAGACTCAAAATAAGATATATTGTGAGTTTCAGACAATAAAACTGTGTTTAAAGACCAGGAATACCCGCAAAATGCTTAAAATAAGAACTACTCATACAGAACTGTTAAGACAGCATTTATTTGCAGAAAAATGCAATGAAAGCTTACTGCACATACAGATTATATAGAGGTTATGCACTGACATCATTTTGCTTAGCAACATTTAGAATGAGTGCATTTCTTCAATGTATTTCTTTGTCGTCGTGGCAACGGCTTGCCAGCTACAAACTTGTCTGCTAACAACAGTTGATGATTTAAATTTTAGGATATTTTAACTGTAACAAACTGACTCAAAAACATATTTTTTAAGAAGAAAAAGGCACTAACTTCAACTGTGTGTGATTTCAATGTCTGATAAATGTGAGAAGCTAGTTTATCTACTTTGCTACAACTGTTAACTTGATTTTCTCTTTTTGCATGTCAGTTACAAACCCAGTGCTCAGTAGACTTGTTGTGGGTTGAATTTGTTTTCAAACTGTAGTTTATTTTTCCTGTTTTAGCTCTTTATTGAACTCTTACAAGAGAAAATGTCCTTTCTCTCCATTAACTCTCATGCATCGATGTCACTCAGCACTCTCGTTTAGAATGCTGTGATGTCACCTGCATAACCTCTATTGAGAACTAAATTTACAGATGAGTGACCACACCCCTGGCTAATTTCTCTGGCCAATAACGTCACACAGAGTATATTTTATGGGCACAAAGACACTTTCTCTGAAATCTATTGAAAAGTAAGAAGTATAATCAATGAGATCATGCACCAGTTCTGTACCCTGGGCTAGTGTGGGTACGTCACTTCATATGCCAACAAGTTTTCATCCAAATTCAAAGTCTCATAGCGCTGGTACTCAAAAGCAATATAAGATGCATCAATCAAAAAAATGTCCTTTATCAGGCCAAACACTGGCATGGCATCAACTAAATCTACAATGATCATAGACTTGCCACAAATATACTTATTACCATTGAGTACATACCATTTCACTTTGACAACAGATTTTACAATTTCTATTCCTAAAAACTCTCTGACTTTGTTTTTAACATATTCAGTGTTAGCAACAGCGGCTATAGGACCAGATTCTTTTTCATTTGAAAAAAGTGGATGTTCAATACCTATTTCGTTTTGACAAGACTCAAGAAACTGGTTATGGTTTGCTAATGATTTACAAACATTCTTAAAATTTAGTTTTGAAGCCCATTGCTTAAAATAGTGATGCTTGGCCTCAAATCGCATGCACATTGTTCTTATTAATGGTCCAAAAGAAATAATTTGATTTGGAAGATGTAACATGTAATGTTGTTTGGGTATTATGTTCGTATCTGGAAAAAGACGTTTAAACTTATGCAAGTGTTGTTCTAGCATACCTCTCAGCAGGTGCACAGTTTGTAAAGAAATAATAGGTGCTAAAACAATCTGTACAATCTGAATTAACTCAATAATAAACTTGACATAGACGTTGTTTATACCATGTAACAAAAAAGGCAATATTTTTAAAAGTATTAACATTTGCCCACAAGACTGTTTCAACCTATTGTCATTAGCTGCTAGAGTGCTCAAAGAAATGGGACATGGTTTATCTCGTGTATCAATAGGTGAATAGGGAAAGTTTTGAATGGCTGAGTTAATGTTGTCCAGTTCCACCTCTCCTGATAAAATAAGATGTTTTAATACAAGCTTAATCTCCATTGGAGCAACTCCTTCAAAAACAACATGCATTATGTCTTGTGGAGTTTGCTTAATCAGATCAAAGGCAGGGATATCAATTAGACTGCTTCTCCTGTTAATGCCATATGTGGTTCTGAGAGATGCCTTCAATGCGTCTGTACTTAATTTGTCTATTTCATTACATTGTCTGATGTGCTTTTCTAAAGTTCGTTCCACAAACCCATTCACCTCAAACGTAGTTTGCATATCTTCAAAAGTACATTCACAGTGTCTGCATTTGCTATACGCAAATCCGACCCCTTCTTTAAATCCAGCAAGTTCATGTTGGGCTAGAGTGTCTCCACATATGGCAATTACAGCACCAAAAAGACTTCTCTCACCATTACATGTCACAATCCTCACACCTTTATAGAGCTGCTCTAAATCTTGAATAATTCTTTTGAGAATAATATCAACTCCCCACTTAGAAATATCTTTAGCCTTAGCAATAGCAAGAAGGCGTATTGCAGCCAATCTTGACCTAAATTTAGGGTCAATATTACCTAAACTATAATAAAACATAAGCAACTTATTAGCAGAGGCATGAGGCCCCAAAGGGTTACATATTTCTATTTCATCTGTGTATAATATTATTTGCAATGCATTTGGTCTTTGAGAAAATAAATCATGAGATGCAAACAGGGCCCCATCACTCAAGTCATACATAAATCCTTCTCTGCTTTTTGGAGGTGTTCTTGTTAACATGGCAAGAATTCTAGGATTATTTAATAACTGCTGTAGGCTTTCTATCAAGGGTACATAATAGAAATTAGTGTGTTTGATAGACATTACTCTGGCAGCACCTCGCTTCACCCAACAAACTTTGTGGGAAACAACAACTTCCTCTGGGTTTACTGGATTAAACATTTTCCTAAAAGTCTTATCTTGTCCATATGCACTGGTTGAGAAAGGATCCCAAATGTATCAAATGTAGACAAAGCTTCATTTTGAAGATGGCTGCTCATTTCAGGATGCTGCTCAAAAACTTTCTGCATTCTCTCCCGAAGCACATTGATGAGAACAGCTTGGTACTGTTGAACTCCAGACATAATGTTGTTGACTGTTTTCTAAAGAAAAGAAAAAAAATATATAACAATAACAATAATTTAATTATACTACATACAAAATAAAAGGCATATAATCTTTGAAGCATTACAAATGAACTAAAACTGAAACCCAAACAGGTGAAATTGGACCATGTCAGAAATTCAACTTTACCTTTCTTTACACTTCAATTCAATTCTAATGTATTATAATGCATGTTTAATGTAAACAAAAATAAATAAAAATCTAATTTAAGACATAAACTCATTTTAATTGTTGGAATAATTATCACTGATGTGTGTACTGTTGTCGTAGTATGAAGTATTGTCGCTGTGCACAAGACAAACTTACTTGTGACAAGTGGCATTGTTCCCGGACACTGACAGCAAGAGCGGAAGCAGATCTAGTAACATCATGGTTGGTTGTGGATGGTGCAGCATCCTCTTCTTCCTGTCAGAATTATGACAAGCAAATCAATTATTGCATGGATGAGGCAGGATTAGAATTTTAATAAAAATCCCGCTTTTCAAAATCTTGTTTAGTTTTAGGTCTGTAAGTCAAGCTAGTAAATTTAAATATGTAGTAATAACTTCAATTAAACAATCCTATGATTGAAGAGGTTGTAGTGACTGTTGGCTACTGTATGTTATTGTATGTAAACTAATACCAACAGGTTTCTTTGACCTCACATCACAACATTTTTCATTCAGGAAGATTACAAAAAATTATGCACGAATGTAGTTTTTAGTTTTGCAAAATGAATCTAGTCATATGCAAAAATCAACAGATATGAACTATTTTTCAAGGTTTTGTGTTATTTATAGTGACTCCATCTAGCCTTAATGCATCGGCAGTGGTCTCTTTATTAACGTTACTTATTAATAATCGAGAAGGTTTATGTAGTAGCTTTAGTATACTGTATACGTTTAACACATTAACACAACATGTAGATACAGTCGGCATCAAAGGCCACGCCCACTAATGGACCTCCGAAGTTAACATGGGGAGTGAATCAGAACAGCAGCTTTAGCATTCACTGCTCAAAAACTACAACAGCAAACATGGACTTCAGGAGATATATTGTGTCAAATACAGACACGAAGACATGGGGATAAATAAAGTGATTCAACCTTCAAAGTATGTAAGTATATCTAGCAATGCTAACGGTAGCTGCGAGCTAAATGCTAACGTGATGCTAGCGCCGCCTGGCGTCTTTTAGCATCTTTTTTAACTTTTTGTTTACTTTTCTGACATAACAACATCTCAGTAACCTCCGTTTAAACCCGGTTGTAACTCGACTTGAATTAGTTGTGCTAAAAATACATTTAATTCGTCAGAAAACATCTTAAAAGAGGTAAACAGTTTAGCTTTCCATTCTTTATTGTGGTGAGGCAGGAGATGTTTCTCAAGCTCAGTTTATCACGTAGCTATTTTATTTTCATTATCAATTTTTCGTCTGCAGTTATTAACTTTAAACTTACCGTAACTTCGACCTCAGGCGGTGTAGACTGGGAGTAACGTTAGTCCGCATTTCATCTGGGGTGGGTGCAGGTGGAGTGACGATAGTTCTGCAGTTTTCAAAAACGGACACTCCGAACCTTTCCAGTCCCATCGAGTGCGACGTTGGAGTTGTCCTCCATCCAGCGGGCGGTTCTCCATTTTTCAAAAACGACGAATGAGTCCTTTTGATGTGGCGAAAAAACGAGTTAAAGACTCTGAAGTCTTGTGCACAGTCATCTATTCCACAGTGAACCCAAAAGTCCGGACTACGACCATGTGTTAAATTTATATGACTAAGAAGCACCTTAAGTGTCAAAGAGACAAAAATGAGACAAATCATGCATCTCCACGCCGCCATGACTGGTCCTCGTGTAACTCAACCAGTTGTGCGCATGCGCTAACAGTCAACAATACGTCGCCTACGCACTGTTGCGTTTACGTTTTGTACAGCGGAGGGAATGCTCGAAACGGGCTGCGGTGCTACGCATTGAACTTCAACCTTCTACCTTGGTCATCTGCCGTTTAAGCTGGATATTCTGAAGGTCAGTATTGTTTACCGATGAAAATACAGGATTTATCCATTTTCGATAGCCGTGTCCGCTGACCTGATTTAAATGTGTTAACAGCTGGGAAACCTTGGTTGCGTGGGTAGGCCAATAATGCGCGCGCACGCTGCATGCTAAGTTAGGTGGCTAGCTTGAGAATTTAAAACGCTAAATCCAATTTGTTATTCATTTCCAGATTCTGTCTGAAGCGGTGAATACGTAAGGGGTTACTATGGACGGGCTGGATTCTTCAGTACGCTCAGTGTTGGGGTAAGTGTCAACATTCATTTGGCCCACTGTTGGCTCACTTAGCTTAGCGCTAGCAACAGGCTGCTTGCTAATCTAGATAAAACCGCATTGAACCGGACCGCGGCCCGTTTTCACGTAATTAAAAATGATTTTTTATTTTCGTAAATGAGCTTAAACCTGTGACTGTGAAGTGAAGGTTAGTGCGCTAAAGAGTAATGTTAGCTCGCTTAGTAACCTGCTAGGCTGCTTTAACATTTAAACATTTGTCATCTGTAATGTCTGTGTAGTCCTGGTTTAGTCCTGATATTTCAATGTCCTGCTTTAGACTTGGTTTAGTCCTGGTGTAGGTCCTGTTGTAGTCTTGGTTCCTTTAAATCCTTCTTGAAGTGTTTCCTGGTCGTGTCATGGTAATGGGATCATCTGGCTTGGTAAAATAAAATACTCTACATTTCTGATGTTGAATTGCTCTGTTATGACTTGTTTGTGGATATTACAAAGATAAAACATTTAATTATGGTGCGATTTTATAGTCCGGACCTTGAACCATAGTCCTCTGGAAAATTTGGACCCCGGGAAACTCTAATTGGAGACCCTTGATCTAGGGTTAAGCAGATTATCAAATGTAATGTTAATGTTATTTTACAGCTATGCAAAAAAAAAAAAACAACAATAATTAAGTGGTCACTTAACATAATTCATATATGTGCTCTTAACCTAGCTGCTGGTATTGATGACGAGGTATTGGCAACAATAAATCGTGAAGATCTGAAGGATCTCTTTCCTGGTGCCGAAAATTTTTTCCAACGAAAAAAAATTTGGGATGCCATTAATCAAAAGGTACTGCAGGAACTACATAACTAAGGACATTGGCTACAGCACATTTTGTGTCCCATGTTTTATTTATTATACTTTTTTTTTTTCTATTCTTGCAGTGCAAAAATACTACAGACCAGATTAGTGGGAGTGCCAACACTGGTGAAAATGCCATTATGTCAGCTAGTGCACTGTCACCAGACCAAACTCAAAGCTTTTCTCCTGAGACGTCAGGGGAGAAAACTATGAAAATGCCAGAGACACCAGAGTATGTTGTATATACAGACTCTGAGTTAGACATGGTGCGCAATGAGTACTTTTTGTTGCTTCGCAATGGAAAAGCAAAGGACTTCAACATGTCTAAGGAGCTCAATTGCCGACTTGTACGCAACACAGTCACAAGTATGGTGGCTATACTGCGAGCAAGTGCCTTGGGTAAAGAGGTGAATTATCCCTCCAAACTTGAAATCAAAGCAATGTCTAAAAAAGTTGTTGACTACTACCCAATGTTGCGAGATGCTGATCCACACATGCCATATGTAAGTATTTGCTTTGACAGTTTTGCTCACTTGTGTTTTATAGAAACATAACTAGTTGTCTTCATCCACAGGTGACAGTGTACACTAAAATGTTTAAACGACTCCAAAACATGAGGTCTCCTCGAAAGAGGCAAGGACCAATGCCACAACGAGGCAAAGCCAAGAAGACTCTGTTTAACTCAAACAATTCTGACAATGGAACAGAGGGTGACGTGAGCGGTTACACTAGTGGTGAAATGAGTGCCACCCCAAGTGACTTTGGAAGTGGCTCCCGTGGTAGCACTATCCCTGTTGATAGTGATGATTTAAGCGAGAGCAGCCAAAATGCAGGTGTGTATTTAAAGTGATAGTGTGTAACTTTCTGGAGGCAAAACATCATCTTAATGATTCATTTGATATTAAAATTAGGATCAATACATTTTATGCTATAATGTGAGAAAATATAGTTAAAAAAGGAGTTTTTCCATGGAAGCATACAAGACAGAGGCCTTCCTCTTGCCCAATTTGTGGCCGTGCAAATCTGCTCAAAGTGAAAACATAGATTTGAACAGTTTTGTAATAACAAAGGCTTCTATATTAATATGTAATATATTTTATTCAAGTTTATTTTGTCAAAAAGGTACACAGTGCATCCTATTATTAAGAATGTTTTTGA